>OZ057398.1:141260619-141814833 GCA_964056695.1 Melieria picta
AGACGCTGCTCAGTCACTCCTCGTCCGCGAACTTCTGGTACTCGCATATGTGATTTCACATAACATTTAATTTTT
Source organism: Melieria picta (assembly GCA_964056695.1). NCBI lineage: Eukaryota > Metazoa > Arthropoda > Insecta > Diptera > Ulidiidae > Melieria > Melieria picta. The sequence continues at coordinate 141,260,695 of OZ057398.1, forward strand.
TATCATATTGTTTGAACTGGATTCATCATAGGCGAGTAGGGACCAAGACGTAAAACACCAGCTTTCTCATCGGAGTGTTACGATACGAATACAGTTGCAGATACAGCTTGAAAAATCTCAATATTATAGCCTGGAATACAATTTAACAAATCTGAAATACAATTTTACAAATCTGAAATACAATTTGAAAAATTCTGAAATATAATTTTTCAAATCTGAAATACAATTTCACAAATCTGAAATACAATTTGAAAAATTCTGAAATACAATTTGAAAAATTCTGAAATACAATTTGAAAAATTCTGAAATACAATTTGAAAAATCTGAAATTCAATTTGAAAATCTGAAATACAGTTTTAAACGCTGAAATACAATTTTAAAATCTGAAATACAATTTGAAAAATTCTGAAATACAATTTGAAAAATCTGAAATTCAATTTTAAAATCTGAAATACAGTTTTAAACGCTGAAATACAATTTTAAAATCTGAAATACAATTTGAAAAATCTGAAATTCAATCTTAAATTTCAGATTTAATTTGAAAAATATAAAATTCAATTTGAAAATCTGAAATACAGTTTTAAACGCTGAAATTCAATTTGAAAATCTGAAATACAGTTTTAAATGCTGAAATTCAATTTTAAAATCTGAAATACAGTTTTAAACGCTGAAATACAATTTTAAAATCTGAAATTCAATCTTAAATTTCAGATTTAATTTGAAAAATATGAAATTCAATTTTAAAATCTGAAATACAGTTTTAAACGTTGAAATTCAATTTTAAAATCTAAAATACACGTTGAATTTTCTGATACACAACTTGAAAAGGTGTAGAGAGCTTCTCTCACTGAAAAGGGACCGGATCAGTGATCGATATTCTGACGGGTTACAGTTTATTTGGCTCTCACGCAAAAGTGTTGGGGCTGTTTTCAAAATGACTTCTGTTGTAGCTGTACGAACGAAGCAGAGGAAGAAAATACAGTTCACCTTCTATGTAGCTGTTCTTCTTTATCTAAAAGAGGAAAGTGTCTTCTTCGAAAATGTAGGGGATCAAACCGATAGAGAAAAGGAGCTAAATCTGGTTAAATGAGTCAGCGGACTTGAGCTTCATTGATTACGATATCACAATTGGCTTTTATGGCGCCTTGGGTCAACCACTCCTACCTTCCTACACTAGCCTGAAAGATTTTTATACTAAGCTCACTATTTACATCTCGAGACTTTATAGTTTAAATAGACATGGAATAGCATCGAAGAGTGCACATCGCTTCTTCCAAGTAGTGGACCAAACTGCAGCACATAAATTGTCTCCCTCAAAAAAATTTTTATTATTTGCTGGGACCAAATGTACCACCTACTCTGTGGATTTGCCTTTGTACTATAAATCTTTGTTATTCCGCATAATGTTTCTAAAATTCTATTATATTAATCGACTACATTCATGTTCCTTCTTCTACGTTAGACAGTGCCTCGTACGTACGTCCGTCCGTCCGCTCAATTGTAAGTTTGTCTGCCTCTCGTGGTGTCTATTACTTTGTGTATTAATATATATATATATATATATATGTATGTAGAAATGACCGTGACGTCGTTCCAACTTCCCAGTCACTGCTTCAGTTCACACCAGACCCGCGCGCCGCACCACATCCCTTCCGTCACTGCACTTCAAACTTCCACTTCGCACTTAACCATTCCTGACCAGTGTTTTGGCTCGCATATGGCACATACTCACACAGCAAATATGTAGCTTGATATGTTTATGTGTATGTTTGTTTGTCATTATGGCGTATGTGCGTTCACAAATAATCACAAGATTTGCCTTTGGAATAACAAAAACCTCATCAATTCGTCCAACAAATGCTTCAATGTCGCATTTTGTGCGCTTGGGAATTTGAAAAAAATGTTTTGTTTTTGTTTTATTATTTCTTAATTCTGCTGCTGCTTCTTCTTCTTTTGCTCGCCTTTTCGAAATTGATTATGAAAATTGTCATAAGACGTGCGGCGACTGACAAGCGGTCGAAAAAATACGCAATTTCGTATTCAAATATTCAAAATGTGTAAAATCCATTTCAAATGCTTTGGAAATCTTTAAAGCAAAAAAAAACAAACTAGAAGTGTAACGTTGAGTGGGAGTTTTCACGCTAGAACTGCCACCCGCGCACACAAAACCCAACAAAAAACTCATCACACAGTTCGAAAATAACAAAATGTGCGTAAATCACGCACAATTTTTCCAATCGTATTTTGTATAATTTATATAATCTTATTTAAATATTTTGTTTGTAAAATAAATTAAGCAAAAATTAGTTCTGAAATTCTATTTTAAACAAACGATTTCTCAATGCAAAACAACAAATGTTGATTCAACAGATTTCATTGGCGGAGGCGCGAGCGAAGAGCGCTTTGCGCTGCGAAAGAGCAGCGCAGTGTGCAAAGTAAGAGCAATGCAGAGAATTTTCGCGAGCGGCGGTTGCGTTTTTATGCATCGAAGAGTGCTGGCGTTGACTCTTTGGGACTGATGAGTGCAAGTGCGGCAGCCAGTTGCTTGTTTGTTTACGTTTGGCTGGTGTCCAAGGCACAGGGTGCTGCGAATGCATATTTTTTGCGTTTATAAATGGAAAATAGAGGAAATAGTTTTGTGATCAACTTGAAATAGATGAATGCATATACCTAAGTATTGATGAATTAAATTATACTCAAGTGGAAAATGGTCATATTGAATAGAAATTTCATCGTCAAGCGAGTTGAGTTCATATTTATTTATTTGTTCATTTTAGTTATTTATGTTATAGATATTAATTTACATATTACAGTTTGTTGCTGGTTTGTTTACGTTTGGCTGGTACCCAAAGCACAGGGTGCTGCGAATGCATATTTTTTTCCGTTTATAAATGGAAATATATGAATGCATGTATTGATAAATTAAATTATACTCAAGTGGAAAATATAATAATAATAATAAATAACTCAAGTGGAAAATGGTCATATTAAATAGAAATTTCATCGTCAAGCGAGTTGAGTTCATATTTATTTATTTCATCATTTTAGTTATTTATATTCTAGATATTAATTTACATATTAGATACTTGACTGGTATGACTTGCTGGCTGGATCCAAGTTACGCATGCAAATTTGAACACCGGTTTTCAATTTTATGTTGATTCAAAAAGGTTGGTTGGACGCTTTTTCACAGTCAATGTTAACCTCAAAGTCTTTCTTCTGGCTGGGCAATGTTAGTCGTCAGCAGAAGTGGGTCGCTTACTTGCTTTGCAAAGAGGAAGGCGCAAGCCAAGGCACAAAGGGCCAACTTCGGCCACGTCGACCGGGAATCCTATTAACACTAGAATGCCCGACAATCTGACCTACCCAAAATGCCCATGTGTAGTAATTTTGACTACAATATTGTTTGCTCACTTTTTTATTTTATTGGTTTTTTAGTAGCAAATATGAATAGCACATGAGATTAAAATTAAATAAATATTTAATTTTTATTTGTGTATGGTTTACAAAGTAAATTCATTTAAATATAATAACGTACGTTACACATAAATGTGATAAAATGGAATGAAATTTGGAATTTGTGAATGAATTTTGTGAGTGAACTTTGGATTGAAAAATTTGGGAATTGTCACAGCCTACTATTTTTTTTAAATGTTTGCAATTATTTGAAATTTTCATACTTTGCAATTGAAGATGCATATTTGTCTATTTATCAGTAAAAAATTCACTTTTGCTGAAAATTTTATATAAGTAGTCAAAATGACTCCGTTTGGACATTTAAGGTAAATGTTGCAAAATTGGGGTAAACAAATTTTTTACAATATTTTAAATTTATTTATTCCATTTAGCTTTAAAAATTAGTAAAAGTCACGTAAGATATTTTTTTAGAAAGCGATACAATAAAAGTTATTTACAATAAAAGACCTCAATGTAGTCAATATGACTACCTTGAGCATTCTAGTGTTAATGTCTTCACTGGCGTTTGCAAGGAGGTTTTAGCGATTCAGCCCCCTCGAATAATTATTTGTTTCAAAAATTGTGGGTGGCAAATATGATTTCAATGATGAAATTAGGCCCAAAAGTTGTTACATAAAAGTTTTGTATTTTAAGTTTAAAATTCTGGTTCATATATCCCTTAAATTATGCCCTCGTGTCCCTTTGTGTTACCACATGAAGAAGAAACCATAAGACAACAACTAAAAAATAAATTTAAATTTTTGGACCATATATCCCTTAAATTACGTCCTCGAGTCCCTTTGTGCTACCACAAGAAAACGAAACCATATAACAACAACTAAAAAATAAATGTAAAATTTTGGTCCATATATCCCTTAAATTACGCCCTCGAGTCCCTTTGTGTTGCCGCAAGAAGAAGAAACCATAAAACAACAACTTAAAAATATAGATTAAATAATATATAGACTCCCATAACAACAGTCTAATTAAAAGGTATTTTTATCGATTAATTAGATTATTTGTAGTGAGAAAAGTCTTAACCTGAAGAATCATCGTCCATTGAATAGAACTTGTTCAGTTGCCTAACAATAAAGTGATTATTAAGATCATGGGCGTACCCAGGTAGGGACAGGGGCGGAGGGCATTTGCCCCCTAAAATTTGAAATTCTATATTTTATTTATATACAGATTTCTATATTTTATTCTATTCAAATAGAATATTAAGAATTTTTATATTATAGAAAAAATATATTTTTATAATATAAAAATAAAATAAAAATAAATTTGTTATATATACTTATGTCTTCCGCTCCCACCTAAATTTGTTCCATTTAACATTTAAAAGTCTTCAAAGCACGGTTACCACTTTTGGTCCAAGAAGAGGCCATTTTTATTTCACTTGGGCCTTTGGGCCGGTTTTGTGTAATTTGTGTAATTTTTATACAAAAGTGTGCAATCCAAAAAAAAAAGACTGACGGTCCTTTCGTTTCCACTTTGGGCTTGTTGAATGGCAACCGTGCTTCAAAGTTGAATTTCAAAAACCTACATCCAGAGTTCCCCTTCAGTGCACTAAGTCGTAGACGTTTCATTTCTATCAAATTTTCCTTGTCATCACTGCTCATTAAATATTACCAAATTCTGAACATAACAGGAACTTTATACTTTCATATATTATGTGTCCTAACAAATCCCAGTAAAATATAATTTATATGCAAATATGACAGCATAAATAAATGCCACAATCACATTTCGCAAATGCACTAACAAAACTTCAATTCAAAATCAAAAGTCGCAGATATTTATGCGCATCAAATTATGATTTGCGACAAAAGTTCTAAAACCCCATTAAACACTCTAATGAATGCTGAACACGCTGCTGGCTGGCCCCCGAGCCCCTCACTGCAACCACTCACGCCCACGCGGCTCTGGCACGTAGCGCCGAGCTGCATTTGGCTCGAGCGCGCTCAGTCATAAATTACGCTAATCGAACGACAATAGCGACAGCCATGACGACAACGACGACAATACGCGTACGCATTATGGTCGTCGCTGATGTGGCAACCACTCAATTCCCCATTACGTGTGGCAGCGTGCTGCAAAGAGCCAAAGTGCCAATGGGAGCGGGAAAAGGGCGGCGCCTTCACTTACGTGCAATGCCGCTCACACCAGCTTCAAAACGTGTTTGCCAAAAATTTTGCCAACCACAAATGAACACACAAACACAAAAAATCCCAAACAATGTGTTTTTGCTGTTGTTGGCGGCGGCTGACTGAAATTGGAAAGTCATGGCTGCCGGCATCAACGCGAAACTAATGAAAAAGTTCGTTGCTCACACTTGCGCCCCATTGCCCCGCCGTTATGTTTGTTGTATTTGTTGAATATTCGAAATGCAAATTTCGTTTTAATGAGTTCCACGCCCGCTGTCCTCCTCACGTAGCAGTGCCGCATGCGTTGCATGTGGCAAGTAGCAAATGGCGAGTAGCAAATGCCATTCACCGCACGGTGTGTGACCCCGCTGTCGCAACCACCAGCGTTGGAAAATTAAAATTTCAACTCAAGCGCACGCTGCGCTCGTTCGCCCTCCCCCCCGCCCCCGCCCCACCCTCTCGCAAATAATAATGATGCGCTTCGTAAATTTTTGCCAAACTTTAAAATTGTTTCAGCTAAATCGCGATTTGCGCGCTGCGCTGCGTCGATGCGCGTAAACTTGACGCTAAGCTAATCCAAGCATTGCAGCCATTGCCGACATTCCGACCGTCTATCCAGGCATGCAGCCGTTCATTGGGGAATTCACAATGGCCATTCACGTGCATAGGTACATGTGTTCCCGGCTCCGCGTCGAAAAATGTGTGCACTTTCACAACGGTTTTGGTAAACCGAAATTCCGCTTCGCCGCGGTGGTTGTTGTAATGCGCTACGCGGACTTGGCGCGTCTGTGTAGTTTGCGTTGAAGGCAGAAACTCGAAATTCGATTTGCAAGTAAACAATAAATTCTTGTAAAAATCCTCAACACTTGGGAATCAGTAGGACTTCTGAGCAAGGCGAATTCATACAAGTGATAGCGTAACGACAGCAACAATGTTTCAATGTATTTTGTATTTGTTTTTTGGGTTAAGATTGTCAAAATCAGCCAATCAAAATAAAGCTTGATTTTTGAATTTTAAAATTGTCAAAGTCGTACACAACCATTTTGACAATCTAGACCTTTTCAAAAATAAACAAAAAACAAAGCAGCTGATTCAACGAGGTCACCTGTATGAATTCGCCTTGCTTATGAAAATGCGGCCGGATCGAAATTAAAAAATATCTTAATGGAAATTCGAGATAAAAGTTGTGGAAGGATGATTTTGAAAACGTTGACTTTCTAAAAGTCATTCAACATGTCAACTGTCAGTACCTTCTAGACTGGAAATGTCTAGCATTCTGAAAGTTGACGCAATTTATAGTAAATCTTTTGAGTTTTAAAAAAATTGGTCTTTCGAAAATGGTCTGTTCAGAGCAGAACACAGTGATTCGTTCCATAGACAAAACTCAAAAAATTTATAGTCTCAGAATTTAACGATTTTGATGTCATTTGAAAGGTAAAACTCCAACTAAGAAATCCCAAAAAATCTGTGCAAAAAATTAATTAGTGTGTGTGCAAAAGCGGGTCAAAGTTGAAATTTTTGTCACAAAAAAATGTAAACACATATTTTCTGTTTTTTAGTCTATTGAGTAAAAAAAATTATAAAAATACATGGTTAGCAAGAAGTTGCTAAAACTTTCAATATAGATTAGGAACTGATGTGTCCATTTTCGCTTTTAACGTTTTCTCAAAATTCTTTTGCTTTTACTTCACTTTTAATTTAAAATATTTTTCTAAATTAAAAATCTGAAAATTGGCAAAACTTAGAGGAAAATATCTAAAAAGTATGTGAAAGTATGTTCCTGGATTTTTTTTAAATTTTAAGAAGCATTCTTTCTTTGTCGTATAATGTAATTACATCCTCCGATATCTTCCGATCTCAGAAAATAATTCAATTTTAAAAGTGGTGTAAACACCTATTTTTCGACAAAATTTCTTTTATTCATCCCTAAAAGTATGCAATCAGCATGAAAAATTGAAAAACTGCACAAATGCAAAACAAACATCTATTATTATCATTTTTATTGCAAAAGTAAGGGGTCCTCGTACAATTTCTGTTACTCTTTGCAATTATCAATGTTGACGTAACTGATTATATGTAAAATCTGAAAAATTTAGCCAACACACTTGTTTCTATAGCTTTCCAAAAATGACGAAAATTGCAAATTGCAAATTGGAGATTTCAATTCAGCAGACCATGATTAACTAGTATACCAAATTTTATGACGAACGGCCCACTTTTTCTAATTTTGTCCCCATTCAGTATCAAGAGATCAAAGTGACTTTAATTGATAGTCCTAAGCGAGTTTAGGGTTAAAATTTAAAAATTATACTCCTTTACGAAGCATGAAAGCCGCTCAATTCAACTTTTTAATATCCTTCGATCCATTCGGTCATTCCATCACAGAGAATAGCAATCATAATTTTTCTCAACTAAAATCCTTTTTCTAAAAATTTTTTACTGTAGAGTGCCGTACTGTCATAACTGACCGGCAGCAGTTTCATTTACCAGTTTTGTCGCTGTTGTTGTTTTTGTTGCTGGCTGATGCGTGTTGTTGCGCTGGTTGCGTTTGGGCGGTTATTTTGGTGATTGCGCTGGTGTTTGCCGGTTTGGCGTGGCCGTCGCATGCCTTGCACACCAGCACACATTCACACACACACACACACATACACATGTAGTCAAAAACCCACCGCCTTGTCTCTTGTCAGCCAGCGCGCACAGCCATCCCGCTATCCAACCAACCATCCAGCCATTCATTTGTGTTACGTTTGCACCACCGCTGCCATTATTTGCACATTTGTCCTGCAACACATCCTGCCGGCCCGCTTGCCTGAACTCTTTCATTTCATTTCATTTTCATTCCACTTCATTTTAGTTTATTTAGTTTTTTGCCTCAGTGCTCCCTTCTTCCCTCGCCGATCATCTCATTTCGTTCGTTCGTTCGTTTCGTTTGGTTTGATTTCAGCTGCTTTCATTTCGTCGTCCCTGGATGTGCCATTTGTGAAACAACAACAACAAAAACAGTTGCGTCGTTTATCATGCGTCGTGAGGGCGTTCGTTTGTTCTTGAGCGTTAATTTTGCGCTCGAGTCTGGGATTTTTGTGCTTTCAGTAACAGCGAATTTATGTTTTCTATTTTCTCTAGTTTCGTCGTTTTGTCATGTCGTAGCACTCGTTCTGGGTTTGGTTGATATTGTTTTTAATTTTGTTTTTTTTTTGGTGTCGGATGCGTTTCGTTAATTAACTAAAATAGTCGCAATGAGGTTTGCACGTTAGAACAATGAATAATTTATCTAAATTTCTGTCTGGGATTTCTGTAGTTTTCGCTCCGCTCCAGCGCCGCTGCAGTCATTGCGCTTTTTCATTCATTCATTCACTCTTTCGAAATCGTAGTGCGGAAATTTCTTGTTAGTCACGAGATGAAATGCAAAACATCGTTTTTACATTATTACGAAAGCAACACCGGCTGCGAAGGCAAATTGCTGGCTTCAAACCCCATCCAATCCAGAAGGGATGTTAAAAGATAATGGTTTATAAAAACTTAGATGGCACTCAGATCGTTTCTGTTTCAGTTCCGAATTGTTAATGCTCTGTCATGAATGGATTCTGAGACTTGTTTTGCAGGTTATTTCAATTCTTAAAGCTGTCATCTATAATACCGTGCGACAGCATTTTTCACACCGGGAAAAATCCATATGTGCGTGAAACTAGAGACCAAACATAGTAATACTGCGTACTCAGTTTTTCATTTCATCATTCTTTGTCCTTCTAAAAGGACTTCAAAATTTTGAAGGGAATAAAAAATAAAAAAATATAAAAAATACTTAACCTCTTTAGAATATGGCGATATGTATATCAAATGAAAGAGGCTCAAGAATTTAAACAAAATTTATCTTTTATCTATTTGTAAAAAAAGGATATGAAAAAGGTCCTTTGAAAATGTTAATCATTTATATCCTCGAAAATTTATATAGAATTTTCTTAAAAAGTGAGTATGTTAAAACCCAAAATCTCCTTGATTACGTGTCAAAATTTCATTATTCTCGCTTCATTGATTTTGTATCTTTTTATTATTTAAAATACTGATACCTAAATAAATTAGAATTTTTGTACTTCATTAGAATTGCAGCTTCCGCCTTTTTTTTTAATAACTTTCGAACCAATAAAGTTAGTTATTCTAACGGGGTTAAGTATTTTTTATATTTTTTTTAATTTTTATCCCCTTCAAAATTTTGAAGTCTTTTTAAAAGGACAAACGATGTAGAAATGAAAAACTGAGTACGCAGTATTACTATATTTGATCTCAAGTTTCACGCCCATATGGATTTTTTCCGGTGTGAAAAAATTTTTTAATTTTTGTCACACGGTGTAATTTGACATTTACAGCTAGAATCATGAAAACACTTCGAGGGGCTGTTCCATATGGTTCTTAGTGTTTTTTGTAATGTGTATGGAGTGTCCTAGATGCAGGCAGATGCTATGGTTTACTATATTTCAATAAAATCTGCCTTCTTGACTAACCGAAAAATGCGTAGCAAAGGTCAACATTCATGACGTTTTCAAGTTTCCAGAGGCCCTGAATGCCGCCCTAGTATACCAACATTTTTGCAAAACTATGGTATTTCGACTTCCGAGCAGCACTTTTCCTGGAATCAATCGAAAAAGCATTCGATTGAGATATTTTGGATCGTTCAATGGCATTTCTTTGATGAAGTGTTCAGCCAAATGAAGCAACAGATTTTCCCGGTTTGATTCGCCTGAGTCATTAAATTAGTTATTAAGACTCTTTTAGCTATATATACAGACATACATATTACATACATATATCCATACTTATTTATTAAAATAAGTATTTTGTTTTTCACGTTTGTTAATCTAAAGAACTCATTTTTAATTAAACTTCAAGACCCAAGAAATACTTAAACAAAATTGTTTGAATATTCCTCTTTTCTCACTTCTTTAATTTGTGCACAGCAATTTGACTTCACGTTCACGTGCGCCACTTGGTGCGCATAATGAAACAATTTTCGTTTTTCTCGCTTCTCTATTTGTGCGTTTCGCCACAGTGCAGCTTGATTTGGCAGTGTTGTCTGGCTGTAGTTCTGTTTCGAGCGCTGGTCGCCAACGCTTGAAGGGGCGAGATGGAGCTCGTGTCTGCCATTGTGACGTGGCAACGCATTCCAAGTTTCTGCTATCGCTTTGGCTGTCGCTGTCGCTGTGGCCGTTCGCAGCGCCATTGTCGTGGCTGCTGTTGCTGCTAATTTTGCTGTTGCCAAATTAAATGCGACGATGCGATGCGTCCGTATCGGACGAATTAAGTGCAGATTCAGCAGGCAACTAGCAGCGCAGCTGTGGTGCGACCAGAGCAGCGAATTACCAAATTACATGCACACCAAATGGTTATTAAAAACAAAAACAAGACAGGTCAAAGGCAAAGCAAGTGTCGAACGCTGTCGGTAATGTTGCAACATGTCGCCTGCATTTGGGTCCAGGGCTGAGGGTGCACACTGAAAGGGTTTTTAATTAATGCTTTCGAATGGCTCTGAATGGGTTTCGCCTGCTCGATGGCACGTACACAAAACCCCTTTAATAATATGTAATTAACATAATTCAAATGCTCAGCTGGTAGACCACCCGCTCCGAATCCTGTGTTGGCCAGCTGCAGTCGCCGCTACCCGCCATCGCTGGCAATAAGAGCATAATGGAGTTTTGCGGTTTTAAATAAATAATTACGCCGACTTCAACCCTTCTTCGAGTACTTCTGACTTGCAGTTTGTCTGCTTGCAGGCGCCCAAAAGCGGCACATCTGCATTAAATGCCACATCAATAAAAATTACACAAATGGCGTACAAGTCAAGTTAATCCACTTTTTTCACATTTTTATTATAATATTTTAATTTTTCGAAATGTACTTATGATATTCATTTTGTAAGTTGTGGCATTTAATATTTAAAATTGCTGGGCTAAAGGTTCTCTTCCGCGTCATTATTTTGCTTATTTACAACGTAACTATTGGGAGTTTTATGTAAAATAATGAAACGTTGTAGAGCACAGCTGCGTTCTGGATGCAATTAGTAATTATACCAACTTATAATTATATATACAAAAATCGATAATTCTAAACTATGGCGTGCAGCAACGTCTACCGGATCAATGAAATTAAGGCAACCATAATGATGACAAAAAATTGGTACTCTTAAAAAACCAGATTTCTTATAAGAACATGGACCAATTTCTACATTTTCTATATAAAGTTTTTTAATTAAAAAGTCACTGAAAACATAATTGAATCAGTGTTCAGTAGCTATACGAGTTACAATAAAACAATATTTTGTATAAATGATTTATTTATTTATTTAGCCAATGAACAAATGTCCTTACTGACTATAGGAAATATTAATAATTACAAACTACAATTTACTTAAAATATTTAACAACAAACCCTTCGGAACTGGCACATCAAAATTACTAGCATCGATTGGGCTTTCTAAACCCTTCGTTAATCTTGCAGATTTTTGTGAAAAAATATTTTTCTAATTATTTCTGATTTAAATTGCTTTCACAATATTTGAAGTCAATTGGCGCCTTTAATCATGTTTCCCCCATACAAACCCTTAACTAATCTTTGACCCCGTCAGATTTTTATTTTCGAAAAAATAAAAAAAACATGTAAAATTATTTCTCACCAAAAGTACTTTCACCAAGTTTCAAGTTAATAGGTCCATTAATTCATATTTTTCACAGGTTTTTCATACAAACTTTTAACCCGTCGTTGACCTCGTCAGATTTTGATTTTCGAAGAAATGAAAAACACGTATAAAATTATTTCACATATTAAGTGCTTTCACTAAGTTTGAAGTCAAAAGTCGTAAAAAATCATGTTTCTTCATACAACCTTTTAATCCTTGGTTCACCCCATTAGATTCCAATTTTCGAAAAAATAAAAAATACGTATCGAATTATTTCTCACCAAGAGTACTTTTACCAAGTTTGAAGTCAAAAAGCGTAAAAACTCATATATTCACACAAACGTTTAACCCTTGGTGCACCCCTTTAAGTTTTGATCTTAAAAAAAATGAGAAACACATGTCAAATTATTTTTGATTTCAAGTTTTTTTTCCTAATTTTAAAGTCAATAGGCCAATCGGTTTATGGGTTTTTCGTAGCCTTAACCCAATGTTGATCCCGTCAAATTTTGATTTTTGAAAAAATAAAAAATACGTGTTGGTTTATTTTTTAGTTGAAGTGTTTTTACCAAACTTGAAATTAATTTAATTAATTAATTGACTGGCACGACAGCCCGCTTACGCGAGACTAAGGCCTAGCTTCCCGCAACCACCCGTGTTGTGCGTGTGAATTTGTACGCGGGTGGAAGAGACCTACAGTTTTATGCCGGTTCCGAACGGCATAAAATTTCAAAAGCAATTTTTACTCTCAGAGGTTTGCCATTTCCAGCTGAGAGGACAGCCACCGAAAGAGAAAACGAGTTTTCCCGTTATTTTTTTTTTTTTAGGTGTTAGGTGTTTTTTTAGGCGTATTGAAATTAAACGCCCATTAAATCGCGTTTCTTCATACAAGACCTTAACCCATATTTTGCCCTGTAAGACTCCGAATTTCAAAAAAACCCGTCTTAGTGGAGGTTCATTTTTCAAGATGTACGTACAGTTTAAGTTGCATGTTTGTAGCTTGAGCGGTTTGGGCTGAGCGATGATGAATCAGTCAGCTAGTCAGAACAAATAATTATAAATATGTATCAATCAATAAAATCAATCAATCAAATTTTTTTGCATTATAACTTCAAAAACTGCTGGTTGAATGAGTCTCTAAAGAGTCTTCTAAAATCCCCGATTGCATACATTCGAATCTCTTATTCGTGAAATATCAACAAGTTTGAGCTGCAAACCGAAAAAAAACACGTCAAAGGCGCTCAAAAATCCAAAAGTCAAGTCAAGTACTGTTCGTTCTCGATGGCTTGGTGCATCACGAACTGGTTATCCATCGAAAAGTGATTAATAATTGTTTATTAGAAATCTGTCAAAGAAAAAGATTTGTGCAAAAACAGCTCCTATCGGCAATGTTCAAAGACACAATTGTTACCGGATTTAAGGCCAACAACACATCAACTACTATCAATTAACTTGTCATGTTAACCTTCTTTATGTTTCCAAGATGAAATAGTTGCTACGAGCTACTCGTTTAGACCTGATTGAGGCTATACTGAATAATTTGTGGATTTTTTTTTTCATTGGTGTTGACCAAATTCCAAACCCATGAACTTCTAGCTGGCAATTCAAAGCAAAATACAAAAAACTAAATATAAGTTTGGCAACCATCACAAACAAAGATTACTGTTCGCCACTAATCGTTCAATAAGATGAAGTAAAAAATATTATCAAAGAAGTATGAACTTCAAGTATCTAATTTTTTTTCTCTATAGATTCCCCAAAAAATCGCCAACGCTATTAGTGAATGTTTTTTTTGTTGCTTTTTGTGTGTAGCACAAATCGCCCAAATCTCTGCACAACGTCAATTATCTGCTTATTTGTGGTAAAGGCCATCGCCCGAGTTATCCTGCTTACACGCACATCCTTTTATTGATTTTTTTTGTTTTGCTTTTTTGTAAACTTTAACATCGAAAACGTTTTAGTGAATTAAAAGGCGCACGTTTCGTTAATTATGCCAACTGCCACAGTAGAAAACAATTTGCCCCCGCAGCACTTTCCCTCTCAACAAACACACATAAAAAAATACTTTCATACAACTATCTACAAAACTGTGTTTTCGCTGAAGTAAAAAATGAAACAAGCTTGAAGAAAACAAGAATGCAAAAACATCAAATAAATAGTTCGCATGTGGCAGCCGCTGCCACTTTGGGTCGCTTGACGGTTGGCTCAGCTGTTGTTGTGGTGCACGTTCGCATTTCGGTGCTTCACACATGGCGAACTGCGGACCGGCTTGTTGGTGCATTTTGTTTGCGCCCAAACTTGCGCCGTAGCCTCATTTGAATTCCGCTCGGTCGTTCGGTTGTCGCAGCGGCGGTTGACATTTGGAAATTTCAAACTTTGATAAACGTGGCACGGCATGTGGCGTGGAGCCTACGTACGTCGACGAAGTCACTGAACGACAAACGCTTCGCTTCTGCGGCCCACCGCTCTGCCCGCACCTTCGACAGTGCGGCGGCGGTTGCCAGTCACGGTTATTGGCATTGCCGCTGATACGGTTTCTTCTTTGTCTTCTTGTTGCGGTTGTTGTTGTTGTTGTTGTTTTCGGCAACGACGACGATTGCTACCCAAAATGGCTACATTATGATTTTTCGTTGTTTGGCATTTCGATATTTTTTTGTATTTTCTTGACTTGGTTTCCTCGCCTCTTTGTTTTGCCTTTTGCCGCTATTGTTGTTAACGTTTTTTGTTGTTGTTGTTACTGTTGTTGTCATTTGTAAATCTTTTTTAATTTTTTGTCTTTTCGGCGCGTTTCCACCATTTACTTTTATTCTATGCGTCGCGCCATTCTGCTCTCATCGAAAACGTGATTCATAAGCGTTGCATTGTTATTGTTGTTGTTATAGGTTTTTGCTGTCGCTGTTATTGTACGTGACTGTCGATAATGTTTTTTCTTTTGGTTTTTGCTTTTGTTATTATTTTCGGTTATCATTATTTGTGTTGTTGTCTTTTGCTTTTCCGTTGGCCAATGTTGCAGCTTTTGTTGTTGTCATTGTTATTGATGGGGTGTATTTCATTTTGGTAAACGGCAGTGTTGTGAATTCAATATGGCTGCACAGTCAGACCGCACCACACATCCATCTATCCAAACATCTGTCTGATTGTTGGTGTGTTTTTCATAAAAACAACAAGAATATTGTCGCTGATGTTGAATGTCCTTTGTTTTAAGCTCATTTACTTGCTTGTCTGCTCGCTTGGCGCTTTTTTATTGCAATGCAACTTGTGTCTTTTTACTTCATATTTGGCAAGGTATATGGATATATGTCAAAATGAATTCATTTGCAAATGTAATAAGAATATTTTCAAGTTATCACGTGGAAATTTGAATGAGAAAAGTATTATGGATTGTAACAGCTTTTTTGGTAGCATATGACTAGAAAACACCTGAAGGAGATATGTAGATTCTACGCGAACTAGCGTAAGGCCAATATATCAACAACAACAACGAAAAAATTTAAAAAACAAAAGCCCCAAAACGAGTCAGATAGAGTCAAAAGACTTGTTGAGGTCCTATGCTGCCATGTGAAGTGATTAATAGGAGATAAAAAATAGCTTCTTTGGTTCTAAAGTTCTTCGATAAAAGTGTTTTGCGCCCAATAAAATTTGAACTCCTTTGTTCTTATTCAGATTTTAAATAACATAGTTATCGAAGTCATAGCAAAAGAAGTCAGCAAAAGCTGTTGTTGAGTATCAATAGGACAAATCAAAGAGAATATTTCTGCACTCGGTGTTTAATATTTTTTTTAATAACTCCTACAGGTGTTTAACCCTTTCGCTATTTTGTTGCCATATGGCAACATGCTACTTTGTGGACGTCTGCATCCTCTATGGTTGCAAGAATACATTTTTTTGTTGGTCCTTAGAATAGGTTGAAGTTTTAGGAAAAATACGAAATTAATAAACTGAATATTTAAGTTTAAAGAAGAGACGTATACACGTTTTTTAATGGTATATCTTGACATAGTAAAGGAAGAAGAAGCAGAAAAAATTAGAGAACTTTTGAATTTGACGTTTTCTTTCAATTTAGATACTTTTTTTTTCAAATTTTCGTTATGCGTAAAAAGTTTAATGTTTAAGTAATTATTACAGCCACAACGATGTGGTTGCTCTCATAGAAAAACACTCTGAAATACAGGGTCCGAGTATAAAAATTAAAAAATTTCTTATGGAATGTTGCTAATATAACCACATAGAAGCCTAAAACGTAAAATTTAAAATTTTAACTTTCCCCAGTAAAAACCTGTAGCGAAAGGGTTAATAATCTTTTAATAAGTCCTACAAGTGCTTGACTGCCCCGTCAACGTTTACTTATTACGCAGTCTTGAGCACTTTACAAAACTTTTGTTTCCTTTGTTTTAGTTGCAGTGGACAATTGACGTCATTATTGAGTTCCTATGATGTTGAAGTATTCGCTGAAGGGTTTGATCCCCAGTAAGGCTTCTGTAGTGATGCTTTGTAGTAACTTCAAATAACAATTTTTTTGCTAAAAATTTTCACGAACGAACCAGGCAGAATATTGTTAACGATTCGAGGTAGAAGTGATTCTTGAATCTGTGATTTTTTAATTTAATTAATTTTTAATTTTTAATTTTCGGGTTTATGTGTTAATACTGTGCACAATGCATCTATCTACCAATGACCAAAAGCTCAGTATATTTTGTTGTTGTTAACTCTTGCCAAAATACAATTAGGTCTCTCTTCATGTCGAGAAGTTTGATGCTATTTGATCGCTGCAGCTCAATGCAAATGAGTCCTAATTCAAATTACGACACTTTTGACGAAATAAATTTTTGTTGAAGTTAATTTTAAGTAAATTTGTGACAATTTTAGTATATATTTTCAAATAAAAAAATTAATTTCGAATTTTCAAAATTTGTTTAACTGTCATTTATAACACTGTGCAAGTCGAAAATTGCAACAAGCGGGGGACCTACTGAGCGACTTTTCTATAGGTATACTGAGTTGAGATCCACCAGGCGTTTGGCTGGATTGGCTCTAGTTTAAGAGAAATCCGACTTTGAATTTTGCTCATTTCAGTCAAGTTCGTCGCTTAAGTCTTCGAACGTTTAAATGTTAATTGGTCCTAAATCGTTCTGAATATCGCTTTACTGTCTTCAGCAAGTTTGTAGATATTTTAACGACCAACAAATTTGCTTAAGACACCAATCCAAAAAAAAACATTCAAACTGTGTTTTCGACAAAAATGTCCCAAAAACCCCACTTTTTCGTCGAGGCATAAATGCAGTATAGCGAACCCTCGTGAAAAAAATAAATGAGTATGTTTTTATATAGAAGGTTGGCTCCTGCATCTAACAACCTAAAAATTTTGCTTGGGAAACGCCCATAAAAGGCGTGGCTCCGGGTCAAAGTTCAAAGTTTTTATCAAAAAAACTCAATTAATCTTCAACTAATTTACACGATATTGGTATTAAACGAAAGGTATTTTTCATACCTTTCTTTTGATGTGCAACATTAGATACGTGAAATGTACTCATAAAAAGTTTTAAGCGAAAAAAAATTTGTTTTACAAAATGTTTCAAAAACTGATTTTTTATTCGAAAAAATCCATTATTAAGGTATAATAAGTTTGTTACCATATTGTAGCCTGTGAAATTTTCATTACAACGAAATATAAAAATGTATGCTTTTGTTTTTTCTGAATATATTTTTCAAATTTTTTCTAACTTGACTCTGTGTCCAAAGCCATTTCATATTCACCTTCGCCATCACTTTCGGGCAATGAGAGCTGAAGGGGGTTGTACAAAGTACCTGTCATTTTAAAAAAGATTTGAAAAGATCTAGATTTCTAGCTTTGCATTATTTTAAGAACTTAAATTTCGCCAAATAGCCATCAAAACCTTTGTTGCTTTTATAGTATTGTGGCATTGAATATTTTGCGTGACACCACAAGCCTTCAATTGTATTTGTGTGTGGTTATATTTTTCCATTATATGGAGGGTGGTAGAGGGTGGTAAAATAAAAAAAACACATCTTTGTAACTTATCCTAAAGCATAATCTGTGGGGATTTTCTACTAAACGGTCTATACGTTATTTAAAAAAAAATGTTTATTCAGCTCAAAAACACTGAAAAATTAACAATTTTGAGTTGTGTCACTGTTATAGTGGGTGTGTGATATACATTTCAACAAAACTGCCAATGCAGTTAAATCTCTCTTATAAGCAGAACAAGGTGGCAGGCGACTGGACTCCCCAACAACACAATTTGTTATTCTGCACAATTTTGTTATTTGCTGTTTATAAGTGTGACAGCATAATTGAATATTCTTTGACGAAAAAAATATTATAATAAATAAGTAAATCACATTTATTTCATCCTTCCACCTGACACATTCATTCGCGCAAAAGTTCCTCTGTCCCACACTGATTCATTATTTAGGCAAATGTTGCGCTCAAAGTGTGCGACAAATGCTGCCAAATTGCCAGCACACGACAGACAGGTTTCGGGCCAGCGACAGTGACGGCAAAGCATTGCATACACAATTTTATGACCAACTGCCATTCGGCCGAGTTACACGGCAGCGATTTGTGTGCAGTAATGACGTTGTTTTATGAACTCACCACATATGCCACAAGTGAACGTTCAACAGGCGTGTACCCAAAGGAAGTGAAACACACAACGACCTTTACAAATGTTGCCAGAATCAAGTTTGGTACAATTCATTCAATTTTATTTTTCATTGATAATTATAATCCATCAAATTGTTCTTCGCTGCGTCACACCCACACTCACCAATTCAGACGTAATGTCGTCACTGCTCCGTTCAGTTTAGTGTCCCATAACGACGTGTTAATGGCCGCAATTAAAAGCTCATCAAAAATCCGGCTCGCTTTTTGCGGCACCGACCGAAGCATATCAAACGGACATAAAATACCGGTGAGTGTTATTAAAAAATCGACAGCCAGCAGCGTGCCAACATAAACAGCAAACATTGAACGCTAACAGCCCAAACGATTGGCCAATAAACCAAAACAAAACTACAACAACAACAGCAGAAAAAATGATCGTAAAAGAATCGCACGCCGAAAGCAATAATAAAATCTATAAACACTCGATGTGTGCAGTGAAGAAGTTCGGATGGGTTAGGTGCGGGAAAATGGGGGAGTGTCGTTGAATTTAAAAGTGGCAATGCCGTCGCAATGACTTAATAGCTGTGGTCATTGCGTACACGCTGTGATTGTTTGTTGTTGTTGTAAAGGCACAAAATACAAACTACTGCACAGCAGCTAAAGCAGCAACAATACAGGAATTTGTTGAGCACTTTGTCGAGATTTACAACGAGCGTGCCGCTCCGTTCGCCATCGCAACGCATTGCGCCCAGTGAAGTGGAGCAAGTGGTGCGCGCTTTGATGGCGCTCATAAAAAATTGTTTTATGATGGATTACGAGTGCGCTGCATACACACCGCACGCCGCACGCCGCACGCCTCGCTGCCGCAACGCCTTTAACGCCGCCGCCGCTGCCGCTGCCGTCGTCAACATCTCTTGCGGCTGCAGCTTCTTGCTTGTTTTATGGCGGCACACCATTTAAATGAGCCGCACGCGGACAGCGGCGCAGTTGCGGCAGGTTATGGTCATGTGGGAAATAATCATCAAATTGAGTTTGAGCGACGGCGACGGCGGATGCGCGGTGTCAGGTGCGCGTGACGCTGCCATTTGTTAATGTCAAGGTTAAACGACCGTAAAAGCTCGAAATTTTCGCTATCGCCAGCGACATTGGTGGCCCATTAAGCGGTCCGAAGACGCAGCCGCTGAAGACGCCGGGTTGCCGCTAGACGTTCGCCAGACAATGAAAATTACACACACGCTTATGCACTCACACACACACTCGTACGAGTACAGTGTGGACGCGCGCAGTCGCAGTCGCAGTCGCAGTCCCACTGACGGACATGATCATAATAGTAAAATAAAGCATTATTATTGCGCCATTAAATAGCATTTAAGTGTTTTGGTTGCTGGTGTGTGCGTGTGTGTGTGTGTGTGTGAGCGGTGTGTCGTGGTGTTGCCAGCATACGCGCTCGTAAAAAATGAGCAATGACTTTGACAACAACAACACCACCAAAAACAGCACCAACAACATGTCAAGTCGTTCTGAGGCTTTTTTACCACCTCGCCTCTTCGACAGTGCGCCACTTGGACACTTCTTCACGTCTCCAGCTTTACCAGTTTTCGACTCCTCTGCCACTGCGAATTGTCGCTTTTGCACTCTTGGGGCTCGTCACTTGGAGCGTTTGTTTATATTTGCTTTGGCTGCTTGGCCGTTTTGGCGGCCCGCTGGCTGACTGGCTGACTGACTGACTGGCTGACTGGGTAATATGGTTGCGCGTTTTTATGAATGAAACGAAATACATTTTTTAGTAGCCTTTTATTGCCTTTAATAGGGCATTTGCTGCTTGTTTGTGCCACTTGTTTGTTGTTGTTGTTGATTTTATTTTTACTATCCTGTTGGTGGCTGTGGGCCGTTGACACATTTTTGCGGTAAACTGCGGCGGAAAATGTTGTGCATAAAATTGAGTTAAATTCAATCTGAGCTATTAAAAAATAATTAAACAAAAGTCATTGACCAATTATTATTATTATTAGTTTTTTTCAATATAACTAAGAATTAATAATTGTTACTAAATGCACTTTCATCGATGGCATCTGACTACAAAGTATTAGTTAAAATATATAATTAAATATATATGCAATTTTATTATTTATAAAACAGTTTTGGTTGTGAAATTAACTAAGCATTATGCTTGATTAAACATGACTAAAAATTATGTTTAATTAACCTTGATTAAAAAATTATTTTAAAGTTGTACAAATTGAGTTTGATTAACAGAGATTTCAAATTTTAATTACTTAACAATTTCTTAATAAAAGTTAAAAGACATCTTTAATTCAGTCTTTTTAAATTTGATTTATTACTCATAGTGTCTAGTAATTTATATTAATTTTAAATTAATTTAATTACTAATCAATTATAAAACAGTTTTGATTGTGAAATTGACTAAGCATTATGCTTGATTAAACATGACTACATATTATGATTAATTTTAAATTAATTTAATTATTAATCAATTATAACAGTTTTGGTTGTGAAAACATGACTACATAAATTGATTAAACATGACTACATATTATGATTAATTTTAAATTAATTTAATTATTAATCAATTATAAAACAGTTTTGATTGTGAAATTGACTAAGCATTATGCTTGATTAAACATGACTAAAATTATGTTTAATTAACATTGATTAAAAAATTATTTTAAAGTTGTAAAAATTAAGTTCGATTAACAGTGATTTCAAATTTTAATTACTTAACAATTTCTAATTTCTATCATAAGTAAACATCTTTCATTCAGTCTTTTTAAATTGTATTTATTACTCATAGTGTCTAGTAATTTATGTTAATTTTAAATTAATTAATTAATGTAATTATTAATCAATAAAATCTAAATCAATTTAAGTGCATCTTATTATGAATGATCAATGATTATTAAATCATTTTTAATAATAATGCCGGGAAATAATAACTGATTACACGTGATCCTATTAGTTAATCGTTAGTTAGCTAGTTAGTTAGTAAGTTAATTAGTTAGTAAGTTAGTTAATAGTTAGTTAATAGTTAGTTAGTTAGATAATTAGTAAAAATTTTATTAAAATTCAACAAACTCATACCAGTTTTTTTTAATTTTATTTATTACCCATAGTGAAATTAATAATTTATATTATTTTCAATTAATTAATTAATTTGATTTTTAATCAATTAAACCTAAATCAGTCTAAGTGCAACTTATTATAAATGATTAATGATTATTAATTCATTATTAATAATAATGCCTTGAAATGATAACTGATTACACGTGATCTTATTAGTTTATCGTTAGTTAGCTAGTTAGTAAGTTAGTTAGTAAGTTAGTTAGTTAGTTAGTTAAATAGTTGGTTAGTTAGATATTCGTAATTAGTTAAAATTTTATTAAAATTCAACAAACTCATACCAGTTTTTTTAAATTTTATTTATTACCCATAGTGAAATTAATAATTTATATTATTTTCAATTAATTAATTAATTTAATTTTAATCGATTAAATCTAAATCTGTCTAAGTGCAACTTTTTATGAATGATTAATGATTATTAAATCATTTTTAATAATAATGCCTGGAAATAATAACTGATTACACGTGATCCTATTAGTTAATCGTTAGTTAGTAGTTAGTTAGTTAGTTAGTTAGTAAGTTTGTTAGTTAGTTAGCAAGTTAGTTAGTTAGTTAATAGTTAGTTAGTTAGATAATTAGTTAAAATTTTATTAAAATTAAACACACTCATAACAGTCTTTTTAAATTTTATTTATTATAATTATATTAATTTTCAACTAATTAATTCATTAAATTTTTAATCAATTAAACCTGATTAAACATGATTATTAATAACATAATATCATGTTTAATAATAATGCCTGGAAATAATAACTGATTACACGTGATCTTATTAGTTAATCGTTAGTTAGTTAGATAGATAATTAGTTAAAATTTTATTAAATTTTTTATTTTTTGTTTAAACTTATACCATATATCAACTTATAACCATAGTTAACCATAGTTCAACTTATTATAAATGATTAATGATTATGATTAATTAATAATTCATAATAAAGCCTGGAAATAATAACTGATTACACGTGACCCTATTAGTTAATCGTTAATTTAGTTATATAATTAGTTAGTTAGTTCGATACTTATTTAGTTAAAATGTTATTAAAATCGAACAAACTCATACCACATATATCAAAACCTGTCTTCTTCGAAACGAAATATTTCAATAAATGCCATCACGTTCGACGCATACAAAGCTCTTTTGTCATTTTTATTGCATAAAAAATACAATTAAACAATAAATTTTTTATTGCCGTTGACAGTTAAATGAGGTGTGACAGCACATTTTCCAAGTGGCGGCACTTTTTGTTGTTTTAATTAATTTTAAATCATTTTTCCACCTCATGAGGCCGCAACACAAAACTTTCCACTTTACAAACATTTTATTGACTGTCGGTCTGGCTGTTTGTCTGCCTTTTGACAGCCTATAATGGCAGTTTGCTGTTGTTGTTTTTGTGTTGCTGGTGCCATTGTGCTTGGCGATTTCATCGGTGTTTTATGGCAAGCCAAGAGCTTCACCTCGTCGTCCTTTGCTGGCGCTGAGTGCGCCGACTGGCAGCCTATGGGCCATAGCTGTCGCTCGTTTCGCTCTTGACAGCGCCATTTGTATAAATATGATTGATTTATTTGACATATGACAACAGCATTGACTTGTACGTACATCTCCTTCACATTACTCATATGCAGCAACATCAATTTGTATTTTTATAAAAAAAAAATTCAAGAAATGGCATTTGATTTGTTTGTTGGCGCTGTGTTTGTTTTGTGAGAAATTAATTTCGAGAATGATTTAGAAACAACTAATAACATCAAAAGCAAAAAGCAAATTAACGACATTTGTGACTGACACGAACGACAGACCGTCGCGCGATAATCGCCCACAATGCCGACCGGTTGGCAGCTTTTGTTGTTGTTTTCTGAGTGGCTAATGACCGATTCGGAAATTTATTGAATTATGTAGAATGCCATGGCGACAGGTTGTTGCATGGTCGGCGTCACAGTCGACGTTGTGCTGCTTTTGGTAATTTCCACAAATCGATCGAAGTGGACGTAGGCGGCGTTTTTGTTTGTTAAATTTTTTTAATTGTTAAAGTTTTGCTCGCCTTCAAGTTTAGTGTCGAAAATGGCCGGAAGAACTCTAAGTTTGGCTGTTAGTGTTTGACTGGAGATTCGTTAGTCTATTAATAATTCATAATAAGACGTGTGCCTTTAGGATAATTTGAGGCTTTTTGTTAACCCTTTAGGAGGTGAGGCTCTGTATTTGAAAATATTTTTTGCGATTTTCGACAGAGTAATTTATGAAAGGTCTATAATATTCCAATGCTTTTTTGAACATCTTTCCGTATTAAAGCAACTGCTAAATTATGTGTCTGAAAGGGTTATAGCCACTTTGGAATTTAACACCATTTTTTTTTATTTGTTGAGGCTATAAACTCCTTTTAGGAAAGGCGTCAATTGATGTTTATCATCAACACCTCGTAAAATTCCTAAACCATATTTAGCATATCTGATGAAATGGCGCGAAATTATTTTCAGAATTAATGACTTTTATGTTCTTGATATTTATTTGTGTTTGCCATAAAGTTTGGAGAAAGAGATTCGCATGAGTCAACGAGCTGTTATTTATTAAGTTTTCTGATAATTTGTAGGCCCACTGGACTCCTTTAAATTTTAAATGTAAGATATATAAAATAACTCATTAGATATTTATTGCTTGAAAACATAAATTATAAATAAAACATAAGCAAAATACAATTTGGCTTATAAGAAAAAGTTGTTTATGGTTTAGAAGTAACTCGAACATTTTTTAAAGTTGTAGACTTCTTAAAAAGTACAGGAAGATGGCTTATTGTGAAAGAAATGTTTTCGAATAAGATTGAAACCCAGAAGTTTAAGTTTTCATAATTTTGAAGTAAATCTAAGAAAATGTGGAATTGTTTCGCATTGATAGGAACACATTTGAGGAAGAATTGAAAAGTTTCCTGTATTGGTTTGAGCTGTCTTAGCAGACCTTCACAAATATTTCTCATGGCACAATTTCGCTTGAAGACAGCGCTTCCAAGTGCTCATGCACTGAGCTCGAGTTCATGACTCACGCAGACAATGCCCGCCACCTCCTAACAGGCGATACTTGCGTTGGGCCCCACTGGCTACTCGTCGCATTAAGCACTAAAAAAAAAACAATAACAAAAACAACACAAACTTTAAGCCAAATAAACAAAAATAGCCACAAGCACAGCGTTTGCTAAAAAAAAAAGCGGCACATTTTCCAAATGTTTCTTAGCGCTGACGGCCACTTGCAAAGGTTCGAGCACTTAACCAGCCGTCCGTCGCTCGAGGCGCGTAGGTGCCGCGCAAGCAGATAACAAAAAATCCACTCCAAACTGAAAAAAACTAAAACGCGGAGAAAACTGAATCGCCTTTATCTGGCTGGGCTCAGCCATGGCCGCGAGAGTGGCAAACCAAAAACCAACATGGCTGCAGTTCGCACACACAAACGAGCAGCGCGCTCGCTCGCTCTTGTGCGCAGCCAGCGGGCGCATGGCCGCTGCTTGGCTGGCGTCGCCATGGCAACGGCCAATGGCGTGCGCACGTGTGTCGGCCGGGCTCTGGTGTGCGTGGCTGACGGTGTCGTTGCGGGTGTAGTGGTGGCCGTCGTGAGGGGCGGCTGCGCGCGCATTTGTGTGTGTGCGTTGCGGGGCGTGCAATTGTGTGCGGCCATTGGGAAATTTTCTATTGATTTGTTTTCTCGGGCGGTTGGCTGCCATTGACTTTGCGCTATGGCTGCGTACGGCAGCAGTGCTGCCAGCTGGTGGGAGAATGTGGCACACATCAACTTTACGACTTTTGGCGACAGAGGACGCGCGTGCTCATGCGGCAAATGGTTTGTGGCTGAGGAAAAGGGGAAATTTTCGTGTGCATAGGGTTGAAGTGCAAATTGTGAGGCAGCTTGCATTATTTGGTTTTACTGCAACACAATTTATTAAAATTTATTATAATTTTTTTTCGAAATTAAGTTAAATAATTCTAAATATAATTGTATTCAGAAAAAAATTGTTACTAAGGTAAAAAAAATATTTAAAATTACATACAAATTGGTGCAATTCGTCTGTGAGTGTAATGTCTTGCAAGGTGGCCTTGAAGCTTTGATTGCTTTTGCAGCGCTGATTAAGCTTTGGTTGGGCGTAGCTCTCGACATTTTGCAGCGAAAGCGCGCAAATATGTACACACAAGTTGCTTATATACAAAAATATATTATTTACTGTTTCTACGCGCTTTCATTTCGGTGGTCTGTCATAGATATCTGCGTGCTTTTTTATGTAATTTACTTATGTACACACTTATTGCTGAGGCTGTGCAAAAGCTGCAACAACAACAACAACGACTTTCGCATGACAACAACCAAACAGCCAACGCGCCCGTTCAGCTCAGTTTAGCGAGGCGCAGTAGCGTTGTAGCGAAATAAAATCGATAAGCCTTGCTCACCCGCGCTCCTCTTGCACCTTCAGCGAAATGTCTAAATTTATGCCATTTTTGTAAAGATTATGATGCAGAAAATTTTATTACTTTTCTCCCGCACTCCCCAATACCAAAGCAGCCCATTCTCACCGACTGAGGCCCCACTTGCGCCGACGTTTGCAACTCGAGTTGAATAAAATTAGGTGCTTTCTTTCATATATATGAAGTAATATGTATGTTTGGTTTTTAACCTAATGGCAAATTCAAAATGACTGCATATTTAGTACCAACTTCACTGGCGGCTAACGCAGGTATTGGGGAAATATTTATTTTTAAAAAATTTTTTAAATATCTAATCTAATGCCAGATTCCAAATGACTGCATATTTAGTATCAGTTCCAAGTATACGTCAAATTCCCTGCAGGCGAGTGCTGGTATTGGGGAAATATTTATTTTAAAAAAATTTAAAAAATATCTAATCTAATGCCAGATTCCAAATGACTGCATATTTAGTATCAGTTCCAAGTATACGTCAAATTCCCTGAAGGCGAGTGCTGGTATTGTGAAAATATTTATTAAAAAATAAATTTAAAAAAATATCTAATCTAATGCCAGCTTCCAAATGACTGCATATTTAGTATCAGCTCCAAGTGTACGGCAAATTCACTCTAGGCGAGTGCTGGTATTGTGAAAATATTTATTAAAAAAAAATTTTTTAAATATCTAATCTAATGCCAGATTCCAAATGACTGCATATTTAGTATCAGTTCTAAGTATACGTCAAATTCCCTGAAGGCGAATGCTGGTATTGTGAAAATATTTACCAAAAAAATCTAATCTTTGCTGCTGATAGCAATGGCGCTGATTTCTTCCAGTCCCCGCCATTCAATTTGTGCAGCTATGGGCACCCTTATGCCCTTTCCGCATTGCTCTACCTGTTTGTTTGTTTGATTGTTCGTTTGTTCCCACAACGAATTCAAATCAAAGACATTCGTTTAGCTTACAACGCAGCCATAGACACTAAACGCACAAAGGCGGGCACAGGCAGCCACATAGGTGCTTACATACATAAGTACATATTGTTCATATATAAGTATATATGTACATCTATTTATACTTTCCTTTACATACATAACAAATGTATCTATCTATGTTTGTACTGCACCTGTGTTGGCCTGTAGCTGTGCGCGTCTTGCGAAGACTTGATTATACAATACCACCAATGTTGTTGTTGGGCTTGTTGTTGCTGCAGCATTGAGTGGACTGTTGGATGCGTTTTTAATTTCAATTTGAAATAAATTCGAAAATTTATTACCGCCGCAGCGGCTGGCGACACTGACAAGTCGCCGGTAACAAGTGGCTTTTGCCGCTGCTGTCGATGGCTGTCGCCGATAGTGCGCTACGCAAACGAGTTTTATGCATCTAAAAGGACATTTGATATGCATGAATATTGGTTATTGGATTGGCTCATGCAATGCGACACAAACGGCAGCGCCGCAACGGGCCGCGAATGGGAAATCGGGCTGCGGCGATGGCGATGTCGATGGCGATGGCGGTGACGGCGTTTTGTGGCGACTGTAAAATTAACGCTTCGGGTTTTCGTTTTACATAATGTTCGTTGTCCGTCTATCGGTATGTCTGTTTGTCTGTGTTTTCGTTTGATTGTTTTTTATTGGTTTATTTTGTTATTAAAACCCTTTAAATGGGTCGTTGGCTTGTTTTGCCGAAGGCAGCGAGTTTTCAATGTTGGTCGACTGACCGGCTGCTGCTCGCTGCTTGTTGGCCCTAATTGCCAATACATGGTTGATAATTTTTGTATTGGAAATAGTTAATCCAAAGTCGACCTCATAGCATTTTTCCAGGTGCATGTTTTTCCAAACAGAAATGCAATGAGAATATATATAATTTGAATGAAAATTGTCCCTTTGGATTCTAACTACTGGACAATTGACTAAATCAAAATTAAAATTCACTGTTATTTTATTGATATGTGTAAAATATTTAGGTTTTTATTTAAGTTTTTACTGCACCTCTTTGCATTCGGATTTATTTAAGTTCCAATAATTTTTGAAGTAATTAGTTGATATCTTACACTTTAAACCCAAAGCATTCAAGTTTTTGATTTTCGAAAGTATTCAAATTGTTTTCAATTTTAGTTGCCCTCTTCATGAGTTTTTCTTTTACATAATTTTCTGCACATAAAAATATATGTTGACAAATACTTTCACCACACTGCTTCGTGTTTGGATTGGTTAACAAATGTCGCTATAAATGTCTTTCAACATTAAAAATATTCCACATAAACATATCAATTTATATACACACACACATTTTTTAGGCCGAACATATTTTAGAAAACAACAGTTTTGCATAGTCGTAAAAATTTAACAAAGCGAAAGTATTTATGTTTAAATATGTTAATAAATAAATCGTTAAATTTGTGCGTTGGACAGCTTTCTTTGTTAAAATATCCTAAAGGGTGTTTTTGAAGTGATGGGACATTTAATTTAGATAAACTGTCAAAACAGCTGTCAACTATCAATGCTATGCGGACTCTTTTATAATTATATTTCTTTAAATTAATAAAAAATTCAATAATTAATATTAAGTTATTTAATAATTTTTTAATTGGTGTACAATCGGTAAAACGACTATGTGAGGGCTTAACGTATACGGCAACCTCTAAAATTGTAGATTTTGAAAACGTCATATTAAATATGTGTTGTGATTTATTTTATTTATTATTTATTTATTATTTATTTATTTCTTATATTTATATTTTTATTTTATTTATTTCTTTTAAAATTTTCAACCAATTTAATATCACTTTAAAAGTGTTATCCTCTTAAACATCATAAAAACCGCAATTTTGTAAATATAGCAAACAAAATAAACAACACCAAATCCATCTCTAAAATGACAATTCAGCCTTTTGTCTCCCTCAATCTCTGTCCCATGCAGCCAAAAGTTGGTTAATTTTAATTTGAATTAAAAATTCACACTTATAAACGTTGATTAAATAGAACAATAACAAAAAATACAGTATTAATAGTAAAAAATAACCAAAATGCTGATCAAATACCAACAACGATTAATTCAAACTCATTTCAAAACACCTTTTCTCAATGCTTAAATAATTACGCAGCCTCAATCCGGTCTCCAAGCCAATCATCGATCGCGCACACGACATTACATTTGACTTTTGAATGGAATGCAGACAGGTTTCTCCCAGAGTTTTTTTGACGTTTGCTTTTGTTCTCAGTTGAATTGTTTGTGGGGCAATTCAATGAGATCGGTGGCCGGTAGTCAAATTGTCCGAAATTGATCATAACCATTCAGCTTAATAACAACCATAATAATTTCATTCTAATTCATTGACCATTCGCTGTGCCATAAAGTCGATAAGTAAATCGCTTAAATCATTAACAAATATAATCACAGCAAAACAATGCGATACAATATGCAACAAAAAGTGATTTTTGTTGGTATTTAATGCACAATTAATGCAATTAACAAATCGCAAACAAAGTGTTTAATGTCATTTTGTAATTTTTTATTTGTTTCATTTACAAAACTGGGCAATAAAAAAGCAATGAAACTTTCAATAAAAATAAAAGCGTGTTTTAACAAATTATGAATATGTAAATAAATACAAATGTATGTATATATTTTTGATAATTTGTTGATAATTTTGGTATTGGAAATAGTTAATCCAAAGTCGACCTCATAGCATTTTTCCAAGTGGATGTTTTTCCAAAAAGAAATACAATGAGAATACATATAATTTGAATAAAAATTTTCCCTTTGACTAAGTCAAAATTAAAATTCATGGTTATTTTATTGTCATGTGTAAAATATTTACGTTTTTATTTAAGTTTTTACTGCACTTTCTTGCATTCGGATTTATTTAAGTTCTAATAATTTTTGAAATAATTAGTTGATACCTTACACTTTAAACCCGAAGCAATTTTTAAAGGCAATGCGTTGTTTGTGTAAATAATGTGAATTGTTTTAGTTGTGTAAGAATAATAAGAAACTTCATTGAGCAACTTATATAAAATTGCTTGTCAATGTAATGTGAATTCTTGTATGATTCCAGATTGAGATTTTAAGTATTGTTTGAAGCAACATTTAGAAAATTATTTACTAGTTAAAATTTTGTTGTTGTTGTAATTTACTGCATTTACATTTACTGAGGTTATCGCTGTTATTGCTGGTCAACGCATTTCTCACTTTAATCTAGTGTCCGACCGAAACATCTTTTTTGGGCCGAAACCGAATTTAGTTTTTTTTTTATATTCGGTCGAAACCGAAACATTCTAATATTAGCTGAAATAAAAATCACCATATCAAGCATTTTTTCGAACAAACGAATTTTACATTAAGTAAATAAAGAACAAGCAAATAAATAAATACTTATTAATAAAAACAATTTATTCATTTTTTAAAAACATAAACATCAAAAAATAACCCTTTCGTACCTTACTCGCTAATATTCAAAATTAAATAATTTAATATTATATGCTAAACAAGTTTATTTATATTGTTGGCATCTAAATTACTCCTCCTTTCACTATATATCTGCTGCACAATAAAATGTAAAAAAATATTCTACAAAGTTTCGGTTTCGGCCGTTCGGCCATTTTTTGTCCGAAACTGAAACCGAAACCGAAACCACTTATTTGAGCCGAAACCGAATATTCGGTCGGACACTACTTTAAACAATACATTTATATTCCAATCTGAGTTTTTCGCAATACTGAAGGCTGTTCGAATCATTGCTGAAAGGCTGTAAAGGATACAAAACACACTGATAGCTTAACAGCGTTAAAACATCTGCATAGCTACTATTACACTTCAAAAAGTAATCTTAAAATTTCAATATACACCTAATTCTGTTTTTACACGGTCTTTTTTTACACGGCTTTGATTTAACACGGTTTGAAAATAAAATAATTTTAAATTTTTTTACACGATTTTATGTCATTTAGCACGATTCAAAATTTTTTGGGCTTAAATTTTGTTTGTCAAATTTAATTTTTGCGTAATATGTTCATATCACAAATTTAGGGAAATTCCCTTTTTGTGGATACAAGCAAATTTACTTATCAGAGCAATTGAAATGTGTTAATATTTTGTGAACTATCAATGCAATCAGACGTATTTGGTAAAGACATTTTTTATAGGCAAATTAGTTTTTCCAATGTTACATTTATTTTAATCTTAACGCATTAAGATAAAAGGTAAGCCAAAAAATATTTTATATTTATTCAGTTATTTATATTTTTTTATTTTTGTTAAATATTTTATGTATCCCTGTTTTTCACTAATTTTAATAGGTTTTAGAGATAAGGAACCAATCACCTATTTTTGCATGCGATCAATGTCTTTTTTTACACGGTTTTTTTTTACACGGTTTTTCCTGGAACCAATCTACCGTGTAAAAACAGAATTAGGTGTACTTAGTACTGAAAACTAAATTTGTTGGGGAGGATAATATAGGAATAGATTACTTCTTACTTAACTGGCCATAACAACCCGTTATGGCGGATTAGCGCGCATCCTCTCCAAAGAGATGGTACTGTCTTTTCAATTGGTCCAGAACCACGTTTTTCGTCGGTGCTTCATCGTCCATACGGGAGATATGGCCAAGTCAGCTTAGAGCTTACTGATCGTTGTATTCAAAAGTGGGAGATTTTTCGAAGCATCTCCCTCTCGAACACCCCAACGCAACTGCTATGTTGTTTCGCAACATAGCATTACATGCTACCTCGGTATGAAAAGGTAGTTTCTACTCAAATGCCTACCTAGACCGTAGTCACACCTTTTAGCAAGAGTAATCCATCGTTTTATTTAAAGACTGACATAATTTCTGCTGTTTAAGGCAATCCAATTCATTGACAATTTTATAATTTATGTACAAACCAAAAAAGGTGCCACCGAACCGAACTGAATACATTCCACCAGTTCTGATGCTCGCATTCGCTTAATCTCACCTAAAGTAGAATACCTACAACTGGGTTAAAAAAAAACATGTATACAAGTTTGAAGGACCCATACATACATAACTTAATCCACAGCTAGATTACAAGAAGATCCAACTTGCTTGACCGATTATTCCAATTTTAAACGGCAAATGTGACCTTCTCAACAGACTATGTCAGCAGAAAAACTGTTTAGACATAAACAGCTGAATTGGCTTTATTTCTAAACCATGGACGAACATTGCTTTACAGTAAACAATTCATGATTTATCTAAAAGAGCCACTTTTATAAAGTAGGTTTAGTCAATAACCAATTTTGCAGATTCTGCAACGAAGTTAAGGACACAATAAAGCATACAAGTTATGACAAGTTATGACAAGGCAGGTCATAAAAAAATAGGAATGGTAATTGCTGTGTTTATCGGTAGCAGAAGAAATAAAGTGATGTCATCAACATGAAAACTAGCGTCTGCTGGTAACGATTTTTGATTTACATTTTAAATGAATTTAAAATTAAATTGAATGAAATGAAATGAAGATCTTCAAATTTATTAAAACATTCCAACGCTGTTAAAATAAAAATAAAAAATTTGAAATTGAAAAAAGGCTGCATCGATCTCTGCATCCCAACAGAGTTGAATGCAACTTTTGCCGTCGCTAAAGCGGCGGCCCTGTGTCGCATTCCACGTTGGCTGGCTCCCGTTTAGGGATCGCATAAAATCTCAGCATGTCCGCTGCATTTTAATTTCTATATTGCTTTCTGTCTGCCAGACACTAAGCGAGTGGCGCGGCTGGAAAGAAGACATTGCTCGAGGCAAATGACATTTTGTCTGCGACTGTGACATGGCAACGAAGAAGGAGTACAAATAAAATGTGTTTTTGTTGTTTTTGTTTATGAAGTAGGAAAGTACATGCAAGTACGAGTGCACTATAAGCACGCAGTGCAAGTGCTAGCAGCGAAATAAAGCCATATGGATCGAAGAAAAGCAAAAAACGCTCAAAAAGCGAATCAAATTTATTGAAAATTGCGGTAGCAATGGCAGCGTCGATTGCCTTGATTTGCATGCGCCGACAGCAAAAAGTCAATTTCCATAATTCATTTGGACAGCGACCGCACGCAACAATGGAAAATAACGCTGACCAGACGCAGATATCGCGCGTTATCTACGACTTGCGGGCGTACCCGGACTGTCGAACTTGACTGATGGATGGGACATCGCTCGTCGACGTGAACGACATTGAAATTCTAAACGCAAATTCCACGCTGCACTTATCAGTTTTGAATATTAAATACAAAAATACAAATACAAATTCGTTGTTGTTGCTTGCTGATTATTTCTCAGTGAATGTTAGTGCTGTTGTTGCTGTTGGCGTTGTATTTATTGTTTTCTCAAGAGTTTTTATTGGCCTATCTTCCCACATTTGGTCCGGTTTGTAGAAATGTTTGACTCGAGTTTTTGTTTGTGTAGTCAAGTGGACTCGATTTTTATGGCTTCATGCTCATATTTTTAGTTTTTAATTAACATTCGTATGCTGCGCTCCGAAAAAACAACCAACTAGAGCCGCAATAGAAACAATTTTAAATGAAAATCAAACCAAAAACACTTCGTAATGATGCCACCAAAGGCAGTGCTGCTGCTCGTTACTGGTGTTTTTCTTCGGGCATTTCGAAACAACATGTTTTCCGAACAAATCACAGCGCCACCATTTCCATTCCATTTCCATTGCCAGATAACACTTGTCGCTCGCACGCGGCTCAAGTGGCCAACCGATTCCATTAGCGCAGCATTTCGTCCCTCGATTTAGGTTCGGCGCGTCCAGCGTCAATGGCGCGCCGAATGTGCCGCGCCATCATTTCAAGCACGCAGCCAACAATTTCCAGATTTCAAATTTCATATTTTTATCATCGACACATTCGTCATCACCCATGCACCAACACCAACACCACAACCACAACGAAACAAGGTTGAATGGGTTCTACATGAAGACGGCGCGCCAAGTCCACTGCTCCGGTTTCCAACGACTTATTAAACATGCCGCACTTATTTTTTTATTGGTCTTCTTCTTCGCTTACTTGTTCCTATAGCGATTGTCAGTGTGTCGAATTTTGGAATTTTTTCCTTCATATTTTAATAGGCACTCGCTGCTTTCTGGGACTGTTGGTTTTGCCTTTTTTGGATTTTTGTACAAGTTTCGTATGTTTTATTTGGTTTCGTTTGCCACTTTTGATCATTGAATTTTGTTTTATTTTTAATTTGTTGCCTCATAAATATTCAATATTCAATATGTTGGCACCCAGTTCAAGTCGATTTGTTCGAAATATTTATGTAAATGATATCAACACATGTTTCGCTAACAGATTTGTGACCTTCTAATGTGAAAAGACCGCACGGGCGAACGTTTTTCATTTGCGGTCCAAAATGAATTCGTTTTGACAAGCGTTTTGCTGTGGCTTTGTGTTTTTTGACAATTATTTTTCATTTATAATGTACGATTATGTGCTAATAAATCAGTCAAATTTAGAGAGTGAAGCGACCGACTTAATTTGTTTATGGGACATGGAATTGGGAATATGTTTACTTGTTGTATTTTAAATTTGAAATGTTTGAGAAATTGTATTTTCTTCAACGATTCAAAGTACTCTAAAACGAATTTAATTGCCATTTTGAATTTTTTAGAAAATTCCGAACTGATAAGTTTAGGTTATTGGCAAAGAACTACAGAAACTGATGGTGATTTTTTTTGTTTTTTTTATTATTTTTATTTATTATTATTATTATTTATTTTATTTAGGTTATTGGCAAAGAACTACAGAAACTGATGGTGATTTTTTTGTTTTTTTCAATTCAGTTTCCTTTCTGCTATGAGTAACGAAACAGAAGGTAAAATATCAAATCTTCTTAACTTCATAATTAAATTGGACTGATTGATTGAAATTTTGCAGAGACCTAAAATAATTATTATCCATATTTTTGGGAATAAAAAAATTGCCCTAATTTAAGAAATTTATATAATTATTGTTTTGTAATAATTATTCCCAATAAGACATTTTTACGTCGCCTATAACTATTATCATGTAATAAATAGTTTTGAGTTGCATAAAAACTCTTATAAGTAACAAGTATATTTTTCGTTGTCGATAATTATTATTTTGGGATTTTTGTTTTTACATTGCTTCATAACTTTGATTTATTACTTGTTTTAATTTACGCTACCGATAGCTATTTTTTTGAGAAATTTTTTTTTACGTTGCTTCATAACTTTTATTTATGATTTTTTTTTCATTTACGTTGCCGAAAACTATTATTTAAAAAACAAAATTTTTAAGTTGAATTACCACATTTTAGATATGAATTGATTTTTAATTGTTTTAAATTGGCAAACGCAAATTTACTGCAGAAACCTAATTTCCACCAACAACTAAATAATTAAAAATCAATTCATACTCAAAATGTGGTAAGGCAACGTAAAAAAAAATTTCTTTCATAAAACTTATGAAACAACGTAACAAAATTTTCTTTCAAATAATAGTTATCGGCAACGAAAATAACAAAAAATCATAAATAAAAGTGAAAATGAAGCAACGTAAACAAAAAAATCCCAAAATAATAATTATCGAGAAAGAAAAAAAATTTGTTTCTCATAACATTATTACGTAACGTAAAAATTAACTGTCGCAAATAATAATTATAATCAACAAATAAAATTTATATTGCATTGTAATAATTACATTGCAATAATTTTTTTTAAAAACTTATAATAGTTAAGTCCCTGAAATTCTGGAAAGGTGCAGCAGGATATTCCTGTAAATGGACTCGCAGTGGACCTTTCGAGTGAAATTCCGGTTCGTACTGCACCCACTTTTCACAACCTTCACAAAAATAGGAAACCAAATGCATATTTTAAGTACGAAAACTTCAAATTCAATCAGTTAATTTCCGATAATATTGTATACCATTGTGACTTGTCCTTCATTTGACCTAACCAAAAAAGGTGCTTTGGTTAAAAAATCGATTCTGCATTCTCATTATCTGTTGACAAAATGCCATAAAGTACCAACATTTGACATCTTATTTGCAAATATTGCACCCACATTCCGCTGGACGTTGCTGCCGCCATTCATATTCGCACATTTTTCACCCGCTTCGGCAGGGAAGTTTTGTCAGTCGGAGCGTTGGAAACGGGAATTTAAGCGAAATGTGCAAGTCGAAAACTTTTCCCCAAACAATTTCAATAACAAAGTTCACGTTTCTTATTTCCATTCTCATTTGCTGTGCCACGTTGAATGTTTGTTCTTGTTATTATTTTTATTATGATTCTATGTAAGATGAAATGAAAGTTGTGCAAAAGTTTTGCAACAAGGCAAACATTTCCCCCGAATTGCAAAGTGCAAGAACAAATAGATGCGAGTTTGTACATACATATGTATAAATAAAAATATGTATGTTGCGCAACAACCTCGAGTAACAACAACAAAAGCAAAATAAAGCATATTACATGGCAAAAAAAAGAGAGCAACAAAACCGAATTGAAGAAGCAACTCGCTATAAATTGCAATGCTGCGTTGTGGTGTCCCTCACATGGCGCACAGTTGCTGTCAGCTAATGCACAACAACAATGAAAAAACACAAAAAGTTCAGAAGTAGAAACGAGACAAAATATTATATTAGAAGTTGTAATAATGTTAAATGAAATTCGCTGCACGGGATACACTTTGGCGCTGACTGACATTATTTGTAGAATTTTAAATTTTAGAAAGTTTTTAACGAGAGAATTTTCATTAACGTAGGCAAAATGTTTTTTTTTTCTAATGAATTGTTGAGAAAATGTGCCGCCGATTTGACAAGTTCAAAGACAAATTTGATTTCTTTTATTGGTATTAAAAATGAGATAAGTTAAAGAGCTTTTTTCTTGGAGTTTAAAAGTTCTTTTTTAAACACAACTAAATGCGATGCAAAAAACTGAATTCAAAATTGTGATCAGCGATTCCTTTAAAATAAAGAACACTTGCTTTGGATAAGCTGCTAGTTGTTGCATTGTACTATCGAAGATATTCTGATACCTCTTTTTATAATTGAAATAGTAACAAAGTGCTGGTTCAATCGATTAAGAGGGGAAGGTAGTCCATGCCAGCCTGAACACTAAGAAAAAACTAAACTAAACTAAGCTAAAATCAAGATTTTACGTTCAAAATCAAGCCGATCCGTTGACGAAAGTCTGTTAAGCTTGAAAAATCTTAAACCAAGAACGAAATCTTATTTTCGTGCTAATTTTTAAGAACCCGCCAATTCTTATTTTAAGATTTTTTGTAATAATTTTAAGAATAATCAAGCTTAACTTCAGAGATAAAAATCTTATTTTAAGATTTTTTGGTGCTCATTTTAAGAATAATTAATTTTAATAATTAATCTCAAGATACAACGGAGAATAATTGCTGCCTAACTAACATCTCTTACCTTGGGCTCATTAGACAAGTGACAAACATTGTTCTCAATCAACAGAACTTGACTTTGCCCACATCAGATTACGCAGATTCTTAAACACTGACGGGCATCAATCAGAACCGAGTAGAAGAAAGATGCTTGAAAGATCTTTCATTCTCTTCACAGTTCAGTTATGATGAAATGCATAAAACTATAGCGATTGGCTTATCTGAATGATCGAAAAATCTCCGGCAAAAACTGAAGACAAAAACTGTAGAAAGTATAGCCGCTGATGGACGCAGTGAAACATATATCATTGAAATATCCAACTGCCACTACAAAGAACTAAAATTGAGAAGTTGCAACTGAATATTAAACCTTCTATAGTTAATACTCTGAATTTAATATCGCTTTTGTACAATTTTCTAAAATTTATTTATTTATTTTTTTATTTAAAATAAAAGAACAATTTTAATTGTTTTCGAAATTACTCAGTTCTATGAATGAGTTGATTGACATTTTTTGAAATATCTACTTTTTATTAAGAATTTATTGATTAGTTTTTAAGATAACCCCTGCATTAAAGGATTAAATTTCTTGAAACTGCTTCTATGTAAGTTCAATTGTCTTCTGTCACTCTATTGAAAATTTTTATATTTAAGTATTTATGTTTTAATATTTTTTATATTTATTTATTTTATATTTAGTTTATTATTTACTTATATCGGATTATAAGAAATCGTGTTTAAATTGCCATTTTGCATGAATGATGAGTAGCAATGTTAAAATTTTACGAGCAATACTTTTTTTTAAACATTTAAGCCCTTCATTTTAAAAGTTTTCATTTAAAAGTTGCTCACCATTTTTAATGAAATGCTTCCAAATGGTTGAAATTTTCCAAAATATTTTTGTCACCATTAATAAAAAGCAACAACGGATTAAATATTTAATAGTCGCAATATATAGGGTTTTCCAACAAGAGGTGTTATTTTGAATCACCCGATATTTCGGTAGCTGTCACTTTTGAAGCTTTTATTCTTTGACATTTGACAAGTAGAAACTACGCCATTACTAAAAATGGAACGATACACGCTTCAACAACGCATTGAAATTATTAAAATTCACTACAAAAATGGTGAAAATTTGAGCACCACTTTTCGCGCACTAAGGAAGGATTTCGGACGTCACGGAAGGCCTGTTTTGTCAACAATTTCGGATTTATTGGCGAAATTCGAACGAACTGGTTCTGTACGAGATGTACAGAGGCCAATACGTAATCGTCCTGCTCGTTCGGCCGAAAATATTGCTTCTTCGAAAATGACGAAGGACAGACCGTTATCGTCAATTCTGAACGTTATGGTCGTATGATAACCGAGTATTTCTGGCCAGCGATCGAAGATATGGATGTGGAGGAGATGTGGTTTCAACAGGACGGCGCTACATGCCACACAACACGACCGAACATGACAGAATTGCGAACCAGGTTCGATGAACGCATAATTTCGCGTTTTGGTGATGCCAATTGGCCGTCAAGATCGTGCGATCTGAACCCTTTGGACTTCTTCCTTTGGGGCTACGTGAAAGATAAGGTGTACGTCAACAGCCCAGCGTCGATTCAAGACCTCAAAGATAGAATTCGTGAGGCTATCGAGGACATAGGGCAGCCACTTTGCGATTTGGTTATGGAAAATTTCATGAAAAGGATATGGTCCTGTAAGCGTGGTCGTGGTGGCCATTTGGCTGATGTTGTTTTTCATTATTAACGGCATACCTTCCTCTTTATTATGAAATAAACATCCGATCATTTATCTCAAAAAATGGCATTTTTCTTTGAATACCAAAATAACACCTCTTGTTGGAAAACCCTATACTATGGTGTCCAAAAAGTAAGGTGACATTTGAATTTAAACTGCGCGCGTCGAAGGATTTGGAGAATTATTTTTTTTTTAGTCAACAGTCAACAAGGAATATTATTTGAACGTTATGCGTCGTTTGCGTAACGCTATCCGCCTAAAAAGGCCGGAATTGTGGAAAGACAATTCTTGGTTTTTACACCACTATAATGCACCATCCCATACTGCACTCCTAATTCGTGATCATTTCGCCAAAAACTCAACCCATATCGTTCCGCAACCACCGTATTCACCTGATCTGGCGCCGTGCGACTTCTGGCTGTTCAGCAAGCTCAAAAGACCGCTCCGGGGACACCGTTTTGATACGATAGAGGAGATTCAAGCCGCAGCGAAGACGGAACTGAAGGCCATCCCGGAAAGTGACTACAATCAGTGTTTCGAAGATTGGAAAATCCGATGGCATAAGTGCATTGCATCGGGAGGGGATTACTTTGAAGGGGATAAAATTGATTTGGGAGAATAAATAAAGAATTTTCAAAATAAATACAATGTCACCTTATTTTTTGGACACAGTAGTACAAGTAGTTTATTTGAATTTTCAATGTAAATATTAAACAAAGTTTTCCCACATTTTTAATCGAAATTCATAGTTGAGCGCACATTGGCTCAACATAACTCAGTGTTTATGCCCAAATTTAATTAAACCACTCGAATTGCCTCAACTGCCTCCGAGTTGTGGTTTAAGCGCCATTTGGGAGCTTAACAAATGCGTTCGAGAATTTTGCCTGCAACAATTAGGCAGTGTTGCCGCCCTTTGCAGGGCGCACTTAGCAATAGTTGCGGATATTGTTGTTCCATAAAATGCGTAAATTGTGCTTGAATTGTGCTCTCAGCAGTACACACACACGCACACACATACACACACCAACCCAGATGCCACTCGAATGCCGAGCAGCGCACGCTCGCAAGTTTCCAATTATAAATTCAATTCAATTTGCTGCGTTCCTAATTAATATTTTAATTTTGCATTTGAATTGCTTTTATTCCATCTACACGTTAATTTCGGAATGAATTAACGAAGCATCTTGTTAAAAATGCATTAAATCCATTGAATTTTAATTTGGCGCTGGCGCGTTCGCTGACTTTGTTTTCGCAACACAATTTCGTTGACTTTGTCGGCTGTGAGGGTAACATGTGGTCCTCGGAGTGTCGTTAACCTGGTGTGACTGAGAAATGGTGAAAATAAGAAATAATGGCAAATACCAAATGGCGAGTTGCGAACGGTGAGCGCTGAATGCTGAATGCTGGCAAAAAGGTTGAGAATTCACCCTGAAAGCTTTTCAAATAATTGCCAGAGTTTTCAACTTCATCAGCAACAACAACTAATGCAACAACAAAAATAAGAAAATAATAAAATGTGCAAAACTGGCAGCGGCACATGGCTGCCCGGTTGGCTCGTTGGGTGCGTCAGTGCGTTGAGATGCGCACTTGAACCGAAAGGCGGTGCGAAAACGAAGCCAAAGCGAACGCATCTGTATTTCTGCTGCTCGAAAACACACACATAATGCGCCCAAATAAATGTCAGTTTGTTTATTTGTTTGCACTCAAACAAAATTTTACAAGTGGCACAATGAAAAAAGGTTTTTTTGGTTTGCATTTTTTGACTAAAAAACCCCAAAAAACGCAAAACTAAAATTATATTTGAAATTGCCAAATGGGCAACGCACATTTGCGAGCCGGAAAAAAGCCAGCAAAGCAGCAAATATGCGACAAAATTGCGCAATGGCGCAAAAGACGTCTGAGGGCGCAAAGGAGCAAGTCGCATTCGCATCCTTCGCATCGCGGCCACACCAACGGCCCATGGCAAACGGCAATGTATGCTAGACACGCATGAGGCCATTTGGCAAACGTGCCACCGAATGAACGAACGCGTGTTCGCTCCGAAGTAATTTCCTGGGCCCCACAAAACGCCCAATTCACCCACCGAAACGAACCACGTCAGCTGCAAACGTTTTGGACCTTTGGCGCGTGTACGTGCAAGCCGCAACGGTTAACTCCCACACAGTTAGCGTGTTTGCTGGCAAAACCCACGTCAGGTCTCGCTTTTTGCTTTTCGGTTTTCGCTCTGTCAAATTGTAAATGCGAAGGGCGAATTTTCGGCGAAAACCCCGCGCAGCCATTTCTCTAGATTGGAATGCGCAGTGGGGACGGTGGGAACATTTGTAACTAACAACAACAACAACGAAATACGTCAAAATATCAACAACAAAAAGCATTTGCCAAAAATATTGTCGAACATCGGACACGTTGAGCGGAGAGAGAATCCCCGAAAAAAACGAAATAAGAAGAAATACAAAAATAAGCAAAACTTTTGCGCTAAAACGAGCAAGTAAAGTTTGAATTTTGGTAACCATAAATTAT
The DNA here is from genome assembly GCA_964056695.1 of Melieria picta. NCBI lineage: Eukaryota > Metazoa > Arthropoda > Insecta > Diptera > Ulidiidae > Melieria > Melieria picta. The sequence continues at coordinate 141,302,801 of OZ057398.1, forward strand.
TTGGTAACACGAGTGTTGCCGCAGGGTGCACAACGGAGCGTTGGGCAATATTTTGTGTGTCCGCCTGGCTCCTTGTGGCCCTCTTCAGTCCCGCTTCGCTTCAGCCTCGCTGGCTGCCGGTTCGACGGACGGCGGTCTAGTTGTTAGTTGGGCGGGATTATGGGCGCGGACGCGTGCTTCTAATTACACTGTGCAAATTTATATTGTAGACTTGTTGCATTCATTTGAAAGTAGCCTGAAAATTAAAAATTTCAGTAAAAAATTCAAAATTCGCTTTTGAAAAATAATTAATTCAATTCAAGTATTATTTTTGATTTTTTTATTTTTTAATTAAGGGGGTATTCGAGTCTTGAGCCTCAATTTTCAGGTGATTTTACGGGCGTAATAAAAAAATGAATAATTTTTTACATCCATGTTTTTATCAGTTTTTTATTGATACTTGAAAAGTATAAAAATATATAATAGTTGAAAAAAAAATTCAAAATTGAAGCCGGTAGAGGCCGGCAAAGTCGAGAATCAAAAAAAGTTGTCTCCTGGTTGACATGATTCCAATCCTTCTGGTGATTTGAAACATAAAAATACGGTTAATTCTTATTAAACAAGGATGTAGAATTATCTGGACGTAGCCAATTTGAAACAAAGAAAAATTTTTGCACAAAACGGCGTGTTTAAGTTAATTTTTTGCCTCCTTTTTTTCAACTTTGGTTTTTTTTTTAAATACTAAAAAATTACAAAAACCCCTACGTCGAGACAATTTTAATAGTATTAAGAAAGTCTGTTGCAAAATTTCACATAAATCGGTTCATTAGAACTTGAGATATCATGTCAACCGTATCGAAAAAAGTAGTTTCGAGAAAAACGTGTATAAAGTTTATAGTCAAATTTCGGGCAGTCTGAGTGGCGCGTTACAAAATTAACTATAACTCCGAAAATAATTCGAATTTCCGTAAATTCTCTTAGAAGCTTATTCTTAAAGGTATGAACTTTGAAAATATGAAATTTAAAAAAATTGATTTTTTCAAATTTCTAGACTAGAATACCCCATTAAGTCTCAATAATCGATTGACTGAGAACATTTGCAGGTTTTCCAATGCCTGCCAAGAGCACACTTGTGCGATTCATGTAATTCTCATCTGCTTCATGTGGATAGCGATAGAAGTAGATGAGTGTTTCACCAGCCCAAGCAAGGACTCGAACCTAGGACCTTGGTATGAGAAGCCACTGAACTGCCGAGGCCGGCAAAAGGCTTACTCGATACTATAAGATTTTATAAATATATGCGAGTAAGATTATCTACTATCCTACAAACATACTTTGTAACATATATTCTTATTAAAAAAATATTGGAAATTTCTAGTGTTTTTTAATAAGTATTTATTTGTTTATGCTATGTTTGTTTGGTTGTTCTTTATTTACTTAATGTAAAATTCGTTTGTTGAAAAAAGTGCTTGATATGGTGATTTTTATTTCAACTAGAAAGTTTCGGTTTCGGTGGAATATTAAAAAAAAACCGAATATTCGGTTTCGGCCCAAAAAAGTGGTTTCGGTCGGACACTAGAAATTTCCCATTTTAACAATCCGCACTTGTAATGTTGTCAAGGTTTTTTTTTTTTTTGTTTTTTAATGATATACTTTAAAATTGTCTAATTTATACCAGAAAATAACTAAGACACATTGCAGTTGAAACGTAAATTCGACAAACTGAAAACGAGGCTTTACGTTTTATAACTTTTCCACATGAAATGACGCTTAAAGGAGTAAATCTGTCGGCTAAACTTTTTTAAACCTAAAATCTACTCAAATATTTAATATCTAATCTCCTGAACTTGACAAAGCAAATCCTTTTCTTTTGCTATTTCGTACGGAATCGATTTCCATCAAATGACTTTTTGTCAAATTTAAATTCGAACAAAATCTAATAAAATTCATGTGTATTACATTCATTTTATTTATTGAACTATTATATTATACAAGAACATAGTTGAGTTCAATCGAGCCAAACATTACATTTAAAAATGGAATTGGAGGCATTATTGCCATCCAAAGTAAGATTTAAATAGGGAACATTAAGTTGTGGTACAATGGAGAAATCGCACACCCACTTCAAAAGTGACACAACTAAAAATTTTTAATTTTCGGGGTTAAGTGTTAAATACTGTGCACAATGCATCTATCTACCAATAAGCAAAAGCTCAGTATATTTTGTTGTTGTTAATTGTTGCCAATTAACAACATTCTCTTCATGTCGAGAAGTTTGATGCTTTTTGATCGTTGCAGCTCAATGAAAAAGAGTCCTAATTCAAATTGTGACACGTTTGACGAAATAAATTTTTGTTAAACTTAATTTTAAGTAAATTTTAATATATATTTTCAAATCAAAAAATTTATTTCGAATTTTCAAAATTTTTCTTTAAACTTTTTAAGTGTCATTTATAATAATTAAATTCAGCAAAAGTCACATAACTTAAAATAAATCGGTAATTATTGAATTAAAATATCATCAAAATCTACTAAAAATTTTGGATTTTCTAGTGTAAAATAAAAAAACTTTTTTAACTTATCCTAAAGCATAATCTGTAGGGATTTTCTATTAAATGGTCTATACATTATTTAAAAAAAAAATGTTTATTCAGCTCAAAAACAGTTTTTTGCGTTTCCTGAAAAATTAAAAATTTTGAGTTGTGTCACTTTTGTAGTGGGTGTGCGATATTTACTAGACTGCTCTTACTAGATTGTTCCAACAAGTTGGGCGAGGGGGTGGGAAGAAAAGGTTTGAAAGCTGTAAATCTTAAAAACAAGTTTTGTTTTTAATTGAAAAGTACTTGCATCAAGCAAGACCCGACAAATGTGACTCCGCACATCCGTTTTGTCCAGTGTACGAGTTCTTGGCGCAACTACAGCCGATTACTTGCTGGCGCACATTAAGTGGAAAACAAACGATGACAAGGCAAATACCAGCAATGTCAGTTGGTGGCTGCGGCCCTGCAACACCAAAGCCACGTCTCGTGTTCTTGTTGTTAATACTTTAGTGATGTCTTACGTTGTTGTTGCTATGTTGCTGTTGTGGCATATACAAATTGTCTAAGAGCGCAAATCGCATGTAACATATATCAGCGGCAAGTTACGAATATGTCTGCCGACAGACACACAACTCACCCACATAACAAATATTACACGAAAAACCAACAAACCGTAAGCCACCTTTTCGGCGTTCAACGCACCTCACCGCTCCACAGTTTAGTTCAGTTCAGTGTGGCGGCGGAGCGGGGATGCTGCCGTGGGCCGATGCGCTACTGGCTGTTGCTTTTGTTTTTGCCGTAATTTATATATGCAATCTAAGGACGTTTATATAAAAATTTAACCACAACAACAACAACAAACAAACAGTGGCAACTTTGAACGAAGCACGAGCCGCCGTGCAATTTGGCGCTGAAGGATAAAAGCGGTAGATGTGGTTGATAGAGGGAAATAGTCTTAGTGCGAAAGCACCACCTGACGAAGCAGGCGTGGCAACAACAGCAGCGAGCATAGAGGAAAACGAATTTTAATAAAATTGCACAATTTCCATCTAGGTACACTTTTTCCCTTCGGTAATTTATGATGATGGCAAATAGAGAAAAGTGATGCGACCGATTGGATGGGGGGCGGTGGAAGCGTGTGGTCGCGTTCGAGTGTGCATGTGTTGGTGGTAAAAGCAGTTTGGCCTTTGACGGCGTGACTTCAACGGCGGCATGTCCCTCCACTCATTGTGTGTGTGTGTGTGTGTGTGGCTGCAACTATTTAGATGTGGCGTAATTTATTGATTACCATCGAATATTGCATACTTATGTATGCAGCATATGGAGAAAGTGCTTTTTAATTTTACCCAATTGATCAATTTATGCTTTGTCGATTACCGATTACCGGCGTTCTCGAGGCCGCATTAAGCTGCCTACAAAATTTGATTAAGGCGGGTTTTAATCTAATTGAACATTCCACGTAATTACACCGGCTCGCTGAATGGGCTCACACTCTCCAGACAGGCTGCACCCCCTCGGCGTTTTGTCGTCCAACGCTTAAACAAATTGGAATTCATGGAGCGCCAACATTTTCCAATGGCGCTGCGCTGTGTTCTAATTCAAAATGTGCTGCGCAATGCGTTGGCTGCGCCAGGAATGTGGACGGACCACCCGCCCGTTCGCTCGCAACTAATGAGTAAATAGTCCCCCACCCGGCGCTGCCCTGCGCCGCTGCAAATATGCGTTATGCAAAGCTCATCGTTCGACGAGTGCGATGACATTAATGAAATGGGAAACGGAATTGGAATTTGAATTGGCATTTTAATTGGCATTGAACACGAAATAAATAATTATCCAAAACTTACTGCTTCATCAGAAACAATGCGCCACAGAGGAAAATGCCGGCGAAGAATCGTTGGTGTTGAAAAGTAGAGTGAAACGATATGATGGCAAGGCGGTGAAATGGTCTACTGAAAGTGGATAGTAAGAAGGAAAATGTTGGCATTATAAATAAAGAAAATGAGTGGCATTAATGCTAATTGGAATATAGAATTGTTGGATGTTTTGGAAGAAAGAGATCTAAGGAGATAGGCCTAAGACCACATAGAGGTTCTAAGATGGCTGCCTGAAATAAGTTTCACTATTTTAAGATTCAATTGATCATTCTAAAAGTTATTTAATGATTTCTGAGTACAATTTTCTTTTCTTTTTTTTTCTGTACAATTGATTCTTTTTGAAGTACTATTTGAAATTATTTGAAATTTTTTTGACATTTCTTGCAGGACATTTGATGCTTTTTGTAAAGTAAAGGAAATTTAAATTATTGAATGAAAATTAAATGAAATTATTAAATTAAATTCAAATATTTGTAAAGTAAATTTAATTCCTTTTTATTTATCTGCTTATTTGTTTGACAATTTTAAAGTTAATCTGATGCCTTTTAAAGTACACTTGGCTATTTGAAAATAAATTTGATGCTTCCTGAATTACATTTGACATATTTAACTTATTTGAAAATTATTTTTCATCTCTTGCTGGGCATTTTGTGCTTTTTAAAGTTCATCTTAAGTTTTCGAAGGAGAATTTAATTATTTTTTATTTATCTATTTATTGCTATTTATTGTTTGACTATTTTAAAACTAATCTGATGCTTTTTAAAGTACACTTGGCTATTCCAAAATAAATTTGATGCTTCCTGAATTACATTTGACATACATATCTAATTTAATTGAAAATGATTTTATATCTTTTGCAGGACATTTGGTGCTTTTTGAAATTCATTTTAAGCTTTCTAAATAAAATTTAATTATTTTTTATTTATTTATCTGCTTATTTGTTTGACAATTTTAAAACTAATCTGATGCTTTTTAAGTACATTTGGCCATTCCAAAATAAATTTGATGCTTCCTGAATTACAAATTAATTTGATGATAACTGCTATACATAAAAATATTCTTAAATTATTTTGATGCTTTATTTGACTATAGTGAAGTGATTTTGATTCTTTTGGAAGTAAATTTACTTTGTTTTAATAATGTTTGACTTGAAACTTAATATTCTTATATACTTTAAATGCCCTCTAAAGTCGATTTGATTCCCTTAGAAGTAAGAAGAAGAAGTAGAAGTAGAAGAAGTAGAAGTTTCACTATTCTGAGGTTCATTTAATGCCCTCTGCTGTGAATTTGAGACTATCAAAAGTTAATTTGAAACTTTTGAAACTTTTTTAAAACTTTTAACTTTTTTAAACTTTTAACTTGAAACTTGTTTTCCTTAATTATATGTCTGTTATAAAAATTGTGGGTGGCAAATACGATTCCAAACAGTATTGGGCTCAAAAGTTGTATACGGAACCCTACAAAATGAAATCCTGTATGTGCCACTGACTATTCTGAACTTATTTCAATACTTTCTGAATTTCATTTCATGACTTTACGAGTCAATTAAATTTTAAAAAAATTAATTTGTTGTTTTCTTTAGTGAATTAAATTATTTTGATGTTAATTTGATACTTTTTGAAGTACATTTGACTACTTTAAAATTGAGTTGATGATTTCTGAACTACATTTGAGGACTTCTAGAGTTCATTTGATGTTTACAGAAGCCTTTTAAATATTCACCGAAGTACACGTAATTATTTTGAGTCAATTTAATACGTTTTTAGGATCACATTCTGAAATATATGTGGTGCATTTTGCAACATATTTGACTCTTTTGACATTGAACTGAGACCGTTTGAAGTATATTTGTCCATCATATTTGTCCATCATTCTAAATTCCATTAGATGTACTTTTGATTATTTCAAGGACTCATTTATTAAACTTATTTTAAGCATAATTTTTATTTTTTTTTTAATTTGGTTTCAAGACATTTCGAATTATTTATTTATAATATTTGTTTCGTTTAGCCATTTATCAAATTTTATTTGTTTATTTATTTATATTTTTAATTATTTTATTTATTTAACCCAACCGAACAACAAAGTATTCGCAATTATAAATTTTAGTCCCACTGTGCCGAGACCTGACTTCAAGTGAAAGTTCGCCTCAGCACGAGATTTCGCAATCCTTTACGTCTATTCTATTTCCTGAAATTGCCAGTCAAAGTCTGCGCTCACCTGCTGCTCGATTCGGCGTCACTTGGAACACCAAACAAAATGCACAAACCATAAAAGAGTCTGCTGCGAAATTCCAAACGCAGCGCGCATCAGGTGACTTCTGTGTCGCATTGCTGCTGCCAACAGCCGTGAAATTTGGCCTCAGCCAGCAACTACCTTTTTTTTTTCAAATGACTGTTTTCGTGCTGCCAAAAGGGTTGGGTACGAGTACTTGTGCGCTCAGCACTTTTCACAGTGCTGACCCTCGCGACCAAAAAAAGCAACTAAAATGAAAAATAACAGCAAATACATAAATAAATGAAAGCGAGCATAAAATGTTTGTAGCTAAAACATGGCAATTGCGCCGGTGTTGGTAATTTCTCATATTCCACGTAAACGTTTCTCGTTTTTTTAAATGTCGCCAAACAACTGCGACTCCTTGCTTTGTCGTTGTTGTTAGTTCCGTTCAAAAATTTGGCCTCAACAAGGAACCGTGCAGCAATAAAATAGCCATTTACCACAGAGCCTCGCTTTGTTATTGCCGCTGTAAAACGGCGAACAGCGGTGACTTTTCCGTGTTGTCAAATTTAACATTTTCCACGTTGCAGCACAAAGGGTTGTGCGGAGTTGGATTTGGTTGGTGTTGTTGCAATTTTAGAATTTTACGAAGCACCATAAAAGGTGTGTGTGTGTGTGTGCAATTGCAAAGAAATATATACAAAAACTACAACGAGCACGAAAAGTGTGCGCAAAGTGAAAGAAAGTCGATCATAAAACCTTAAATCAAATTGAAAATTTCTACCTAACGATGAATTTAGAAAGAGCGAAGTCGAGTGTGTACGAAATTTATAGACTGACGAACAACTCAGATTTGGCACTGTTTGTAAAAACTCTTTTGCTGCTAAATTTTAGTTTTTTTAAGATAATTTTTTTTGGGAAAATTTAAGAAATGATTATGATTTTTTGTGCTTAAATGTTTATTATTAGGACGGATTAAGAATTTTTATAGAGTAACAATTGTTTTCGAAATATTCCAGTTCATAGGTCGAAGAGATGAATAGCGATTGGGGTAGTCGAAAATGTTTTCTGAATTCTGCTAATCGCAGTTTCGTTCATATTTTCATATTTCGATCACAAAGTTGCCTGAGAGCAACTTCACCTATTTATCATATTATAGCAAAAACTACGATTGATTTATGGGTTTAATTTAAGTAGGCACCAACAATTTAATATTTTTAGAAGTGAATTCAACGCAAATTACAAAAATTTTACTGTTATCCCGAAAATAATTTCCAATAATTTGCAGCGATATCAGGGAAAGTTTGTGTTCTAATTGAAGTCTACGAATTGGGCGCGTTTGATCCAAATCCTTTTTCTTTAATAATGGTTAAATAAAATCAAAAAGTGATAATTTTGTATTTTTCCATAAATATTTCATATTTTAATAATTAATATAATAATTTTTTAATAATTTTTCTGTAATTAAAAAATATTGATACAAAATTTATTTAACTCGTTTTAAGCTAAAATTGTTCAAAAGTAAACTAGCTCTAGAACTCTAACAAAGAGGCGTGGCGACTTCAAATGTCGTGTGCATACTTCTTGGGAAAGTGTTTCATGATTTAAATACCAAAAAGTAATATCGAGACACAGGGTGAAATTCGGGATCGAAAGGGTTAAGGACAGTTTGAGAATTTTCATGGAGAACTGTTTTGCAAATATTTTTATATTTTCAAAAGGCGAATATAAATATATGAATTATATTTTTTAGTAATGAACAACTCAGATTTGGCAGTTTGCTGGCACTGCTTGTGAAAAATTATTTTGTTTTGGAAAAGTTAGAAATATTTATGATTTTTTGTGTTTAAATGTTTAGTAAATATTTCAACGACAGGTTGAGAATTTCTATAGAGCAACAACTGTTTTTGAAACATTCCAATTTTATAGATTTAAGAGATGAATAGCAATTGAATTTTCTGAATTCTGCTAATCGCTGTTTCGTCCATATTTTAAGGACAGTTTGAGAATTTTCATGGAGAACAAACTGTTTTGCAAATATTTTTATATTTTTATAAGGCAGTCGAAAATGTGCTCTGAATTCAAATTATCGCTCTTTCGTCAACATTTCAAGGACAGTTTAAGAGTTTTCATAGAGTTAAAACAATTTTTGAAATATTCTAATCGCTTAGATCTAAGAGATGAATATCGTTTGGGGTAGTGGAAAATGTGTTTTGAATTCTACTAATCGCTGTTCGCCAATATTTCAAGGATAATTTGAGAATTTTCATGGAGAACAAACTGTTTTGCAAATATTTTTATATTTTTATAAGGCAGTCGAAAATATGCTCTGAATTCTAATTATCGCTGTTTCGTCAATATTTCAAGGTCAGTTTAAGAGTTTTCATATAGTTGAAACAAATTTTGAAATATTCTAATCGCTTAGATCGAAGAGATTAGTAGCGATTGGGGTACTCGAAAATGTGTTCCGAATTCTACTAATCGCTGTTTCGTCCATATTTTAAGGACAGTTTGAGAATTTTCATGGGGAACAAACTGTTTTGCAAATATTTTTATATTTTTAAAAGGCAGTCGAAAATGTGCTCCGAATTCTAATTATCGCTGCCTCAAAAACCAGGTATTGTTATTGGGATCCTTACACTTTGAAACCCTTTATTTCATCAATTTAGTATAAATTCTTTCAGCTGGTGGTTCCTTAATTTTACAGGATTGGGAACAGAATATTTCAACAAATATTCTCTACACAACCAAGTTGTTGGCTACATGAGACTGAGACTAGAAGAAATATTCAAACTGGTTTTTCTGGAATAATTTTTACTCCACTCCATAGAAATGATTTGCTAGTAGTTTATGTATATATTATACATATTGAACATTTAGTGATATTTATGAAACTGATCTATTGTTATGGCGCTCTTTTGTTCCAGCCGTTGCTTTTAGAACCGATTAAACTCCATATAAACGATTAGGTATTCGATAATTTATATACCATATATTAAAGCGCTATCAATTCAAAAACATTTAGTATCATTTATGCAATTCGTTGTATTGTTTTGCCGCGATTATAAGTTCAAAATATTTCATATTCATATAAATTTATTTGTAGCCATGGCGTAGCGAATGCAAAAACCAGTTAATTACTGGTTCGCAATTAAATCTTTGATACCAAACCGGTCTGTTTATAATCTTGACAGAGAAAAATCCGACAGAGAAGTGTAGAAAATATGAAGTTTTAAATGCAGTAGCAATGCAAAACGGGCGAAAATTTATCATTCAAAATAGCTTGCTTCCGTTGCATGCATCAGTAGCCCTGCATACCTGTAAAAAGACATTAGGAAAAATCTTTGTTCATAGGTCCAATACGTCGTGAAACCACCATTGGGTTGTCCTTCAAATTCGAACGCATGTCTTTGGCTTACGAGCTGGTGTGGCTATGGCCTACATCAACTTAACTTAATAGTTTTTTTATTATAGCTACACTTAACAAATAATATTTAAATAAGTATTAAACACACATTCCAATCGCGGACAGACTTCCTCTGGCAAATGTCAAAACTGTCAACTGCGTAAAAAAATCATTTTTACTGCCTTGAAGTTTTTCATAAATATGCACATTTTATTTGCATACTGTATATACCAGTGTACCATATACAGTCGTAAAAATGCAAAACATTGGCAGTCTTTCAGACAGCCAAGCCCAACCAGACCGGCCAGCCCACATGCCATGCAAAAGACACTCCCCAAAATTTCTTCCACCAAAATGGCATCGATCAAAACGTTTCAATCTGGTATACGTATATCCCTTTTTAATATTGTATAACAATACTCGTATATGATACAAGCATTTTCTCTTCTTCTTCTTCTTCTTATTTATATGATAAACAATATGCATGTGAAATCACGGCACGCACTAAGCTTCGCGGCAACAGGAATTTCAAATGCGCCGCGTTACACGATTTGCCGCGAATGCGCCGAGCGCTCGAAAAGTGGAAGCATGTGGCCGCCGGTTGACAGCGCGCTTGCCATGTGCAATAAATTTAAAAAACGCGACATTTGCAAGCCAGAAAAAGATGAGACTTTTGACAGCGTCACGCCACATTCACCGCTCGACTTAGCAGCAAAGCAGCAAAGGTTGGCTGGGCTGGAAACGACTGAATGCGGTTAATGCGGCCCATAAGACACTAAGTTATTGGCAGTTAGGCGGTTAGGCGGCTAAAGGGGCGACGCACAACGTGACATTGCTGCTTCTGTGCACGCCCACTTTTCGTGCAGCAAAAGCGGCGCAAATTCTCAAAATGTAAAATTGTGCGCGCCAACCAAAATCCACCAAAATCTGTGCGTGTCACCTTTTTGTTTTTTAATGCCAACACTGTCAATGCAAATTGTTTTAATGGCTGACATTGTTGCAGTTGCAATGACAATGGGATTTTCTGTAGTTCTTCTTTCATAACGACAACAAAAAATGGGGTCACAACCCATTTACATTATTTTTTTTTTTAAGAAAGAAAGCATGAGAGGTTGCGTTTTGTTAGTAAGGTAACATGAAAGTTGTTGTTGTTGTGCGGTGACAGTTGTGTTCATTGGGGCGTTTATTTACAACCATAAACAATCATTATCCGCCAACAAAACCGAAATGGTGGCTGTCGAAATTTGTCGTAAATGCTTATTTATTTTAGTTTTAAATTTTAAAATGGCGCAAGATTTGATGATTTTGTTTGGGTTTGGTGAAAGTGTTGAAGAAACATATCTGCGGAATACAATGAGACATGAGAATGGAGAAAGATGGGAATTTTGAGAATGTTTGTTGTGATTTTTTGATAATCTGATAATCCGTTACTAGAAATATTAAATATTATATCTAAAATAAAATATTATAAAATTGTAAATAAAATACTGTAAAATGCAGAGACCTAAAATAATTATTATCCATATTTTTGTAAATAAAAAAATTGCCCTTATTTAAGAAATTTCTATAAATATTGCTTTATAATAATTATTCCCAATAAGAATTTTTGTACGTGAGCCGTAACCATTATTTATTTATTTATTTATAATTCCGTCAAACAAAAATAAATTTTTAACAGACCATCTAAAAACTGGAATATTACAAAATAATAATGTTAAAATGAAAAAAATTCAACAATATTTCTTAAGACTATAAATCTTGGAAGAGAGAGACCTAAGTATGGAATGCGATTAAGTTCCGAGAGCGTCCTAGCATGTAATAAATATTTTTATTATAAGAAAGAAGTATATTTTTCGTTGTCGTTAATTATTATTTTGGGATTTTTTTGTTTTATGTTGCTTCATAATTTTTATTTATGATTTTTTTAATTTACGTTGCCGATAACTATTATTTTAAAAACACGTTTTTTTACGTTGAATTACCACATTTTGGGTATAAATTCATTTTTAATTTTTTCAAATTGTAAAACGCAAATTAACTGCAGAAAACCAATTTCCATCACAACTAAACAATTAAAAATCAAATCATACTCAAAATGTGATAAGGCAACGTCAAAAAAAATTCTTTCATAAAAGTTATGACGCAACGTAAAAAAAGTTTCTTTCATATAAAAAAAAATCCCAAAATAATAACTATCGAGAACGAAAAAAAAAATTTGTTTCTCATAACAGTTATTACGCAACGTAAAAATTAATTCTTGCAAATAATAATTACAATAAAAAAAAATGTATGTTGCATTGTAATAGTTACATTGCAATTATTTTCTTAAAAAACTTATAATAGTCCCCTAGTAAAATGTATAAAGTGGAATCGTTTTTTACAATCTCTGATTAGCTGAGAACAGTAAAATCTCTAAGAGATTTGTCGATATCAGCTGATGTACGGTTGCCACAGTTGGTTACTTTTAAACAAAATGGGTTAATTTTTGTCTGCTTACTTTACTTTTATTTAAATTTGATGACCTTTTGTAAGTGAATTCTAGGATAGTCTCGTTTTTGTAGCGAAGTAAGATGTGAACTTTTTTTGGTTTTTTGCTCGCATATATTTTTACTGGGGAAAAATATTTAAAAATTGTATGCAATACATTGCTTGTTGTTTTTTTTTTGTTTTTTGCACATTTCGCTCCACCAAAACTAAACTTTGTCATATGAGGAAAGGCTGAAATTTCGTTTTCTTTTTGTATGGTTATATTTTGGTTAATTTCCTAGAAAAATTTGGTTAACAAAAATTTAATCGAGTGGCAACCGTGAGCTGATGTTACTTGACTGAACATAATTTGTGCTCTATTTTGTATTAGTTGAGTTGCAAATCAAACGTTGAACCCAAAAAGGTCTCACTGAACATTCAACGTGTTAATCAGTGAGCCAGCGATCGCATTAACCAAATTACTCAAAAATCGATTTAACTTAACCCTCTACTGCCCCATACGGCCTTAAGGTACGGTTCACAAAAACCTAGAAAAGTCCACATAAATATTAATTTTTTTGAATGAAATTTTTAGGGCATGTTTTAGATAAATTAAGTTTTCATTTCTTTAATGTTGCACGGCTGTAAGCATCACATGTTTCCCAATATTATCAGTTGAAAGTTGAACTTCGTGGAAATTAGTAGAAATAATTATTTCGTGAAAAGTAAAGAAAAGAAAAAAATATTAAAAATACTTTTCGTTAAAAGACTAAAACAAGAAAATGATGAGTGAGTATCTTGTAATGTAATTTATTGATTTTTAGTGTTTTATAGTGAAAAAAAAGGATTTACAGTAACTTTTTCGGCTTGGGAAAGCAGACTGCCTTTAGGCTGCATCAGGCACCAAAGCGAAAAGATTTAATGCATTTGGTCACTTAGGTACACTTGTATGTGGTTTCCGTGTTATAGATACCAATCGGCATTTTAAAAAAAATTTTCGGTTTTATGGGACAAAGAAGTACAGGAAGTTTTAGAAAACTTGAATTTCGATGTTTTCGAAGAAACTGATGAAGAAAATGATGAAGAAACTGATGAAGAAACCGTTAATGAAGTGTAATTCAAAGTTCAAAATAGGAAATTTAGTTAAAAGGAGACATTTTTCCTCTTTCATTTGATACCCATATCTTCATCATTGCACAACGGCAAATATTTAAAAAAATATTTGAAATATGTATGTCCTTAAAATTTTAAAGTCCTTTAAAAAGGACTTTGGGTCAGAAAATGAAAAACTGACTATGCCAGGATATTATAAATGACCTCTAGTTTCACGTCTATATCAACATTTGGATGGGTCTCGGCAAAAATGTTTTTTTTTGTCGCACGGTGTAATAAATGTAAAGTTGGTGCTCACTCACTGCTTCATAACTTTGTCATTTTTCTTTCGATTCTATTGATGTTAGGCTTCATATTTGCTCAAATAATATATCTTTCATCTTAGATTTTAAAACTAGAGCAGATAATTTATTTTATCCATAAAAAACAACATTCGAAAATTTATGATTTTTGAAAATGGTCGAAAAATTCACTTTTTTACAACTTTCACCGTCAGTAACTTCCCCAAATCTCATCTGATTTGGGCAGTCTATATATTGCTGGAAAGGCTAAGGTATTATCTTCTGACCGCCAGACAGCTTGTGTTAGTCAGATGATTCGTTTACGAGATATGTGCTCATAACTGAAACAACAGGGGAAAAACTGATTTTTGGAAGATTTTTCGAAAACGCTTTTTAGAAAAACTTTTTGATTTTCAGTTTCGTGTTCAGCGGCCCAAAGTTAGTCTAGAAAACACTTTTATTTTTAGGAGCATTTTTCGTATCGAGTAGTGTAATCAATAAAACGTGAAACTGTTCATCAGTTAAATTTTTTAGCTTATGTGCCCAGTACGGCCTTAACCCTTATTCTCATACCCAAACTTACTAACGTCGTTTGGCACCCGGGGTACCCGGGTACCCATTTCATCAAATTTTTAAGTTTTCAATATAGAAAACAAAATTTTTTAAATATATGATTTGTTCGCTTTTCACCTAAATAACGAGGATCCGGAAGGTAAAAAAAAAATTTTCATTATTTGTCAGTTTTTTTCACGAAAATACATCGCAGTGGGCACCCGGGTACCCGGGTATGAGAATAAGGGTTAAGGCACGCAAATTTATATAGGCCCACACAGAAGCACTTTTTTTTATTTTAAAAATTTTCCCTTCTTATATGATACTAAAACTACATGGTGAACAATTGTTCGACTTAAAAAAAATTGGGGCAGTATAGGGTTAATTAATCCTTTGGCAAATTTTCATATTATTTAATTCATATTCAATTTTATTGAAAATTTGCCAACTTTTCAAATGCCATGAATGCACTAACACTATTAAAAAATTGCAGCCATTGCTTAATGCCAACAATTTGGCAAGTCTTCCTTCAAGAAATCCGCTTTAGATGGGCTAAATTTAGCCACTGCGCGTAAGTATTTGCCTATAAATATCGTGTAATACTCGCAGTATCTGCCTTTAGATGGAAATCGGCTTAGCACTTTTGTGTGTGTGTGTGTGTGTGCAGCAACGCCTGCCGTTTGAGCGCAAAAACTGTCAACTTAACAGCCATAAAATATTCAATTGTATTGACAATAATTTGCCGCATTAATACACAAGCGCGCAGCCTAAGTGAAAGAGTAAATAAAGGCGGGGGGTCCGGCTGCATAAATGGACGCGGTGCCGACTGCGGAGCCGTTGGCGCAATTAAGAGCAGCCGCAGCGGCGAGCTAAAGTGGCTTGGGGCGCGCTGAAGTGGCGCGCTCTCCAGCGGGGCGCGCCCGCAGGAGGAGGGGCGTTGCACTCAACGGGCGCACTTAATATTGAACGCTTGCCGCCAGTCACAGCGCTTCAGTTGGTTCGCTTTCCGATTTTGGGCTTACAGTTGCTTTGCGTTTGTTGTTGTTGTTGTGGGGTCTTTTTCAGCTGTTATTGAGTACGAAGTGGAGCAAAGTGTAGCCGCTTGACAGGCGGTCCGTCGTTGATGCGGCGCGAGTGCATTTGGCTCGCTGACTGGCACACTAACCAACAATTAATGACGCAATTAAATGTTTACTTGGCATGCTTTGGGATGCGGCCTTAATGGGCACCGAAATGCGTTTTGCGTCACCGCCGACCTGTCCCCCCGCCTGCTTGGTGTGCCTCCGTGCCATTTGGCGTAAACAATGTTCGCTTCCGTCATTTCAGCTCGCAGCCCCCAAAACCTGCCGGCACAGTGTTGAACAATTCGATATTCGCATTTCTGTCTGCTACGCACAGCAAAAGACGAAGAAGAAGCCACACACACACACACACACAGGCAATGTTCGAACATTTCAATAAATATTCCTTTTCGATTACTGGCTGCTTAGTTTATGGGGAATAAAAATTATACGTAAAATATTTTTGAATACAATAAAACTAATTTATATGATGGGCATCGAGTCGCACAATGGTGGCGACGAACCTGTGTGTCCCCGGCCTCACCTCGTCATGGGCACAACCTGCTTCTCGACTGCCACAACGCGTCATGCAACTTCAACTAACTGCGCGCACGTTCACGTTGGCGTAGCTAAAAATACCAAACACAAAAAATTCCTTGAAAACAAACAAGAAATACGCTTACGCCGTAAATCATGAACCGATTTGCATAAACCAGACCAAAATCATTCAGTACGTACGTCTGTATGTATTTACTATACATACCTACATATGTATGTGTTACAACACAGCACTTTGTATGTGGCATTTGAGAAGGAAATAACATGGCGAAGCAGTTCTTGTCTCGAAATGGGTTTTGGCCGTTGCAGTGAATACAACTTTCAAGCGGTTTTCGAATTTATAATTCCAAATGTATGCACAGGAAGTGCACAAGACATGTCCTCAACCATTTGAATAATTTCCCAGTTGGACAGTTGCAGTTTCAAAATATTATTTATATTCCCAGCCAATTATGGAATTTTTTTCATTTTCATTGAAATTTGCCTCCTGCTTATGAACTGACATTTGGTCACAAACAAAATGGAGTTTTCTTAATGGGAAATTTACAATTCTGATCTGCCTTAAATGTCTATGTTTATCCTAATGGGGCTCATTAGTTCCTTTCTGATATGATTGTCCTTATTTTTTACTTTTGGGTTATGTTTCTTTGTCATCGTACTCCCAAGTAGCAATAAAACTTTTTGGTCTTTGATTCTTAAAACAAAATATTGCTGTGCATTGTCGTTCTTCTAAAAGATTCGTTCAGGTGTTGCCAGATCAGGAGATTTCCTCTTATATTTAGGAGTTTCTTGGCCTTTTAGTTGAATTGCTGTGCATTGTGGTTCTTCTAAAAGATTCGTTCCAGTATTGCCAGATCAGGAGATTTCCTCTTATACTTAGGAGATTCTTGGCCTTTTAGTTGAATTTTTAGGAGGAAGAATTGTTTAGGAGAAAGTTTAGGAGATTTATATTTTATGTTAGGGGATTTTTCGGATCTGTAGCGGATTTTTGGGAGATTTTTGAGTAACGAAGTATTGGATAACGAAGTATGATGTATTGAGAACACTGGCACAAAAACATATTTTGGCAACTGTTTTAATAGTGAAAGTAGCCTATTGTGTTAAAAATTTGTAAGCTTACAAAATGTAAGCTCGTTCCATCTCGTTCTCACTTATTGCTGTCACAATGAAATCCCGACAAAAATGGCACTTTTTATTTAATTCATTTGTTATATGTTTGGTTTTTGTTAAGTTTTTGTTGTTAAGCTGAAATTGAATTAAAAAAGGCTGCATTAAAAAAAAAATTATATGCCTATATTTTTATTTTTTTATGAGAAGTTTAAGAGATTTTTTTTACTTTTGGGAGGAAATTTCAGTATTTTTTTAAGATTTAGGAGAAAGTCATTTCAGGTATCTGGCAACACTGATTCGTTCAGTAATTCTCCCCATGGAGTTGTTATTTGGAGATAGTTTTCATTGTCATCGTTTCTCCAAATAGTTAAAGACACATTTTATTTAACTTGCTGCTTCCAATGAAAACAAGATAACAAATTTTGCAATATTCATCATCATTCTTGTGAAGTTTTTTCTATGAATAAAAATAAAAGTCTTACGAAGAATCTTCTTACTACTTAGCTCCAAAGTTTTCTGAGATTTTCTTCGAGGTTTAGTTGTATACAGAGAATTCTAGTACTCAAGTACCCACACATCGACCTTGAAAGTCCAACTGGTACCACGTGCTGGCTTTTCATACCAGAGGCTTTAGGTTCGATTCCTAAATCGGGCTGGTTAAACATTATAAGAAACGCGCGAGTGCACTGATGGCAGGATATGGCAAAACCTCAAAGTGTGAAAGAAAAAACTGTCATCCACTGTTCACTTTTTTCCATCCACCATACAATTAAAATGTGTGTGAAAAGTGTTGCATACACATTTCAAAAGAATGGAACTTGTGGTATTACAACGGGCCGCATATAGGACTTAGTGTCTCACATACAAAAGCAGTCACCATAATCCGAAGAATCCGCCGAAGAAATGCATTTCAATACGTACCTGAGACCCTAGAAACCTTTTATCTACATACTTATATCTTTTGCTTATCTCTTATCTGAACTTTTCCCATGTTTGTCTTTTGCCGCTAAACATATTTCAAAGTTGCCATAGAAATCTCCTACAAATCGCTACTCATGCACTAATTCCCAAAGTTTATTGATTGTATATTCCGTTAGTTATGGATTAAATTGCTGGTTGCCGATTCATTTAGTTATAGATTTAGATTTGGATAGAATTTTTCATTTCATTTCATTTATTATTAATTAGTCAAAAAATTGTTTGCTTACTGACTAATAAAGAACAGCATAATGGATAAGTAACAAAATAATATTACGTAACAATCGATAACTTAATTTAAAACAGAGTTCAACAAGTTCAAAAATATTGCTTTAGAAGTAGTGAAGTCCACCAAAGAGTTCTTTGAGATCTTATTAAATTAGATTAGAGCTCGCATAAGAAGAGAATTTAAAGCATAATTCGTTTTGACAAAACCAACATTAAACAAATTAAAATGCCGGAGAGATCTAGAAGGGATGTTGAAGTGAACCCTCTCTAAGAGAGAAGGGCAGTCAACCAACCCGCCAATAACATCAAAAACAAATGACAAAGATAGGTTGGATCTTCTATCCTGCAAGGTTTTTAAATTTTTGAGCTTACAACGTGAGAAGTAAGATGGAACAGGATCCTGAAAGTGTAGTGATTGCAGAACGAAATGTAGGAATTCGATTAGTTAGATTATATAGTTTGTTTTATTCTCAAAGTTTGTTATGACTAAGCTTGGATAAAAATTCACGCCACATAAATTGGACGATTGACCAATTAATAAAGTTTCCTTTATCTAATAATTGTTTCAAGATTTTGTAAGTTTCGTTCAAATTTCCAACTTACAGCAAATAAATAACTTTTCCTTCTTTCGTTCAAATTTCCAACTTACAGCAAATAAAAAACTTTTCCTTTCTCGATTCTCCTCGCAAACAATGACAACACAAAACAAATTATAATTTTCCTCTAATTTCCTGCGACAAACTAAAACCCATCAATTGAACATCTTCCGTCGAATGATATTTTGTTCAGTTCAGTTCAGTTCAGTTATTTACAACAATTATTTATTTATTATTTACAACAATTTTGCTTCTGGCTAACATCATTGCTCAGCATTCGCACAAGCGGTCATGCCTAATTTCACTTTCAAAACTTCCTTGTCAAAAAATAAAAGTTAAAACACAAAAGCAAATATTTAACACAACAACAACACCAACTAACAGAGCAAACAACGAAACGACGCATACAGCATTTCAATAATTTGTTGCAATCTGTTTGAAATCGCTGAACGCGGCCATAAAACCATAATCCTTCATTTTTTATGGATGTTTTGCAGGGGCACCAACAGCCCGAAAGGCTCGGGAGGCAACACGGCCGACATGCTGCTACCGAAATGTTACTTTCGCTTTCGCCATTAAAATAGAGAAGCACGAAAAAAACGATGCCGGCAAGTAGACGAGAAGACTCATTAATGTGCCCGACGGAGCACACACGCAGAGCGCGTCAACCGTTCGCTCATGCAGAAAAAAGTGTGTGGTGCGTTGTCGCGTCACGGCTGGAAATATGTCAACTCGTGTATGACTGCAGGCTCGGCATGTGTGTGTGTGTGTGTGTGTGCGACTTTGAAATTTTTTAAGATGTGCAATTAAAATTTTTAATTACCCTCACGCATTGTCGGAAATGTGGCGAAAGGGCTGCAAAGCTGTGTGAAAAGTAAAATTCATAGAAGCTGACACGCAAATGACCATGAAAAATTGTCATTTTCTACAAAGTATTTTTTAACAAAGATTATTATCATTAGTTGGACTGCCAGAAGTGACAGCTTAAGAATCAGGAAGCTGACATTTTGAAATATTTGAAATTTGAAAAAAAATATAAAAATATTACAAGTCTGAGAAATTTTGATAATTTGCTAGTCGACTGTTGTGAGTAAGTGGGAAGAATAGCTGAGTAAATGTTCAGAATTGGTGCAGGAGACTTCCTCCGGAGGACTTAAATGGGAAACTGCATTTCACAAAGTGATGTGAAGTGAGTGAAAGATTCTTATTTGAACATATATGTAGATATTAATTAAATATTTTAGTCACTAAAACATGATTCGAATATACCAATTTACCAAATTCTGAATAACTTTCTGATTGTTTTCATATCAATTAAGGAATTGAGTTTATAAGTCGAAAAGTTCTTTGAATCATGGTGAAAATAACACTGATGTCAGCAGATGAGACATCAAAAAAGATGCATTGTCTGATATAACCAGTGTTGCCAGAAAAAAATTTGGTTTGGAGCTAAAATTGTGAAAAAACGAGCAAAAAAGAGCTAAAAAAATTTTTTTGGAGCTAAAAGAGAGCTACATTTATTTTTTAAGCATTTATCAATATTATAATTTTTTTACGTATCATACGTAAATATATTTATTAACTAAACAACAACCTATATGTCTGTTCAATAAATATCTGTTAATTTAAAATGAAATAAAATTCACTTTTGCACATTTGTCGGTACAACAAAACTTAAAAAGGCTTACATTTTTTAAAAAACTTTGTAGTTTAAATAAAATACAAGTAGTTACAAACATCACAAATAGTTATTACATATTTAAATCAAATATTTCATCTTCCGAAGAAGAATCGTTATTATTACAGTTGTAAATGTTGTTTGCAGTCATTAAGTTTAAGAGATCATCATTTATTGCAAAATCATGACAACATTTATTCAGTCTTTTAAGGTCACTTCTTAATGCCAACAGCGAGTTTAACATAAATAAATTAATTTTATTCTGTTGCTTGTTTTTAATAAAGTTCATCATGGAAAATGATCTTTTAACTTCAGCATTGCTGAGCGGTAGGACAAGAAGAGTAAAAACAAAATTTACCAGGTCGTTAAATGGATTTTCATTGACTGAATTCTTGAACTCCCTAACTTCGGCCCAAAAATTTAATTAATCGTGAAAATTTATCAATTAATCATTAAAATATAAAGCTATACTTATAAATTTTTGTAGCTAAAAAAAAACGTTAACATTTTCAAAAGAGCTAAAAAAGAGCTAGGAGCTAAAACCAAATTTTTGGAGCAATTTTGAAAAAAAAGCTAAATCTAGCTCCAAAAGCACTAAAATGGCAACACTGGATATAACCTCCGATATTTACCCTATGCTTGAATATTGAGTGGTTGATCCGCAAGGACATAGCACCTGCCTGGCTCTGTGACCCACTTTATCTATAAAGAAAACCTTATGTTGTCCCTGAATCGTACCTCTATATAGCAGCTAATTGACCTCACCACAGGACTCTGCGTTATGGGGTCAATTCTCATTGAATGTCACCGTTCGTCCAGTCATGCCTTCAAAGGAGCTACTTTTACTGTTCTAGTCTTCACCAAGAAGAGATTTACCATCGGCTTTTTTAACCTCCGAGTGGAAGTGTGACTTATACTTGCACTCTTTTGAACTTAACTAATCTCAGCTTAACATATCTGTCAATCGAGAACCAACATAATACTCGCTTCTGTTAAGAGACATTCTCTGAATGTTGTTCTTACAACTATTTAACCTCGTGATTTAAATTTCATATTTGTTTTTATTTCTTTATGAACAACTGAATGGCTATTTTTACTTTGAATTATGTATATTAATTAGAACTGACTATCTATAACGCACATAAATCTGTCGCTAAAGAAAACATCTACTAATTAAAGTTGACATTTTTATGCGCCACGACACACTTGTCCTGTAAACAATGCCCAGTTCGAAATGTCTGGCCAGCCATGTCAAAAATATGTGTGTCTAAATGTCTTTTGGGTTCAAATCGTCTTCGTCTGCGATAATTGGAAAACAAAATTTATGGCATATAAATTTAAATAAAACAATCATTGCTTGACGCACAAAATTTGTATATTCCTCCAACGACAAGTGTCATGTTCGCTGTTCCGACTGACTGGTGTTGCGACAGCATACAAACAAACATACAATCATATGTGTGTGCTATATGTGCATATGTCACATGAGTTTGCTTATGCTTGGAATGGTCAATTGTCCATTGTTGTCTTCCTGAAATTTACGACAGTCTGTACGCAAATCTATGCACCAATAACAGCCGAAAATGCCCAAAAGTGAGTGCAAACTGTCTCCTCAGCCCTCGACCAACAAAATGCAGACAATGCACGGTTCAGTAACTTCTTAACTGACAAACCAGCACACAAGAAGAAGCATTACATTTTCGGGGCGCTCATTATAAATTCTGCCCACTTAGTCGCTATCGTGAATTATTCGCTTCAATTACTCCACATTTCTTCATTTTGCCGTCGCCGCTGCCGTGTTGTTGTTGTTGCTGCTGTTTTTGATGACATTGACTCGCATTGACTGCGCGTTTTGTGTCCAAAATCTTTTCAGTGCTTTAACGGTTTGCAAGTGTGAGCTGAGCAGCATTCGACCTTTCGACGCGCGTTTTAAGGTTTCCAACCGAACGCAGTGCCAGCGTTGCCATTAAATCGACGCTTAGTTGGTGCACTTGTTAGCGTCATGACGCAGCTGACCGTCGTCGCACTTCAATGAATTTTAATTGAGTTTTTCATGCCCGCTTTCCCCCTCAATGCTTTTGCTTTACTTGTTGCTTTTGCTGCAGTTGAAAAAAATTATATATTTAATGCTGCAGCGAGTCGCGTTGTTGTTATCGCTTCCATTTCGTTAATTGAGCTCTCGCATTAAGAGAGCCAAATTGCACCAAATTTGAGAGCAAGCAGCAAGTAAAATCATAAACAATATTTTTATGTTCGACTTGTGGCTCAAGTGGTGGGCTTTATCGAAATTATTTGCTTGACAGAAAAATAATAAAATATTTATTTGTTTTTTTTTCAGCTCCAAATGTGCCAAGTGGACTGTAAATTTGATGGGTTTACTGCAGAAAAAGGTAGTTGAAAATTATATTTTAATTTCGTTGCACTTTACAGGCAGACAGGTCTTTCGGGTTAAACAGATAATTTTTTGGAAATATTAAAACCGCTGGTAGAGTGCGCAAACGTCTGGTTTAGAGTTCCATAAAATAGCAAATGTTGATGTATTTTTTGCGTACAACTCTAAATGTTGAGTTTAACTATTTGACTTGTAAACAAGAAAACGCTTAAGGTATCATGGCACGTTAGAAAGGGAATTTTTAATGATTTACCAAATTATTTATTTTTCAGCTCCTTTATTATCAATCTTTTTGAAAATTTTTTTTACAATATATTGAAGGTTTAAGGTTTTTTTTTATCATATTGTCTCTTATATAGGTGGAGCTGAAGTCGCGTAGAAAAAAAACACATCCTCCATTACGGACACTTAATCTCCGAATCAGCTAATCTGAAACAAAAAAACAAAAAAGATTCATAATTATTAAGCTTTCAGGCACAGGAATTCACCAGAAAAATAAAAAAAAAACGCTAAAAATAAAAGGATAAAAAAGGATGAAAAAAAGGGTAAAAAATTGCCTGCGTTTTTCACCTTTTTTCCCAGAAAAAGTAATTTAAATTAAAAATTTTTCTTCAATATTGTGGTGGATTCTTGTAAAAAATAAGTTAATAAAAAGAACTAAAAACATTTTTTTAAAATCGGTCGATTTTCAAAAAGATTGGTACCTAATAAAGGAGCTGAAAAATAAATAATTTTGGAAATCATTAAAAATTCCCCTTTCTAACGTGATGATATGATACCTTAAACCAAGTATTAAATATTTCGAATAAGAGAAGACTTTAAAATTATTTTTTAAATAACTTTATCATTCATGCCCTACAAGTTTTGATTCATCACGCATCTGTTGCCGGTAGGACCACTTCCAGACTCTACACAGTTCGCATGTGAATCCAAAGCGAATAAACTCAAGTGCAAAGTCTGGAAATGAAATCGATTATCTCGTGAACTCTCCACTCCAAGCTGGTGTGCATAACACTTGAGCAACTCGAGCTCGAGCCATTGCCCAGGTGCTGAAATCTGATTTCATCGTAGAAAAACAAAAATATTTCCATACATATTCATGAAAATTTATTGTTTAAAATTTAAGCGTATAAACGAATTCGATACATCTGCACATACCTACAGATATGCCATAGTAAGTACATACATACATACTTCAGTATGTTTGAGTATTGGGCGTTGTGCCTTTCCGCCAAACGCTAATCGTTTTAAGCTGCCGAAGCGCGGCTTTTATGACCATCGTAAAAGTGTCTGGGTTTATGGCCTATTGACAAAATTATTCGATTCTAATTTTCAATTTGAATTCGAATGCGTATTCGTTGGTCTGCCGTTCAAGTGTCGGTCAATAAATTTGAAAAATGATTCATAGACAATCGCTTATGATTAAGTGTTCGTTTGTTGACATCGCCATTGGTGTTCAAATTTAATTGGTATTGGAAATGCCAATGATTTCCTTAGGTTCCATAAATTATAGCTGCTTTTTCATTACTTGTTTGTTGTTACGTTTTCAGTGCGTTTCGCAACGCAGCAGCCACACCCAAAAAGCCAACAGCTGACGACATTCCTCAAAACTTGCCGCGTGTGCAGGTGGGGGGGTCGGAAGCGTCTCGAACGCAACGTTGTCGTTTCCATGCAAGACGATTGCGCGATTTCTGGTTGTTGTTGTTGTTATGGCTACCTTATCATTTTTGTGGCGACTCCAGTTTACCGCTTCATTTACATGCGCTGCTAAGGCAAATGTTGAATGTTTGTTGGCCGACGGTGGCGGTGATGCGCCGCTCTATGCCCACTCTACCTGACGAAGGTAGAGCAACAACAACAACTGATGTGCCGTGGTGCAGCAAAACATCCACCGCAACTGCTGCACAGCATTAAATAGCAAGAGCAACAACAACAACTCGTATCGACAGCATTCACACGAAACGACTATCACCGGCAGCAGCAACTGCAACAACAACAACAACAACACAATTTCAATACAGAATTTCTAAAATCAAATATGGCAACCGGCTTGGCCGTCGGTGTTCTCCTCCTTCGATGCACGGCCATTGTTGTCATAGCAACCAGACATACACACACACACCGCCATATACATTTCTGCGCCGTGTTGTTGTTGTGGTTCTAGTCGCTGCTGATAGCAAATGTCGCTTTCGTTGGATTGTTTTGTTGTTGCCGTCATCGTGCGCTGCTGATGCTCCCCTCACAATCGGCGAAATGGTTGAAGTTCAATGGCTTTGCGTTGCCTTTGCTATCTCTTGCTTTCCTTGTTGTTGTTGCTGCTGCTGCTGACACAGCAACGAAGCAACGTGCGGAATGCTGATGATACAAATGCGGGCGCGTTTGCCTTCCTGCTTGCTGCTTTGTAGCTTCGGCTACCTTTGCACTGCGCAGCGTCTCTTTGAATTCCATTTTGAATCCAATACGAAATGTCGTCGCTGTTGCTATAGTCGTCGTTGCGTTGCCGAGTGAGCTGAGTGGCCGGTTGTGTTAGGCGCATGCTACAGCAAATTTCAGATGCGTTCATGCTGACTGGCTGTCTACGGCGAATTCCATTGTTGCGTTTGTTTGGAGCAGCAAAATTTTTAAAATTGCTCTAGCCTGCACTTAAAGCGAGGCGAGTTCGCTTCAATTAGCTATCATCTGTGCTTAAATTGTTTTTTTATTGTTGTACGTGTAAACAATTGCAATAAAGCATTTGCATTACTTATAATTAAAATTTGTATAGCTGAACTACATTTTACACATGCGAGCGATTTTCCATGGATTATATATAAAAAAAATATGTTTTGCTTTTAACCCTGCTTAGGTAAGGTACGTCTGCCAAACGTACGTTCTCTCTTTTTCAATCGTCAATTTTAATTTTATTTTAATTGTACAGTGCAAGCTCGATTTTCGCGACTAATTAAAAACCAGAGCTGTCGCGAAAACTGAATTTTCGCGATAACAGAACCCAAAATTTTATTGAAAAATTTCATGTAATTTTTAAAATTAGAATTGGTTTTATTGTTATATTTACATTTTAAAAATTTTTAAAGAAATTGGATATTTTGAGTTGCTTTTTTGGCAAATTATTTTTTAAAATAACAGCTGAATCACGTAGTTCATATAGTGCTGTTGTCGGCTTAAAAATCCAAGAAGGTTAATACACCAAAAAACCGGGCCGTCGCGATAATGGGTAGTCACGAATACCGAGCTTGCACTGTACTAAACAAACATTATTTTTCTTAAAAAAGTATTTAATTTTAACAGAAATTTATTAAATAAATGATTTCAATAAGAAAATTCCTTCTAACAACCCCTCTAAAAGGATATAAACTAGCATACGTCTCTCAGACGTATCGTTATCTTTTCAGTACAAAAAAATAACGTCATCTTACTAGGGTTAAGGATTTGACAGTGTTTTGAAGTGTTTTAACTGTTAAAATAGTTAACAGAGTAGAGAAATGACTTTGGACTGAATACGTAAGGAAATATTTGAAAAATCCAGTTAATGATTTCACTAGTGATCCCTGGTGAAGATCCAGATTAATTCCCTAACTTATTAGTAGGCAATAGCAGACTTTGAAACTTGTATTAAATCTTTTTATGACCTCAAAAAACTGATATTGTATGTATTTGTATACTCGCAAGGGTGCTTTACGCCCACTAATAGGTCCGGAATCATTTTGTGAACTACCAGGAAGACACATTCAATAGTGACTAAAAAATGGGTAGACCAGGAATTTTTCTCACTAATAGTCCAATTCAAGTCGACTACGTCAGGCAAAACAGAACCTGCCCAGATAGAGAAGTGTCCCCTTTATGTTAAACCCGAAGGACCTTCGTATTCTCACTGGCTAGCTAACGGGGTATTGCTCACTTAGATACCATATAAAAAATATGGGAGTATCCAAGAGACATCGCTTCATGTTCTATGTGAATGCCCCCAACAGAAAGAAATTTCAACAATCTCAACCATCAACCATCTAGAAGTTACAAACTCAGATAGTGCAGAAATTTATAAAAAGTTTACCTATACATGAAAGGTTAAAGTAAAGACTGCACTAAAGATCCAAGTGGCTGCAATCAAATGCAATCCTGATTCCATCGGAAAAAGCTGAGCTCAACAAAGTAATAGATTTTTATATGCTTTCCAAGTCGTTTAACATTTGCCCCCAATACCTAATCTAGCCATTTAAAGATCGACTCTAGACCGTGTTGATTATAAATCCATAATTTCTAGACGACCTTCGACTTTAACCAAACAAATAAATATGCAACATAAACAGTGAAATTAATGCCATTGCCATTGACATTGCTGAGGCCTTGCCTCTAATTGGAGTGAAACAGCTGTTTCGTCACAGTAGCAACAACCGTACGCGCCGTAAGCCGTAGCCATGTTGGTCGCATTTGCAATAGATGGCGCTGTACGCAGTAAGCGCTGGTGACACATGAGCCACTGATTGCAGAGCCAATAGCAATTTTCAGCAAATTTAAAATAACAATTTTATTAATCAAAATGAATGAACATTTCGTAATGCACAAATGTTGTCCCTTTTTATTAATCACAAAATAGCCAAAGAGCATCGTAACGCAGCTGTTATAAAAACAAATTCATATTCCAAGTGAAAACACCAACTTATAGGCACACTATGTGACAGCAATTTTCGTACATGAAGCAGTCGGTGCCAGACAAAAATGTCAAAAGTTTGTCTTTGGAATCGTTTTTCCGTTAGAAGTTCATGGTTTTGCGAGGATAGAAATTGGTTTTTCAATATTTTAATTCATCTAATGTTCTGTAGAAACCCAATGAAAGTCAACAGTTTTAGCAATTTTTTTTTTAATTTCTTAAGAAATTATTTTTTATATAAGAAATTCTTTTTAAATATTTATTTATGAAAATATGAGGAAATACAAGTTTTCGAATATTTATTAACATTTTGAAGAAAATAATTAAAAACATAATTTAAGTAGAATTTGTTTAATATACGTTTTTTTTCCAAAAAACGGATATACAAAATAAACAATGCAGTTTTTATTTTTGTAAATTCTTTAATCACACTTTAATTAAGAATTTATTTCAATACACGCACAAGTTACCTCTGAATTTTTTTATTTTTATTTTTTTACATTATTTTTGTTTAATATTCCACAAATTCAAAATGCTTAAATATTTATTAAGGATTAAAAAGAATATTTTCTCTATCTTTCTCAACGAAAATTTATGTTGCACAGTGTATTTATAGAGTCGGACAGCCGTACGATTGACAAAATAGTGCGAAACTCGGTTAAATGTTGTCGCTGTGGGCTGTGTCGTCTGTTTCGGGCCATAAAAATGCAATAAAACTCATGAAATTGTTATCAGCTCAACAGTAATTTTCGCCCTCGCTTTCGTCACAATCAACAGCTATCATTTGTTGTTGTAGTCGCCGTTGCAGTAGTCGCTGTAGCTGACCTGAATTGTACTACTGAGATTTGCTGTCGGCTTGCTTGCCGCACAGAGTTTGAAGTCCATTCGTTCGGGCCAAGAATTCGGCATCGCCATGCATTTTTAATCGCATTAAATTAACTTTTATAAAACAACAAGAATTTGTTATTTTGCCCTGTGCCAGCGAAATAAATTGAATTGTGGCAGTTGGGCATAGGGCAAAAGGTTTATGATAGCATATTTCTTAAAATTTGCTATAAATAAATAATCATTTTGCTTGATGACTCGCTGGCCATTTGAAATATTTGTAGAATAATTAATGAACATAATTTTAATAAAAGACATGGTTAGTAGTTCTTAGTTCTTATCTTAGGAATTTTTGAATTTATGGATGACTATGGAAATATGTATTTTACTTTATTGCCATCTATACAGAAATTTAAGAACCAAATCTATGAAATATACTAAACAGAATACAAATAGGTGAATTTACTTTAACCCATTAAAACCTGACCCCAGAAAGACTTGTGCGATTTCCATAAAATTTTACACAATCTTATTAATTGACCTAATCAAAAAAAAAAATCAAGCAAAACATTCATATCATGTTTTTTTTGTCATGTTTTTCGCAAACATTACGCAAATAAACAAAATCAAACATTTGCGGAAAAAAAAATGTGCCAATAAAATATCAGCTGCTTGGATTTTGACATTTTCACGCGTTGCGTTGTATGAAAATTGGCAGTGTTTAGGCCCAACGTTGCATTCGCGCAACACAAAACGTAAAGCATATTTTTTGTTTAAAAAATAAAAAAAAAAATTTTCAAAGCTTATTTTTAAATAGTTTAGCATTGCAAAATGCAGCCCACTAAGGGATTTTGATAGGTTTGAAGAATAAGTATTTTTGATTGAATTTCAAAAATTCCCCAAAAAAAACCTTTGACTTTGGATCGAAAAAAACGTATGAATATTTAAATAATTTTGAAATTTGAGTATGGCAGAATCTAAAACGATCAATTCTAATCCAATTCTACCCATTTTCAAGTCTTTTGTCTTTATGAATTACTTAATATAGCGAAATTCCCAAACGTTGCGCAAACGCAACGCTCAGGGCTTAATGGGTTAAAGACCTCTTCCAAAGATTATATTGAGAAGATTTTATAAGCTTTTTATACATCAGGCGATTCTATTTTTAAGCTAATCAAGAAGTTAGTCTAGTAAATGCCTAATTTCCATGCCATGGCTCCGTAGTTAGTGCGTTCAAACACAAGTCAGAGGGTTGTGAGTTCAAATCCCAACTCAGTCAGCTTCTAATAAAAACAACTTGTCCTTTGGCGACTGCTCTCACTGTCAGCAATGATCTGTGATCCTCTTAGGGCTGTCGTACCAGTTGAATTCTCTATAACCAGGGGCGGATTCAGAAAAATATTTGGGGGATCTCAAAAAGTAATTCTTTAATAATTATAAATGTTTATGTATACGAGTATACCTTTTAATTTGTATGTAGTTTTAAAGTCGACCGTAATATTTCGGGGGGTTTCAACCCCAAAACCACCCCCTGAATCCGCCACTGTCTATAACTATAGTGTCTGACTCCATGTAAATGGTTATTGGTACAGAGAGCTTGTAATTTATTATGAACATTTTTTGGCAGTAGACTCAGTAAATCGAAAAGGTTAGAGTTTAAAGAAATGAAATCTGGAACGCAATTAGCTTATCATTTGTCGAGTAGTGTAATCAAGGATTTATTTTGAAAAGATGGGAAAATCTAAAAGGTTAGGTCAGGAAATCTAAAAGGTTAGAGTTTAAACAAATGAAATCTGGAACGCAATTAGCTCATCATTTGTCGAGTAGTGTAATCGAGGATTTATTTTGAAAAGATGGAAAAATCTAAAAGGTTAGGTCAGGAAATCGAAAAGGTTAGAGTTTCAAGAAATGAAATGTGGAACGCGATTAGCTCACCATTTGTCGAGTAGTGTAATCGAGAATTAATTTTGAAAAGATGATTCAGTAATAAGTAGAGAAGTTGTGTGCGTTGAAGTGAAGTATGGAAGTCGCATAATGTTTAGAATTATAAATGACTCTAATCCTATGAAGTTGCATGGTTATTACAAGTGACAGACAATGGAGGAGAACTCTGAGAAGATGATTAAAAAAGAAGATGCGTTGAGACCAGTGGCGCACGCAAGGGGTGTTTTGGGGTTCAAAGCCCCCAAATATCTGTTGGATACAAACGTTTTCGGTGGTAAACATGGTCTCAAATTGTATTTTTCACAAAAGTTGTAAACGGAACCCTCTGAAAATGAAATACTGTGTTCGTTACTGGCTGAGACTTAAATCCATATTTTGTTTAGCAGACTCTGATCCTATGGAAGTTGCATCAAATCGGTATTGTTATCAGTGGCGGATTCAGGGGGGCTTTTGGGGTTGAACCCCCCCGAATTATTAGGATCGATTTTAAAACTACATACAAATTAAAAGCCATTTTTTGGCATTTATGAATATTAAAGAATTACTTTTTGAAACCCCGCCCCCGAATATTTTTCTGAATCCGCCCCTGATTGTTATAAAAGAAGATGCATGAATCTATTAAAATATCTATCTATCTTTTGATATAGGAACACAATTTGAAAGTCTGAAATTTCATATTCTAATCATTTGGATATAAAAAGGATATATTTGCATCAATCGAATTAAATACGAAAATAAAATATGTAGAAAAATTACCAGAGCTCGAGTCGATTATCATAGATTCCACTAATCGAGTCAAGTTTTCTCTGACTATTGCTATGCAAATTGTTCTATTCTATTCTGTTCATATTGTTCTGAGAAATCGTATTTACAGCTTTTAAGCTTCGTGTATTTATTACTATTGGACCTAACTATCTAGAAGTTTAATTAAACAATAAATTACTTAATTGCTATTTAAAACCTCATATATTGAAATATCCCAAAGTGAAAAATGGATTGCCGCTTGTCCATGAATTGAAGCTTCTAGTGTGAATAAACAAGTAAAAAACACAGTTTGGAGTATATTTTTTAGTTTTTTATTTATTTAGTTATTTATTTATTTATTTATTTTATTTGTAATTGCTCAACAATTCCTTCATACGAGTACATTGAGTCACAAACACGCAATAATCGCACCATTGAGGGTGTTCACACACTATTCCAAAGACCGTCAAAACAAACGTCGCCGTGAATGATTTCGTGAGTGCCGCACATATCGCGTTCCCGTGCCGCGCCGCGCCGAAGGTTAAGGTCCCACGTTGACGGTGTTCCCTCGTGTTACGTATACTGAAGGTATACCGGATAGGATACACTCAGGATACATTCAGTATACGTATACGAAGTTGCACATTACACAACAACAACAACAACCAAGTTCACAACACGAATAACGCGGCTAACACGCCACCAGTGCCGGCGGTGGTCGCGGGTTAAGTCGAACCCGTTGGTGTGCACTCGAATGCGACAAAGTGCTGATTAAAGTGAAAGTGAGAGAAAAAAACAAAAAAAAAACAGTTGGAAAACTTAATGAAACTCGTAAAAATGGAAATCGAAACGAAAAGTGCTGGCACACGCTGTCGACTGTTGGCGCGTGCAACGGCAACAGGCGTGGCGTTGTTGCTCCGACGATTGTGCAGTCGCAACTGAAATGTGGCGGCAGGCGAACGAGATCTGATTGTCCTGTCGCTCGTTACGTACGTCCTTTCGCCACTTGTGCGCTCGCATCCTTCGTTGTCGTTGCGCCGCTGTGCTGTTTTCGGTTTTATGTATGTTTCCATTGTGCACGGCAGCAGAGCAGTCGAAAGCGGCAAGGATACGCCTGAGGATACTTGTGAGTGCTTCCGGAATTCCTTGCGCCGGGCAGACGCTGTTATAGCAACGGTGCAGCGCTGGTAATTGTGCGGCGCTGGCTGGCTGACTGGCTGACTGGCGGTGGTGGAAATGAAATGAATTTGTTTGTGGCAGCAAAGAAGGAAAATGCAAAAGCAAAACAAAAGGCAGGAAAACCTTGAGTGCAGAATAACTGGGAAAATGGGGAGTGAATTTAATAAGAACAAACGGGCTGATGTTGAGGAAAGCGGCGCAGTGTGGCGATGAAGAAAATGCGCATTAAAGCGGAATGCCGCAAAACCGCATCCCATGAGGACTTTCCACTGCGTGCAATGGCTGCCGCGCGGCCACGCAGCGATTGCAAAGGTGTAAGTGAGTGTGCGGTGCTGGAGGTGGGTGGTGCGACCCAACGTGCTTCCTACTCCATCCCTTGCCTGCGCCACTGGCTTCCTGGCGGCCGTCGATGCTGTGGACAACTACGGACTACAATAGAACGAACCCAACCCCAGTCGGCCACACACACACACCACCATATGCGGCACTCACACACACACACACACAGAGCGACAGGCACAACTATTCGACAACGTCAGAGACGATAATTTAACCACTTGTTCCACACATAAAAACAAAAGCTTATGGCAACTGCTGCCGCCTGTTGTTATTGTTGTTGCCTCCGCCAACTTGTTTCGCATGTCGCACATTGGCAGCAGCTGTTGAGCTGCCAGCCAGTCGGCCAGCCACCGAAGTTCGCTGTGCGCCGGAGCGGAGCGTGGGAAACGGCGGAAGCGCACGAACGAGGACAGAGTGGTGCGGGCAGGTGAATTGTGTGCGGCTTCCGTTTCCGTTTCTGTTTCTGTTTTTGTTTCCATGCTCGTTTGCCGTTTGGGGCTGTTGCGCACGTATCGCCATTTAGTTTACTCGATTTGTCAGTGATTCGCGCCAGGGAGGAGCGCAGCATGTGGCGGCGTTTGGTCGGTTGACTGCCGGACGCTTTCGGATGCCAATCCGCTGAATGCTGCAGATGTTGGCCGGGGCCATTGTCGCTGTCGTTGTAAATGTCGACGTGTGTTCGCTCAGGACGTCGGGGGGGATGTCAGGCGCAGTTCTGCCAAGCAAGCAAAGTACCTAAAAAGAAAAGCGAAGAAGAAATTGTTTTTTGAAGGGTCCAGCAAATATTGAAGTGTAAAATGTAAATATGAAAAAGCTAAACTTTTTTATGAAATGAATGGAAAACCATGACTATGTGCTGCAGTGGAGTTACTACTATAACAAAACAATATCCCATGCAAATGAGTTCCATATAATTTGTTTAGCTAATCATTAGCCCTGGAATAAATTTATGAGTTAGTAGCTGTTTTACAAAATGTTAACGATGTTTGTGAAAAAGTTTGAAAAATTAAACAAAATGTGTTGTGAATCTATGAACAAATGCGATTTTTAGTTGAAACAGCAGTAGACTCAAGAAAAGTGTACATTATTTTTAGTTGCTTGAGTCGAGACTAAATCATGTCATCTTCTGACTTTTAGTTCAATAGTTTCTTAAATTTTTAAAATTTTTACAATGCTTAAAATTGTTTACAATGAAATCCCAGGTGCCAGTGAACATTTTTTGTTATCATGAAATAAACTTTTAATTTAATAAAATTTAAAATTGTTTACAACGAAAACCCCAGTTTCCAGTGAACATTTTTTGTTATCATGAAATACAATTTTAATTTAATAAAATTTAATATCATTAACAACGAAAACCCCAGGTGCCAGTGAACAGTTTTTGTTGCTAAGTATGAAATAAACTTTGAATTTAATAATTATTCAAGAGTATTTTTTTTTACTTCATTACTTCTTTTCAAGTTTTGAAGCAAACTAAATTTTGTCACCCTTCACTGATTGGAATGGAATAAAAGTCCAATTGTCAAAAAGGGCTGCACCCCCAGATGCCCCAAACTCAGCTGCGTCTGCTATCAATTTTGAGAGTTTGCACAAATGTCGCTCGCTGATCTTTTAACCTTTTTCCCCCAACTTCTACTCACAACAAGCCCGGTTTGTTCCATGCCATATCGCAAGACACCGCTGCTAATCTCACTAATCACCCTTTCTTTGTTCAGCATGCTGTGAGTACGTGTGTGTTTGTTAGTGTCTGTGTGTGTGTGTGTGTGTGTGTCACAACTGCCACACGTAGCAGCCATCCAATGTTGTGCGTTGCAATCCTGGCTCGCAAAGCCGAAAACGAAAGCCAACAAAGCAAAACAAAACACCCTCACGTCTTCGCATTTAATCCGAAAGACCTTCGGGAGTCGTTGCGCCGCGCGCCGCCCAGCCATCGCGCCACTACTTCAACGATCTAATGTGCGAGATAAAATTCAAAATTTATAATATTGCACAGTTTGCCCCAATATAAAACGCAAACTTATGGGTTCGAGTAGTACGTGCCATATTTGCGTGTATTTGCTTTCGCCTGCCACCGGCCCACTGCAGCCCAGCGCCGCTTTGGTGGCGTTACGAGCGAAACGAAACGAAACGAGACGTGCGAGGATGGCGAGGAGTGCAACGATCGAAAGCAGCGCCGCCAGCTCGTTATATTTGTGAGATTTTATTTGACGGCTGTGCGAGCAGCGGAGGCGCTGGCAAGGTGAGGCCGACATATCGGGCGATGGGTGAAGTGGGGGGGGCGTCAAATATGCCAAAAACCCAAACTGCCGGTGCCATCATAAATATGGATTTTTTATTTGCGGTAGCGAGCGGCAACCCCAAGTGCTGGTGGGGGGGGGGGGGGTAGGGGGCGGCTTATGCGAACGACACGTGGGAAAGGCAGACAGCTGCGAATGACATTTGTATAGCGAATTCTAATGATGGCGGCCGCTGGAGTGTGCGCATCTGAGTGGCCGTAGGGAAGAGGGGGACTGGAGGGGGCGATGCGATGTGCTCACTAAATGCGTGGGCGTATGTGCCACACCTTAAATATGTGCGACAATAATTCGTAAGATGCGCAGTGCGTCGCTTAGCGGCCGAGCGGCTTTAACTGCGCCCACTTGAGCAGCACTTCGCCTTCACCCACTCGAGCGTGCTCGAGCGGCTGCGGCAATCTCGTCGAAGTCAGTCAAACACAAAAACGTGACTTTATTGAAAAATCCTTGGGGCAGAGAAAACGAAAAAGATTCACATAAACGCAAGAAAGCGAGAGCAGAAGGAGACAGCAAATGAGAAAAGAGTTGGCTGTGTGCTTTTTGCCAGCTGCCATGTTCGTTGCTTTCACCGTCCCCTCGCCCCTGGCCCTTCACTGTTGGAAAGCATTTCTCCACATTGCTAAACCTTCTGGCGCTTTGTCGCAACTCTTCCATTTTTTTTTTTAGTAATGTGTATGCATATTGTTGTTGTTGTTGTCTGTTATCCTGCCTGGCTTTGTGGCCCCTTTGGCGAATTGCAGATGCTTAGGAACAGTTTTACGCTTGGCCAGCCAAACAAAGACGCAGCACGAAATTACGTTCGGCATTTTGCGTTCGTTGAGAAGGAGCAGCGAAACGAAGAAGCGAGAGGGGGCCATCCTATTGTACGCTGAACTGCCGCAGACAATGATTAGTGATTGTAATGTCGTGTGGGCGTGTGGGTGTTAATGTTCATATTGTGCAGACAAGATGCGCAGGAGGTGAAGATGCGGGCGGGAGGGCGACCAGTTCGAAATTACTTTTGCACAAAATTATAAAGTTGAGGCCAGACAGCGCTCGATATTGGTCGGACGGGGCGCGGGTGGCAACGTTTGCCGCAAAGAGCGAACAGCAGCGATGCACACTGTGCGTTTTATGACCAGCTGGTGTCTGATGGCGTTTCACTACAGCTTTGATGCACAAACGAGTGTGTATGTATGTGTCTGTGTGTGTGTGTGTTTGTGCATAACAATGTCCCAATGTGCATTTAATTCGACTTGTGCGCGACAGCAGTAGTTGTCCACCCTTTAACTTGCATTCTTTCGAGAAATTTCAGACGCAATTTGGTGCGCATTGTTGTTGTTTTTATGATAAATTCTTTCCTTATGAATTTCGTTTTAATACTTGACAAAACGATTGCAGAAAAAGAAAAAGTTCTATTTCCTGTTGAAGAGTTTTAAAAATAAATTTTCTATTGTTTATTAAAAAAATATATAAAAACTGCGGTAAATGACTCAACAAACAAGAAAATGCGTGGAATGCGAAACAATTTAATGTAACGCATTGTTGTTGTTTTTATGGTAAATTCTTTCCTTATGAATTTCGTTTTAATACTTGACGGAACTGAACGATTGCAGAAAAAGAAAAATTCTATTAATTGTTGAAGAGTTTTAAAAATAAATTTTCTATGGTTTATTAAAAAATATATAAAAACTGCGGTAAACGACTCAATAAACAAGAAAATGCGTGGAATGCGAAATAAATTTGATGGGCAAAGCAAAGTATTTTGCATCTTTCTCTACGATGACAATTTTTTAAACTGTTTGACAGTTGGAAACAAACACAGTGCTACAATATTTATTGACGATGAGCAAAGTTCTCTACCCACACTTTTCGGCTAGAGAAATCATCCAAGCAACATTAGAAGGATTACCAAGTTTAGTAGCTCAAGTCTAGTTAGCTCAGTTTAGTACTGGAATAAACCAACATTGGATAGTTGGTAGACACTCTGAAAGATTAAAACTATTCCGTAATATGTAATTACTGCCTTAGTAGTAATTTAGTAGTGTAGTCACTTTAGGTGTCACTGTACTGTCTCAGCTCAGATGTGACTCTGTACATATATGGTATTTGAATTTTTTTCTACTAATACGCTGGACAGATGTGAAGTGTGTTGTTTCTTAAGTCAAATCTATATTTAACATTCAAGCAATTGGCCCGTCAGCATTTCAAGTCTGCCTACTTTTTGACTTCTGATAAGACTAAATGAAGTTGTGACAGTGAACTGATTCATAGTTTGATAAATTCTCAGATGTTCGTATGGAATAAAATGCAGAGTAGAGATTACACAGTGCGACAAAAATAAAAAAAATTGTTCACACCGAAAAAAATCCATATGGGCGTGAAACTAGAGACCAAATATAGTAATACTGCGTACTCAGTTTTTCATTTCTACATCCTTTGTCCTTTTAAAAGGACTTCAAAATTTTGAAGGGGATACAAGATAAAAAAAAATAAAAAAAAATACTTAACCTTGTTAGAATATGGCGATATGTATACCAAATAAAAGAGGAAAGGCTCAAGAAGTTAATTAAAATTGATTTTTTTAATCTATTTTTAAAAAAAGGATATAAAAAGGTCCTTTTAAAATTTTGGAAGAAATGCAGTACAGCGAACCCTCATGAAAAATTAAAACTGGAAATTGGGCCATATAGAGCGTATTTTTCTGAATCAAACAAACTAAAAATTTTTCCGGGGAAACGCCCACAAAAGGCGTGGCTCGGGGTCAAAGTTCAAAGTTTTTATCAAAAAAACTCAATTAATTAATCAAAAAACTCAATTAAAGCGAGTTTTTCTCGAAGGGAATTTCACAGGCTACAACATGGTAACAAACTTATTGCACCTTCATTATGGATTTTTTCGAGAAAAAAATCCGTTTTTAAAAAATTTTTATAAAATTATTGTTTTTTTTAACTAATGTTGTACATTAGTAAAAAGGTATGAAAAATACCTTTCGTTTGATACCCGTATCGTGTAAATCAATTGGAGATTAATTGAGTTTTTTTGATAAAGACTTTGAACTTTGACCCCGAGCCACGCCTTTTGTGGGCGTTTCCCTGGCAAAATTTTTAGTTTGTTAGATTCAGGAGCCTCTATATAAAAGCATACTCATTAATTTTTTTCACGAGGGTTCGCTATACTGCATTTATGCCAAAATTTTAATCCTTTATATCCTTAAAAACCTATCAATTTTGGCACATTTAGACGCAACCTCTTCAAGATGCATGTTACGAGCATATTTCACCATAATTTCGAACCAAAGTCCTGAAGAAAACTATTCAACATTCACATTTCCCCACCTTCCATTTGCATCTTCGAAATCTTTCTCTGTTCACTGAGGACAAGAACCAATAAAACTAACGCAACTTCACTTTCAAAAAATTTGCAGATACATTTGAATTTCTACGCCAAATCACTTCACTGCGCTCCCCCCAAACCCCCCCTTAGTTTTCACGGCAAACTCGATTACTGCGTATCAGCAATGAGCATCATTTGTGTGTGGCGAATAAAACTTTTGTGTAATTTGGCGAAAACTTTAAATGAAATGTGGGTGGAAGCTGATTGCCTCTTCAACGACGCTCGGCACCTTCAACTGGCGACGACTCGAGTGCAGCATATGCTGCACGTTGATTGAGCGCACCGACCATGAAACAAACACAACGTGGAAAAATGATTTCAAAAACTTTTCAAATTAGTTTCGACAGTGCTCCACACGCTCATTTTCCACACCTCACAATTGCCACCGCAACCGCCAGCTGACTGCGTCACCGCAATTGGCTGCCGCAGCTGAGCGGCATTGGCCGGGAATGTGCTGATTGCTGCGCGCAGCATTTGCCACAGAATTTTATTTTATCAAATTGGATAATATTATCGCAGCCGCTGCCGCTCAGCCGGTGTCGCAAATGTTGCTCGAAGCATAACGATGCGTTCGCTGTTGCTGTGCGAAATATTTGCAGCCATACAGGGCCAATAAAATGCCAAACAAATGTTTCTAATTAATTCTCAATGCGCTGTTAAACTTTTGCACTAAACAACGAAAGCAGCGCCGACTGCGCCAGCCGACAATGGAATTAACGCAAATTAACAGTCGCCGCCGTTGCTGTCGCCATTGACCGCCGCCACTCGCACAGCATTTCACGGCGTTGCCGTTGCTGGACACTTGTGTGCGCACTTTGCAGGTTATTAAGTAAACATGTGTCTTGGCTGTCGTTATGTTGCTCTGTCTGGCGTTTTGTTGTCTGTTCTGCGGGCGCTTTATATAAATTACAAAAACAAAATTTTGAGCAGCCAAACAGAACGCTTCCACACACACACACACACACACACACACGCACACGCAATTGACAATCATGCTAATGATTACAAGAACAACAATAGTGCCAAACAAATTGGCAATTGCCATTTGTGCGCTTTCGGGCCACTGACTTTTGCGAAAAATTTAATAATCCGCTCGTGATGGCGGTGAACTGCACAACGCCTGCATATTTCGGGCGCAATTTTCTCATTGTTATTGTGTCGTTGCTTTTGTCATCCTATGCCACCAACACCACACGTCGCCCGCTACTCATTTGCATACAGCACAATGCAGTGGCGCACACAGGATTTCATTTTGGGGTGAAGAGGTTTGCGTACAAATTTTGAGCCCAATTCCAGTTGAAACCATATTTTGTACCAGCAATTTTTGTATTTGAGGGGTCGCACAGTGATTCGACTCCATACAACCGCGGGACAAAATTAGAAGGAGTGGTCTGTTCTTCATAAAATCTGGTATACCAAATTTGCAAGCATGGTCTGCTGAATTGAAATCTCCATTTTGTTTTTCTTAAACTTTTATAGTTTGGCAATGTCTGAGACTTAAATTT
Organism: Melieria picta; assembly: GCA_964056695.1. Classification (NCBI taxonomy): domain Eukaryota; kingdom Metazoa; phylum Arthropoda; class Insecta; order Diptera; family Ulidiidae; genus Melieria; species Melieria picta. Next base: position 141,342,683 of record OZ057398.1, read on the forward strand.
GCAATTTTCGTCATTTTTGGAGAGCTATAGCACAAAGTGTGTTGGCTAGATTTTTCAGATTTTACATTTAATCGGTAGCTTCAACATTGGTAATTGCTAAGAGTAACAGAAATTGTCTTAGGACCCTTTAGTTTGCAATAAAAATGATAATAATAGACGTATGTTTTGCTTTTTTGCAGTTTTCTCAATTTTTCATGCTGATTGCATACTTTTAGGGATGAAAACAATAAATTTTGTCGAAAAATAGGTGTTTAGACCACTTTTCAAATTGAATTATTTTCTGAGATCGGAAGATATCGGAGGATGTAATTACATTATCCGACAAAGAAAGAATGCTTCTTAAAATCCAGGAACATACTTTCACATACTTTTTAGATATTTTCCTCTAAGTTTTGCCAAATTTCTGATTTTTAATTTAGAAAAATATTTTGAATTAAAAGTGAAGTATTAGCCTCAGCTTTGCAAATTTTGAGAAAACATTGAAAGCGAAAATGGACACATTAGTTCTTAACTTATATTGAAAGTTTTAGCAACTTCTTGGTTACCATGTATTTTTACAAATTTTCTTACTCAATAGACTAAAAACCAGAAAATATGTGTTTAAAATTTTTTGTGAAAAAAGTTTCAACTTTGAGCCGCTTTTGCACACACACTAATTAATTTTTTTCACAGATTTTTTGGGATTTTCTACGTTCGTTAAATTCTGAGACTATAAATTTTTTGAATTTTGTCTATGGAACGAATCACTGTGGGTCGGTTTGAAACCCCAAACTCACCACCTCTCGGGTGCGCCACTGGCAGAATGTCTCATATGTCCGTTTTTTTTCTAACTTATGTCGCCAGTTGCCCGAAGATGTGAAGTTGTGTGAATATTTAACCGAAAACCAATGCAGATTTGCTGAAACTGAGGCCATGATTCTAATAATTTTAGTTAACTTCAAAATGCCTACGATGCACGCAATAACTGGGCTTTTTTTTACATTTTGAGAGAGAAATTTATAGGGTAATGAAAATGTATAGAAATACATAGACATAGGCAATATAGACTAAAAATTATGATGGAGAAGAATAATCAAGAAACTTTTTTGAATTGCCAGACTGAATATTGATGAGGAACGCATTCTCTATAAAATATAAAGCAGTGTGTTGGTTCTAAACAGAAAGTGGGCCAGGGTTTTCGATGTTGAAAAATTAATTCGTTCATTGCTTTTTAGTAGCAAATCTCCTGTAATGGTACTGGACTCTGATACTCTCTAGAAGTAGCTAGAAGTTGTCATGTGAAAGAAAAGGTTAAATCGATTACCCATTGGTAGAAAATCTATGTCGATATTCAGGGCAACAGTCGGAGCAACTAAAGTACAGTCGTGTCTGGGTATAGTGAAAACCCTATATAGTGAACACCTCAATATAGTGAAAACCCAAATTTTGACATGGAGCCTCTAAATCATGAACAAAATTTCAAGCAATTTCAAGCAAAAAGTAAAAAGTGTATTTTGAGCAAATAAAACGAGTTTTTGAACAAAAATGTTAACCTTGATATAGTGAACAACCTCAATACTGTGAACAGGCCTTGCAATAATTAGTTCACTATATCCAGACACGACTGTATTAAGGTCAGGTTTCCTTACAGACCTGGAACGAAATGGAGGCAATGGAGAACAAGTCTTTTGACAGGAACATCGGTTAGAAGGACGCACAAATAAAATAATTTAATTAATTAAAATAAAATAATTTGTCAAATAAAAGTATATGTTTCCTATCTAACCGTTTATGTAGTTCTCAAGGAGGCCTGTAGGCATCCTAAGCTAAAAAATTCTGTACTATACTATTCCATAAATGCTGTTAACTAAAATTGAATCACCTTGAATCGGCTTTATTCATGAATATGACTATGAATATTTTTTTTCATTGTAGAGAGCCACTCGCTCATGAATTTAAGGTTAATTTAACTGCTTAGTAGACATATTTGGAGACTACTTAAAAATGGTAAACCATAGTATAAATAAATAAAAAATATAATAAATAAACAGAGCCTCTATGCCTCAAAAAACTTGCGAAAAAACCAGCACTACTCACATCTCATCTTTTTTACTACATAAACTTCCAAATCTGATTTCACAAAACTCGATTGCAACAATCCAAACTCTCTTCGCTTCAATAGCAGCTCTAGTTAGTTGTGAAAATTCACACAAATCACACATCTTGCTGTGATAATTGCAATAAAATTCGCCTGAATGTATCATCGAAAGCATCCCTGTTGGTCGCTCTGTGTCGGAAGTGTTGGCACTGCCAACCATCACTTCCGACATCTGCTCTAAGGATTTTATGAGGAATTTTATTTCAATTATTTTTTTTTATTGGTTTCGGGTGATTATATTTTGCTGGATTGGTGTTGTTGTTGTTATGGTCTGGCAATATTCGGCAGCGGTGGTGGTAGGTGTGAGGCTCATAATTATTATTCGCCTTATTCGCGCACCGCCATAAAATTAGTGCTCACTGCCGAATTGTTTTATGGCTTTGCGATTGTTTGTGTTTTTACGAGCGGCGCGACGTTGGTCCGCTCGATGCGCTCCACCTTTCAAGCAGTGCGTACACTGTCATTCATCGTTTGGTTGTTTGTGGCCATTGTGTCTTTGATTTGTTGGATGAGCGGCGAGTGCGGTGGTTGCTAGTCGGTTGCTCGTTGCAGATTGGACCTTTTGCCGATATGATTTATGGGGCGCTGCACATTGTTTTAATTTATGTGTCTATCTGTGCTTATATATTTACTATAGGGATGTGCATATGTGTGTGTGTGTGTGTGTGTAGTTCATATGTGAGTATTGTGTCAGAGTCGAGTCATTCTCGTATCAATTCAGAAAAGGCATTTAATGCTCAAATATTGGGAAGACTGATGTGTTGATTTTGTGGCAAAGTAGGCCGGTCAAAAGAATATCGATTGGAATATTTGATGGCGAGAAAGGAAATTTGTCGTAGTCACGCGTAGTTTATAAAAACTCGGCTCTTGAAAAATTACTTTGGCACTTTGAGTTGGCTGCCAATGAACTTGATTGAAAATTTATTTATATTTGAACATTGGAAGCGGGTTAACATTAAAAATCACTCACCTTCGGGTACGTACCCAGGAATGGATCTCCAGTATCAGTGGCGCACACAGCGGGGGCGGGGGTTTTGGGGGTTCAAGACCCCAAACACAAAAGTTGGTGGTAACAAATATGGTTTCGAGTGGTATTCGACTCAAAAGTTGTACCCAAACCCCAAAATGAAATCCTGTGTGCGCCACTTTACAGTATGGTCCATATAAGGCAGTGCCTGCTAACCCTTTCGACCCCGAGTTTTACCCTGTGTCTTGATATTAATTTTTGGTATTTAAATCATGAAACATTTGCCTAAGAAGTGTGCACACGACATTTGAAATCGTCACGCCTCTTTGTTAGAGTTCTAGAGCTAGTTTACTTTTGAACAATTTTAGCTTAAAACTGGTTAAATAAATTTTGTAGCAATATTTTTTTATTACAGAAAAATTATTTAATATTTATGGAAAAATAAAAAATTATCACTTTCTGATTTTATTTAACCTTTATTAAAGAAACAGGGTTTAGGTCAAACGCGCCCAATTCGTAGATTTCAATTAGAACACAAACTTTCCCTGATATCGCTGCAAATGATTGGAAATTATTTTGGGGATAACAGTAAAATATTTGTAATTTGCTTTGAATTCACTTAAAAAAATATTAATTTGTTGGTGCCTGCTTAAATTAAACCTATAAATCAATCGAAGCTTTTGCTATAAGATGACAAAATTGCTCTCAGGCAACTTTGGGGTCGAAAGAGTTAAGACAAGGCATTTTAAAAACCTTTCGTTTTATATTCAGACCATTATGTATGTTCAAGTACAGTGGCGGATTCAGGGGGTAATTTTTGAGGTTGAACGCCCCCGAAATATTAGGGTCGACTTTAAAACTACATACAAATTGAAATGCTTTTACATAAACATTTATGAATACTAAAGAATTACTTTTTGAAACCCCCGCAAAATATTTTTCGGATCCGCCTCTGTTCAAGTAAAACTTCACTTAGTAAATAACACTACTAAGTAATTGAAGGATCTATGCGTGGCTGTTTAACAACCCAGTCTAATTTAATCTAAGTGCCTGAGATCAAAAACTCTGATTTAGAAGACTACTAACAACTGAAGACGACTGTTTTATGTCGCCTACAGTCAGTAATTACTATGCGACAAAAATTTAAAAAATTTGTGCGTAAAACTAGAGACTAAACATAGTAATACTGCATTCTCAGTTTTTCATTTCTACATCCTTTGTCCTTTTAAAAGGACTTCAAAATTTTGAAAGGGGATAAATAATAAAAAAAATATAAGAAATACTTAACCTCGTTAGAATATGGCGATATGTACATATGTATATCAAATGAAAGAGGAAAGGCTCAAGAATTTTAATAAAATTGATTTTTTATCTATTTGTAAAAAAAGTATATGAAAAAGGTTTTTTGAAAATTTGAATCCTTTATATCTTTGAAAATTTATATAGAAAGTCTTCTTGAAAAGTAAGTATGTTAAAACCCAAAATCTCCTTGATCACGTGTCAAAATTTCATTATTCTCGCTTCATTGATTTTGTATCTTTTTATTATTTAAAATACTGATACTCAAATAAATTAGAATTTTTGTACTTCATTAGAATTGCAGCTTCCGCCTTTTTTTAATAACTTTCGAACTTTCGAATTTTTTATATTTTTTGTCCCCTTCAAAATTTTGAGGTCCTTTTAAAAGGACAAAGGATGTAGAAATGAAAAACTCAGAACGCAGTATTACTATGTTTAGTCTCTAGTTCACGCCCATATGGATTTTTCCCGGTGTGAAAAATGCTGTCATACGGTGTAATAGATCTAAAACTAGAATCTAGAACAGTTCTATAGTTCGTACTTGATATATAAACTGTGGTGAGTTCCAATGAAATTCAATCTATTCTAGTGAATAGTTTTAAGTCATTAAAAGTTCACAATGAAGCATAATCGTTTTCAACAATTTTAATTTATAAATATTTTTCATTTCATTTCAGTTCTGTACTAACAGTTCTGTAATTAAACTGAACAAATTTGTCTCTGGTCCAAAGACTCGCAAACAATTTCGAGCAATTTGCTTTACTTCTTAACAGTTTTTTTTTTAATCAAATAATTTCTTTATATTTACTACAACAATAACAAACATAATAATCACTTTGACAACTACTCGTCACTTACCAATATTCTTCTACACTTCTTCGCCTCATATCAACGTTCGTCATTTCCCATCTTTCGCCTTCAACACCCATGACTTCAACGCTGCAAAGAAAGCAAAAGCAGAAAACAAAAATAAAATAAAGACACAAACTATCAGGTCGTAGAACCAGTTCTGTCTGCGGCTCTATTGTTGTCTGCGTAGACTACATAGCCCCCCCCCCCACGCTGCCCTAAGCTCTAAAGCCGAAAAGGCCAATTTATTCATCATCATCGATATTCGCTCACTGCTGCTGGTTGCTGAGGTGAAGTGAAGTGGCGGTTGCGTTGGAGGGGGCCCGAAAATCGATAGCACGAAAAGTAGGCCGTCCGGCGCGGCTCTGAGCCGCGCAAAGTGCGGGCGTGGTAATTAAGTGGCGGCGTAAGCGCGGGAAGGAGAACCCCGACAATGTTGCAATAACCTAACCCAACAAAAAGCAGCCAAAGCAAAGCATACAAATCGCGAAACGCGCGCAAGGGTGAAATGCTCAACGGGGGCGAGGCGGTATGGGACAGGGGGCGTGCACCTTTTGGGGGCAAATGAGGTGAAATGATGAAATGCCAAGTTGTCGTGGCTTTTCATTGTTGTTGTTGCTTTTATTGTTACTGTTATGTCTATCGTCAACGCCGTTGGCGGTGTCTACTGTCAATCGCTGCTGCTGTTGTTGTTGTTGTTGTTACTGTTGCCTGCGTAATGTCGCCAAGCTCATTCGTCACACAAAGTTCATTCATTTGCAGCAGCAACAAACCGTTGCGTGCTCATCATAGATACACACACACACGTACGCACGCACTCTGCACACACCAACACACCTACAAAGTCGTTAGCTCACGCACACTGAGGCCAACTGACGCACACCAATACACAAAGCAAGTTTGGTGCTGTTTAAAGCGCGGCGACGGGGTCAGGGGGCTGCTTGGGGCGACCTGCCCGTCACTCAAACAGCGCTGACAACAAATCACACGCACAATGTGTAAATTGTTTTTTTTTATTTTCCCCATCTGCTTCTTCTTTCTTGGCGGCCTCTTGCCTTGCCGCTGCTGCTTCTTCTTGTATGCGTGCGTTGACTGCGAACATGTGGCCAAGAGAAAACAAATCGTAAACGCGTGTTGAAAGGCGGCAAGCGAAAATGAAAATAGCGAAAAATACAAACAAAACAACAAATAATAACAACGCGAAACGCATGAAAAGTGTCAGCGTGCCTTTATGCATGCAGGCGGACGCTTGCTGATTGTTGTTGTTGTTGTTGTTGGTGGTGGCGGTGGTGTTGTTGTTGTTGTTTCTTTTTTGATTATGTTTCGTTTGGATGGTTTGTTGTTGTCATTAACAACGTGAAGAATGTGCGAACGATAGGCAATAAGAAGTAGAAGAAAAAGAAGAAGAGAAGACAAGAAGAAGAGTTGAAAAGAAAAAGGCAAAGGAGTTGGGTGACCAACTGAGCGGGTTCAGTAGTGAAGAGGAACAAGTGCGCTCAATTTTGGAGCAGCGCGCTTGAAAGTCGACGAAAGAAAAATGGAATTAAAAAATGAAAAAGGAATAAATGTTGCTGCTGAGACTTTTTTAAATTTGTTAAACTTTTATCTAAAACGAACAAAAATTAAACAGTGCAAAATAGGCCGAACGAGGCAGAATGTTGTGTGGCCAAAGCGAAGAATGAAGTTTCCATTATATGTGAAATATTTGTTCATTGCCTTCCACTTTCGTTGATGAACCTTTTAAAGCCTCGAACTTTGAGAGTTGCAGAAAGCGCTGGCAATTTTATGGTAAATATCAGTTGAAAAGATGTGACCAGAATTTGTTCGAAATGAACAAAAGATAAAGTAATAAAACTTTGTATGTTATATTTCATTTTACTTAGCTACCAAAAATAAAAAAAATATAAAATGCGAAATCCTCAAGTCATGTTTTAATAATACAAATTTAAAAACCTTGCAATTAAACTCATTAAAGAGGAAAGGTTCAGTCCAACAGCGATCGACGTTCAAATTAGAATTTAATTTGTAGTAGTTATTATAAGTAAACACCTGGCGGCAAGGCACAAAGTACAGAAATCTAAAGCTATTTGAATGAAGTTAACTTACCTTTATGTAATGTAACTAAAGTAAGGTAAAGTAAAGCAAACTGTTTGAATGATATGAAACAAAGTAATGAGAACAGTTTGAAGGCAGTTTCAGTTGTTTTGTGGGTCAACTTATGTAACACTTTAGTAATGGTAATGATTTTAGTGTCAATTAAGATATATTTTTAGGCGTTTACGAAAAGCTGAATATAAAAGTACTATTTTTGATAACTTGATTCAATATTTAAACAAGTACTAATGTACCTAATAGTAAAGAAATGTGAGAGTTCTTACATTAAAATTGCTTAGATTAAGGTAATCATAAATTAAAAATTAACAATAGACCTAGAAATGTGTTCACTAACTAACCCATTGCTGCCTAATGGGTAAAATTTTACCCATGAAAACTGACTTTTTAAAAAAATCACAGAAAATTTCGTGGTAGAGATATCTTAAAATCATTGATAGGGATAGTTGGGGTAAAGATGGAACTACCTTAGTCTAGTGGAGGTCATCCTAAAATTCCGCCATTTAGCTAGAGTTACCAGACTCCAAAAATTGTGAATTTTCCGGAGGTGGAAAATGTGGCGAAACGTAGTGGAGACAAAAATCTGCCTCCTCACTCACCTGTAAACAATAAATCTTTTGTTCACGTGTTTAGCTGATCACTTTAAAAAATATGGAAAAAGCTACCATTGCTGCCTAATGGGTAAAAAATGCCCAATGAATATCTCAGCAACGTGCAGAGATAGAAAGCTGAAATGTGTTTGTTTCTGATCATTTTGGGTCAATTCCAGGTCGTGTATGAAATTTTATCAAAATCGTATGGGCGGAACTGGTACCCGGCTTTAATGGGTTAATATGTATTTTGAACTTGGCACTTGAAAAGATCTCATACTGCAGCAACTAACTAGAAGGAAGTCAGTAGCTGATACTCACATCAGCTCATTCAATTTATAGTGGAAAAGGTCTTAACTATGCTACTTCTATGGTTTAGAACTTGTATGGATGTAAAGAACAGCCAGGACACAAACCATTGCATTCTATCTTGTAACACAACGAGCCCCCTTGCTCGGTTAGGTGTGTCTTTCGTTAGTTCAGTGCCTTCAACAACCAGTTTAAACTTGGTTTCTGAAGGACCTAAAACATCTTTTGAGAGGTTGAAAACCCCTGCACTTTTTAGGTAATTTGTTGGCGTTTTGGAATTAGTTCAAAATTTAGCTATTTTTATAGTCTATGATCAAGCACTCGAAATGGTTTAATAGAGCGCAGACCCGAACAGACCTGCCGATGTCGTCATTTGACATTTGGGTGAAATAAAGTTCATTGCCAACATCATAAAAATGCATGTCTGTCACATCCATAATTTTACATTTGGGAACTGGAATATCAAAGTTTATGGCAAAATAAATATTTTAACCAATTTCGCTAGTAATTTACGACCTTTGCAGCCATTTGCATAAAAAACCCATAACTTCTTTCATATGCTTTCAAAACAAACAAATTAATTAGCACAGAATTAAATGCGACATTTGCGGATAATTTGCGCATTGTGCAGTGTTGAGCGACTAAGTTAAACAGGTTGAAGGGGGCAAGCAATTGAATTGCATTATTGCGAATTAAATTCAAATTGGACGGTAATTGCAGACACCATCCAACAAAGGCAAAGTGACGGCTATAAAATGCTGAATTATTTTGCACGAATTGAGGTGGTTCTGAGTTGTTGGAAAAGTCGATTTATGGAACATTCTATTTACGGAAAAAGCATTTCAAATCGGAGGAAGTGGACCGAGTGAGAAATTTGTATGCAAATAGAGAGCGGACAATAAAGTTGATGTAATGGAAAATAGATTAAATGGAGCAGAGACCAGCGAGAAGCAATCGAACGCAACGAAAGAAGAAAACGTGGAACCCCTAAGTTATCGAAGAGAGGCAGAGGGAGGAGTGATGCTGCTGCAGCTGGAGCGGCAAAGATGAGTGACTGTGGTCCGTCGTAGTGGCGAGAGGCAAAACGGCCATTCACACGCACAACGACGGAAACCAGTTTGGTGTCGTCAGCCGGGACGGCCCCCACATGGCAGTGGGCTGCCGCTGACTCACGGTGACGCACTGGCGCTTCCGCGTGATGCTGCGACTGCACTGTGGGTTGTGTGCACACGCACCGCGCCAACCGGTTTGACAAGTGACAACAATGCCACAAATAGTTTTGCGCCGATTTGCCGCCAAACACAGATGTTCGCTGATAGTTGCGAAAGCACAGCAACAACAACACAAACTGACTGGAAATCTGCATTGGCAACAAATGCAATCAGCGGCAAAGATCAAACCGGCAGCGGTCTCTTTGAAAATCACAAAAAACAAAACAATAAAAACTTAGTTCATATTAATTAGCAATTTAAATCGCATAACAAATTTTGGATAAAAACTTATGAGGCCACAATTAAAAAATTGGAAAAGAAAAAAATTCGAATATTTTACATAAATCAAATCGAGTCGCTGACAACAAAACAACGACAGCGGCAGCCACACTGATAGCAGCCGCGGCCGCCGAATTCCAGCCACACACACATACACACACACAAACTCACAGATACACACACACAGGCTCATATACACATTTTTATGATTTATTATTAGTTGTTTTTGTTGAAATTGAAATTTTACTTTGTTTTAGTTGTGGTTTCCACGCTGTCCGTCCGCTGCTGGCCGCTGCTGTTGTAGGTGTAACTGTTCGTTCTTTTGTCCTTCGCCAGACTAACCAACGTTCAACTGTTAATTTTTCGACTCAACTCGATTTTTTGGTGTTTTGTTTTTATTGGCGATTTTTGCGGATGTTCGCTTTTCAACGTTTAGCGTTCATTTGAGCCGCACAACCAAATCTCGTTCGAATGGCAACCGACTTTGCGCCTGCCGCTCGATTGTATCTACCATCGCGCTGTATCTATCTACGCGTATCTAACAGATATCCGTCGTCCGCGCGCACTACCGGCGCACACAGCGCACGGCTGGCAGCGGCGTTGCCGCAGCGCCAAGCGACGTGTACGCGTACGGTCGAGTGCGGTACGCGGTGCGGCGTCAACATGCCAAGCACTGTTTTTGTTCTTGTTGCTGCTTTTGTTTTACACACACGGCGCGTATCTGTGTGCACACGTACGCGCGCGCACACACACCCACAGCCGCACGGACGCGGTGCGACGCGACATGCGGCCATGTACGTGCACGCGTCGGTGAAGCGGCGCTCGAGTGTGTGCGTGTTTATCTTTGGCGTCACACCGATACGTTGCCGCCGCTGTGTGCGAGTGTGTGTGCGGTAGAAAATTTCCCTCGGCGCTCTGTTTGGGAAAAAATTTCCCTTCTAATGGGACTTTTCGGCCACTAACATTTCGGTCTGTTGCCGTCAGTGCTGCGCTGCTTGCCACACGAACATCGAGTGCCGAGAGTCACATTTCGTCAACACTGCAATTCACCATTTCACATGGGGGAATTTCTGCATTGCATTGTTGTTGAAACTTTTGAATCGTTGCACGCCATGGCCACCGCTTTTCGCTGCTGGCTTTTGTGCTTTTTCTGCAGAAAAGTTTCGCAAAAAAGCCTTCTTCGTTGCTTGGGCCGCGCTGTCGCTGTTGCATATGTACCCAGCGCCTGCTTTCCTCCCTCAACCGGCGCTTATGTACTGCCCCAGCAGTGCACATATTTATTGTGTATACATATAGCATTCGAATGTACGCGGCCTCATGGACGCATGTGTTGTCGGCTGGCGTGTCCTGTGCGCCTCTTTTCATTTCATTTTTCCTTTTGATTCAACTTTAATATTTTTCTGTTTCGTTGCCCTTCGCTGACATTACGTTTGGATTGTTAAAGTTGTTGTTGTTGTTGTTATCACACACGCAGCTACTTACTTATATAGACGCTACTGCTCTTCACCCTTCCGAGGGGACCTTGTCGGTTTGTATTCTAACGATTGTTGTTGTTTTAATATTCGTTTTTTGGTTTAATTTCGACCGTTGAAAGTTTTATGGATGTAAATTGTAAATTGCAATTTGAGTCCTTATACACAGTTGTTGTTGTAAATATTTGTCAACCTTATAAATATTGTGTTTGTTTTATCGTTTAATTTATTGTTTGCTTAGTTGGTCACTTTCATTTTTAGGCTCTTTCCATTTTCGCTTATTCTCTTCTTTACTAACTCTCGCCTTCTTCAATGGTTTCCTTGCGTCAATTATCTCTTCTTCCTTATTAGCAATTTTGCCACCTCGATACCCCTTTACCTTCTCTATTTTTTATATTATATAGGGTAGCGTGGTCCGAAACCGACCCCCTAATTGGCAAATGCAATAAAAGTGCTTTCAATTGATATTTTTTCACCAACCAAATTTTTTTTTTTAGAATAAACATTATTCTAGGTTGTAAGTAGCTCGACAAGGTTTTTGGAAACTTTTTTTTTAAATAACGAGGTCATATTCAAAGTTTGCATATTTGTTGTTTTCAAAAATCGTGGTCCGAAACCGACCTCCCCATGGTTCACTTACAACAATAAAATTCATCAAAATTTGATAGCACCTATTCAAGCTTAGGTCATAACGAATATAAAAAACTTACCTTTTGATTTTTCAAAAAACAATAAAGCACTTGTAACTGAAGTTCCGTGTAGGCTCAAAAATGAATTTTATTCCTGTCAAAACACAACACGTCACATAACCACGAAATAAAATGTGTAATATGATGGCTCTCCGCCTACAACTTGTAAGTGTTGTAAGAGCTTTTAAATGCCCCCACCGACAGTTTGGGGGCAGCATAATGACTGAGAAACATGTGGAGGTCGGTATGGGACCACCGGTCGGTTTCGGACCACGCTACCCTATATTAAGTATATGATTCTTTGGGAACTTGCTTCATTCTACTTTCACCGATTTTCTCGTTCATATTTTTCTTTTTATTGTTTCATGTTTTCGTCAATCTGTTGTTCCTTTTTTCATTTCTTTTTTTCACTTTTGAATTTTCTTTTCATTTTAATTGTTCCGCCTTTTACTACTACTACTCTCTCTCTACTCTTCTTCATATTTTTCATTTCATTGCTTCGTGTTCTCGCCATTCTGTTGTTCCTGTTTTCATTTCTTTTTTCATTTTAGAATTTTCTTTTAATTTTAATTATTCCACCTTTTACTACTACTACTCTCTCTCTACTCTTATTATCGTTTTTCTCATATTCCCTTAACCCTTTCGCTATAGGTTTTTACTGGGGAAAGTTAAAATTTTAAATTTTACGTCTTCTATGTTAGCAACATTCCATACAAAACTTTTAAATTTTTATACTCGGACCCTGTATTTTACAGTGTTTTTCTATGAGAGCAACCACATCGTTGTGGCTGTAATTATTACTTAAACATAAAACTTTTTACGCACAACGAAAATTTGAATATTTCTTAATTTACTTCAGCCAAAATTAAAAAAAAAAGTATCTAAATTGAAAGAAAACGTCAAATTAAAAAGTTCTCTAATTATTTCTGCTTTTTCTTCCTTTACTATGTCAAGATATACCATTACAAAAAGTGTATACTTCTCTTCTTTAAACTTAAATATTCAGTTTATTAATTTCGTATTTTTCCTAAAACTTCAAACTATTCTAAAGACCAACAAAAAAATGTATTCTTGTAACCATAGAGGATGCAGACGTCCACAAAGTAGCATGTTGCCGTATGGCAACAAAATAGCGAAAGGGTTAAACACAAAATTCACTTGTTTTCATTTGCTCCACCTTCACTAATTTCTTCAAAATCTGCCTGTTTGTGACGTATTCTCTTCGTTACTTTAATTTTCTCATATTCCCAATTCATTCCTTTGATCGTTTGATCACTAATTTCTGCAATATCTGCCTGTTTCTTTCGTATTCTCTTCGTTACTTAAATTTTCTCATATTCCCATTTCATTCCTTCCATCTTTTTTACATTCTTTTACTCACACATTTTCGCCTCTTTCTTTCTCTCCATGCAATCATTGTTGTTATTGTAAAATTGTTATTGCTGCCAGTGCCGTTGTTGTTGTTGTTGTCATAGTAATTTGATTCGATGTTTTGTTGGCTGTCGCTCGCGCATTATTGTTGTAATTAATGGCCATTTGAATTATATTTGCGCTCGTAAAATTTCCAGCAATTGTGCGAAGTTTTTCCCACTGCCTTTGCTGCTGCTGGTGTTGCTGGGCTCTCTCCCCCTGCTCTCAGCCCCTGCTCTCTGTCACTCGACTACCAAAACGGCTGCCCATTAGGCGACTCCTTTCAAGCGCGGCTGCTCCTTTCCGTCTGTCGCATTTCTCATTCGTTTCATTTTTCTGTTTGCTTTCTCATTCGCTTAATTTCGTATTTAGTCTCTGCTTCGTGCCGTCTTTTCCGTGTTTCCTTTTGTTTTTCTCGTTTTTGTCAAAGACAGCAAAAATGTTTACGACTTTTATGCGTTTCAAGGGGTTTCGGATATTTTATTGTACGGCTTTAATGAATCGTTCGGCCGGCAATAAATTCTACTTTGTTTTTATTAAATTTTGAATAACTTTGTTCTTCGGCTGCGCCCACAACAACACAACACAACAACACAATACATCGCAGCCAGCAGCAAACCGCCGCGCTCCATATGAGTAAATCCAGTATTTATAGTTTCGTTAAGAAAACAACAACAACACAACAAGAAAATGTTGCCTCTTGCCTTCACTACGGAATTCTTTTTTCAAACTTGTGTTGGTGGACAGCCGCCGAAGTGCAGAAACGTATAACTTGTGCTGCATACAAAAAAGTACGCGCGACATAAAAGGCCAACCAAGTTGTCGTTACGAGTTAAATTTGCGTCCATTAAGCGTTATGCGAAAACTTTTAAATTGATTAGATTGCAATTTTCTTATCGAGACAAGACGAACTTGGATCGAATGCAAAATGTAGGCGATCAAAATTTTGCATTTTCGACTATAACCCAGTGAAAAAATTAGTCAGGTGGAATGTTGTCTGATATGTTTGCGGCGCATACGTTTCTAAAGTGTTGAATGGGACACCTAGGACAGCGTTTTTTGAAAAAAAGTGTGAATTTTATGGTTTAAATTTAAATTATCTATTTTGTATAGGAGCCTTTTAATGGCGATAGGGTGAAGCGACATTTGAGAAGCAATTTTGAAAAGGGAAATAAATAGAACTCGGTATCAGCATTAATCTCTCCGCGGCAGCTTAAGGAGTGCGTCGTTAAAAATTGTGACATCGAAAAATTAAAACATCTCAGCAACCACTAGTTCAATTTTTGAAAAGTCTGGTTTTATATAACATGTCTTTTATGTAGATTTTAGAATTTATTAGAAAAAAATTATAATACATTTTCAAGGGTAAAGTTTCTAACTTTTTCTGGAATACCCCTCATGAGGGCTTTCATTTTTCCTTGTTAATTTTATAATTTTATCATTAGTCATCATTTTATCATTACCATTTTATCATTAAATACGCATTCAATGGTATAAATGGGCATAAACTATTCAATGACAGAGTTTTCATGGCTCACCTGATCAAAGAAAGTTTAACTTGAATTTGTATTAACGATGTTATTAGCAAAATTGCATGTCACAATTTTTAACGACGCACTCCTTATTAGAAAAATTTTTTATGAGAGTATTTTACGAAACGAAGGGTGCAACACTAACCTTAAAAGCTTTAGAAAAAAATATTAAAAATGGTGGTTGGTCTTACATTTGACTGTTCTAAAGGCAACCTGGAAGTAGTAGAGGCCAAGTTCATAAAAAATTCACATTTTTTCTCACAACCTCTTAAGTGATGAAGACTGATGACCAAAATGTTTGGAAAAACATGCGGAAAGATAAAATATGGAGAGTCAGCTCTGTCTTTTATTGCTCTAGAAGTGCATTTTTATTAGTTATGGATTGATTTATGGACTTTTCTCGCAGTTTTTCTTACTTTGAACAACGATATAATGGCAATCACTTCCATTTCCCAACTGACATGACATCCCGATAAGAAGCCAAGCTTTCTGCAATCATTCTTGTTGTGTGTACAAATTTGTACAGAGTTAAAAGGGACCTACAGATTTTTACCGATTTCGAACGTCAAGTTGGAAACTTCTTCATTGATAATTTCACTTTGATCCTTGTTGGGTGTACAAATTTGTACAGAGATGAAAGGGACCTACAGGTTTTCACCGATTCCGAACGTCAAGTTGGAAACTTCTTCATTGACCATTTCACTTTGAGTGATTTTTCATTTTCAATTGAAAGGGCAATATTGTTCTAAATTTTTATATTTTAATGGCTATTACGGGTAGTCAAACCTGGCCCTAAATAGCTGAACTATGGCGTTCACCATAATCAAACTTGACTTCAAATTCTTCGAACTCACTCATACTTTAATAGCTTCAATACTTACGATGACTGGTGACACTGGCTGGAAGCAGTCCTTTTCTTGCTGGGTTATGTTCACTGTGTACACGTCGGCGAGTACACGTTTAGGTAGCAAATTGCAATGTTTGCATCTAAATAGTTTCATTCATACCAAACAACGTAAAATTTATTAAAAAAAATGCTTTCTTTTTAATTTCTCAATAGTTGTATTCTTTTCGATTTGACAACTTTTAGTAGAAATTTGTTTTTGATAAAAGTTTTTCAGTACAAATATTGTTAAAGGATATGTTGAACAATTTTCTGAATGATTTAAAATGAACTTTGACCTTTGTGCATTAGTTTTGTCTATAACAATTGTCCTCATTTCAATGATGCACTGCGATTAAAAATATTTTTTTATTTATATGCACACACGCATCATTTTAAAAGATTTTTCTGCATAAAAATAGTTTAGGTTTTTAAAAAATAGTTCGTTACAAAAATCACAGCACAAACAACACAACATGTACAACTATCAGACGTCACACACAACAACACGACAGCAACTGCAGCGACTCAACAGCGAACACAACGAACATCACTGCCTGCGCCAGGCTGCAACTGTGTCCATGCTGCAAAAACAGCAACAACAGCAACAACAACAACACAAACAACCTCAATAGAAACGCTGTTTGCCACTAGCGACGATCGCCGGAAATTTTCCTCCGCCATCAAATTGCCCGAGGAAAACTGCATTGGCAACGAGACCGACGCAAAGCGGGCGCATTCAACCCCCCAACGAAACGGATGACAGCAATTGCCGGTGATGGCGGTCGTGGTGGTTGACAGTGTGCTGCTGTTGTTGTTGTTGTTGTTGTCACTGTACACCGACAACGTGTGTATCACAACTACCCTTAACCCCTAATTGCCAGTGTCATAAAAGTTGCGATTTGACTGCGAAGGACATTTGCCGCACGCAGGAAGGGTAACCAAACAATGGCAGAGGTGGAAAGCAGAAAACTGGTGAACAGGCAAAAAATGCATAAAAAGCAAATTAGGCGCAGAAATGCGGCGCGGAGTCGAACGAAGAGTGACAGACAAATGGAAAATGTGAAAATGAAAATTGTGAAAATGCAAAGAGGACGAATGAAGGAGAAAATCAACTCGGTTGTGATTATAATTGCACTTGGCATTTTCTTAGCTGTTGGCAGTTACCATTGTCATTGTTTTTGTAATTGTTATTTTTTGTTGTTGTTATGCTGTTTAGCTATACGGCAGCAGCGTTTAATTTGTGCTGCTCATCTCGTTGCCTGAGTGGCCACAGTTGCCGGTAATGTCATTTGCACTTTGCTCAGTTGTTGCAGTTGTCGCCTTGTGACGCGATGCGATGCAATGCGAAGACGATGAGGCGCACAGTGAGGCCAGCAGCGGCAGTGAGCCGGTGCAGTGCACCGTGCGATATGGCGCTGCAAAGTGGCAGGGAGCAACTTGCGGGGCGCGGCCAATGTTTAAATTGAGTGGATAAAAGGAGGAAAATTTCACTGGTGCATGAATGTGTGTGCTATCGAATGATTGCGTTCGCCATACAGGGTGCTGCACTGGGACAGGATATCGTCGATATTGTCGACTTGACAATTCGGTTATTGGGGCCGATGTTGGTAAAGAGAAAATTGCGAATTTTGATGTGAAAGTCTGAGAAGGTCAATAAAGAAGCACAATGAGCCTCCGTTGAAATTACTACATACTATGTCAGGAGGTCCTGATCCTAGATGAGACCCATGGATGAGGAGCATGTGGCGACCGAAATTCGGTATCAGAGGTCATGAAGTGTTTTCGCATTCAATTCAGTCCATCAAAGTCGATCTTGCTGCAGTGTAATTTTTCCAAATACTGGAAGACCACAACCCAGAACAAACTCGCCACATGATGAGTCGTCCTATTTTTTATTTTTTCAAAAACAAATTGAATACTTCGAGAAAGTAGTGTTTAAAAGTTAGGATTAACCTTTGTTGGAGTTTACTTTGAAGGTGAAACAATTGTTTTGTTTTCTTTTGTGTGTTGTATTTAGCAATGCTGAATGCATGTAACAAAAGTATAGTCAAAATTTTTGCAAAATCTATTTGTTATGTATTTTAAAAGGTTTTTTGAATTCGTTGCCCACAAATTTTAGATGCGTACTGTTTTATTGACAAGCAAAAATGAAAATTTGTACTACAGTACAATCTCGATAGTTCGGACACTCGCTAATACGGACAACGCGTTAATCCGGACACCCAAATGCTTTCTATTGTAGACTCCGTAATCCGGACACCACACATTAAATTTACATCAAAAATCCGAACACTTATTTTTTGTCTGCTTTTTTTTACGGGGAGTCGCCGTTTTCTATTTAAATAGAAATGGCAATGGCAGAATCTAAACAAATTAGGTCGAAGAATGTCACTTCGTAGGCAAATTTAAAATTTCTACAAAAATGAAACGATGAAAACTTCGTCAACTAAAAATTATAAATTTCCTTTAAAATCATTAAAAATGTTTATAAAATATTAAAAATTAAATTTGTAAGCAAGCATAATTTTAAATTAATAAAACATAAGTTTCATTTGTGTTCAGTAGTATTTTAATTGATTTTTTTGTAATCTTGGTAATCCGGATATTTCGATATTTCGGACAGTGCCTGGTTTTTAATTGTCCGGATTGTCGAGATTATACTGTACTTAATATAATCCAACTTCTTAAAAGAATTGTATTCTTAGCTAACGAAGGTAACAAAATCGATGGAGAAGAATTTTCCGAAAGCAAACAAGGAAATGGAAAGTTTATGTATTATTTTATAGGTAGATCGAAAATGTTCTGCTTTAAATCAATTCAGTTACTCAGCACCGTAGATTTAATTTTAAGAAGCTGGCCCTACCCAAAGTAGCGGATCCTGTCATATGAGCAGAATAGAAAGAAGTACATAGTGTACGAACAATGCACACCCTATACGCCCAGCAGTAGTGTGCAATACTTGAACGAAAACTCAGCTCCCCATTTGAATAGCAAAAACATCGTCGAGAATATCTGAAAAGTTAAAACTGCATACAATCAACTGGATACGGCCAACTGGAGCAAAATAAATGCCACAGCAGCGTTACAACAACAAAAATAACAACTTTGAAAACAAAAAAAAAATACAACAAAACCGACGGACGCCAACGGAAGGACGAACCGATTGACAAGCCAGAAGGAGCAAATGAACTTTACAAACAAATTAGAAAAAAATCGCAAACAATTCGTTTGGGCGTTGTACCAGCAAAAACAACAACCAAATATCTCGAACAGGAGTGAAAACTTTTGAAAACAACAAAAAAAAACACAAAACCCACAACGACAGCAGCGACGACGACGACGACGACTTGAATTCAAACCGTTGTGAAGTGCAAAGCCGGAGCGGCAAGGAGCCAAAGCTGCAGACCGCTGACGCAGTGGAGCGTCTACGCAGCTCCGGCGGGCGACGGCAAAAAGTTACTCAACAACGGCGCGCTCTGCACGCTGCGCCCATCGCAGTGGGCGTGGTCATGGAGCAGCGACGGCGACTGCGACGCCAACCATACAACAACAACAGCCTGGCAGTCAGTCACATTAATGGTTGTAGGGTGTCATTAGCGCACAGAGCGACCGCCGGTGCGCCTTGTTTGGCTTAGGCGCTACGCGCGTCGACTGGCGCGCGTTGCAGAATCTAGTCGCACTGCACGAAAAATCCATTGGCAGCAGAGCGAGACGGCTGCATGGGCGTCGGCCGCGGGTGCGAATGCGACGAGCGGTGTGTGCGCGGTGAGCGCGCGCCGGTGGTGGCCATTTTGGTGAGAGCGAAAGCGCGCTAGCGGCGCAAGTGAGCTGACACTAGTGCGGGCAGAGCAGTCGGCAGCATGGCTGCGGCAGCGCTGTCTGTGGCAAATGGACGGCGAGGCGGCTGGACGCGGTTAGCGCCAGCGCAGCAGAGGATTGAGCAGCTGCACTAACGCTGTGGGACTTTGGTGAGCATGGGAATTCGGTATCGGCAGCAGCAGCAGCGGCCGCGGCCACTGTGTTGGCATTCGCAATATTCGCAACGTTTGTGTGGGACGGATGGATGCCTGGCTGGCTGGTCGGGCAGTTGAGATCGAGTGTTGGCGCACAGAGGGGCTTTGAGTCGATGTGTGGTGCGTGTGCGTGTGTGTGTGCGTTGGGGGCCTGAGGGCCGCCGCTGGGGCGTTCACTCAATTTCGGAAGCATTGGTTGGAGTGATTATTGACGGGGCGGCATTTGGCTCTCGAGAAAATGAGATTCTAAAACGATTTGAATGGGCTGTGTGCGAGTTGAGGTGATTTTCGAATGCTCAAAGCTGAAATCAAGTGCAGCGCTGAGCTGACTCGAGCCGCCCACTCAACGCGGATTGTTCCCACGCGCATTATATATGTATGCAAATATGTGCAGCTACATATATTTACACAATACACAACACAAATATTTTGAAAGTGTATGGGGTAATGAATAGAAAAAGTTATTTTCAATAAACATGTAAAATTGACAAGCAAAATGAATTGAATTAAATGGAATTTAAATAATTCAAAACGTGGATTTTAACCTCAATAACCATCAGGTTATTTAATAAATTATCAAGTTGCCATATGAATAATACAATTCAATAATTATAAATTGTTTTTAACCAGCTAACAAAATGTGGAGTTAATTTTGTATTTATAAAAATTTATGAAATTTAGATAAGATAATGAAAAATTCATACTTAATTTGTAAAAACCCATTAACCGGTTTTCGCACCTTTAACACACACTTTTAGTTAAATAAATACGTAGCCGAGTTAAATGAACTACAAAACGAAATCGTTTACTGAACAACCATTTGATGTCGAATTGAAGGCAGTTCAAAATTTGTGAGAAGTTCGAGTTCGAATATATTGATTTTTGTTAAAAAAAAACGTTATTGGAACAATATTTATGGTGTTTGTTAGAGACAAACATTTGTTTAATCAATGGAGAGTACGTTGGAAATAGCGGACCTGTAGACCTATTTGGAATTGGAGGAATGAAGGGCTTACTTTTTGACATTTTATTATCAACCAAGAAACAATTTTTTTATAATTAGTTTAAGAATTTTACATATTTTATGTTAGAAATATCTATCTTTTTGACATTTTATTATCAACCAAGAACACATTTTTTTTAATCAGTTTAAGAATTTTAGATATTTGAAGTTAGGAATGTCTATCAGATTTTTTGGGAACTATTGAACTATTGAATATAGCGGACCTGTAGACCTATTTGGAATGGGAGGAATAAAGGGCTTACTTTTTGACATTTTATTATCAACCAAGAACACATTTTTTTTAATCAGTTTAAGAATTTTAGATATTTTAAGTTAGGAATGCCCATTTTTTTGACATTTTATTATCAACCAAGAAACAATTTTTTTTAATCAGTTTAAGAATTTTAGATATTTTAAGTTAGAAATGTCTATCAGATTTCTTGGGAACTATTGAATTAAACGTTGCAAAAAAAAATAGCGGCTCGTATGAAAAACTCAAATCGACGCCCCACTCACGTGCCTGACACACATACATAAACATAAACATGAAACAATTTGCTGCGTAGTTCGTTGGCGACAATTTCCATTCGGTGCCGTTTCTTGCCTTTTCTTTTCATTAATTTCATTTGGCGGAAAATGCCACTCAACTTCAACCATTTGCAGCACCTGTTGCCAAACTCAATTTCAACGGCAGGTACAATATTCGCCCCACACCATCACCATTAGCAATGCCAACGCCAACACCAACACCACCGCCAAGCCAAGTCTGCAGCGCATTCCACGCCCCACCTGGCCACGATAGGCCGCGCTGCATTTTCACGCACTTTTCGTAATGGATTTCAATTAAATTTAAATACGCCGATAAAAGTGTCTAGCTGCTTGCTGATTAGCTGACTGGCTCGCTGGCTGGCTGACTGCCAGTGCAAGTGGCACATTTAAGTAATTCTAGTGCGTTGTTCGGTGCTGTGGAGCATGTTGGGGGCAGTGCGATTGGAACAGCGGAAGCACTGATTGGAGTTGAATGCATTTTTATAATCGCCGCTAAGCTGGCATCGCCATAAATTTAATAATGAGTGCGATTAGACTCATGAGTAGGTGAAGAAAATTCTTTAGAAGTTCATGATGATATATATGACATGTAATATATATGTATTATTTATGATATAAAAGACATAGTAAAAAGAATCCTGTTAGTTTTCCAATTGATGGGTTTAGTAACCTATATCTCGCATAATGTATAAGTGCGATTGGGTTAAGCTTGATGGCGTTAGAAAAGTAAGGTTTTATACTAAAAAACTTCAGAGACAGTTTTCTGATTGCTTGACTCAGTTTTGTTTGAGGGCGCATCAAAGAAGGATAGTAGCAAAGAGACAACACTTTAATATATTAAAGTTGTTCTTCAATAAAGGCGAAAAAGCCAGCGAGGCGGCTGAAAATGTGAATAGTTTTATAAATAGCGCACGCAAGATAGTTTGGGGGTTAAAACTACTCCAAAGTATTTGTGTCGTGCAAACATTTTGGGCGACAAATATGGATTTCAATGGTATTGGGCTTAAAAGTTTTGTGTTGAACCCCTCCTTTAAAAAAAAAGCCTGTGTAGCTCACTCGTGTTTAATATTGATACGGCAATTTTGCAATTTCATCGATTGAATTTCAGTAATTTTGATGTCAAATATGCACCAAAGATGCTCTAGAAGGCCAATTGTCGAAAATGCCAATAAATCAATGAAATCATCAAGTTCGACCGTCTTGTAAGCAATGTTTCGATTGTCCAGTAGCTAAACATTGCTCAGAAAACCGTTTGGAATCATTTGAATAAGGCTGCTTCCAAAAAAAAAGCCTGATGTATGGGTGCCACATGAGTTAGTGTAAAAACCCTCAGAATAGAGTCCGACCGATACAAAATTTTTTGGCCGGATTAATCGGCCAGAAGGGCGAGTTTGGCCGATGCCGATTAATCGGCCGAAAGGGCGAAAATCGGCCGATTCCGATGCCGATACCGATGCCGATTACATAGAAAAAATAACACGAATGAAATCAATCAAAAACACAGTCTATTTTATAAAATAACAAAAGGAACTATTACATATTGTTTGTAATATTCATCACAAAATAACAAAACAACGAGAAAAGAAATAATTAAAAACTAAATAACAACGAGAATAATTAAAAACTAAATAAAATAACAAGAGAATTCAGAATTCTAATACATTAGCATGTACATATTAAAAAAAATAATAAGTATATCACATTTATCCACTGAGAGAGAAACAAAAATAGTGACGTAAATATTGCATACAAATTCAGTTTTTTATTCAACTTCGAATTACGATTTTTATATTAAAATTTGTACTCTCAAACTGTGATCCGTTGTACAGATGCAGTGGAAAGAAGTCAGAAAACAAATTTGGAAAAAAAAAGGCCTGTTAAAAAAATGCTTCCAATTGAAAAAGAAAGATAAGATTGAAAACTTAAATGCCTCTTCTTCTGATATCCACATTAAGAGACGAAATGCATAGACATTTCGAGAAAATCTGTGTTTTTAAGAATACCTAGTTTTAAAAAAACATTTCTAGGAAACATTTATATTAAACAGTATCTAAAAATACATTACTGAAAAGGGGTATAAGAACCCGTTGGTACCAAAAATGAAAACAAAAAAATTAAAGCATAAAAATAGGCCGATGCATCATCGACCAAAAACGACGGATGTGGCATCGGTCAAAAAAGGCCGATACCGATGCCGATTGTTTTTTTTTTTTGGCCGATACCGATACCAATTTTATTGGCCGATACTAGCCGATGCCGATTAATCGGTCGGACTCTACCTCAGAACCGAATGTTCATCTTCAAATCGCTGCTGAATCTGAATCGCAACAAAATTTATCCATTTCAGAAGCAGTTGATGGCTGCTGATGAAAAGTGGATTACTTACAACAACATCAAACGAAAACGGTTGTGATCGCATCGCGTCAAGCCGACGCAAACAATGGCCAAGCCAGGATTGACAGTCACGGAGCTTTTGCTGTTTGTTTGGTGGGTTTGGCGTTTGGTGATGATTCCCTGATCGACCATGAGCTGTTCCTCTACGGCCAAACTCTTTATTAGAATCTGTACTGTAAAGAATTGAAGCGTATAAAGAAGGCAATCGTCCAAAAGCGGCCAGCTTGGGTCAATAGGAGAGGAATTGTGTTGCATAAGGACAATGCTAGACCACACAACTCAATAGTGACTGGCCAAAAGCTTAGAGAGTTTGGCTGGGAAGTTCTTATGTATCAAACTTGTAGTCCAGACCTGGCATTAAGTGATTACCGTCTGTGTTTGTCTATGGCGAATCATTTTGTTGGTGATAAATTTGCTTGTGAAAATCAGGCATAATGAAATTACTTTCTAAGTGGCATCAAGTTATTGAACGAAACGTATCATTCTATGTTAAATAAAGCCTTAAATTTCATGAAAAAATTATGGATTTCTTGTTACTACAACTTATATTTATAACTATTTATAGATACACTTCTGTCTGGAGCCTTTATCAATGCCCTTTTTGTAGTCAATCTCTTAATGAGATCTCTTCAAATCTTTATGCAAAAGATTGAATTGAGTTAGTTTGTTCTAGAAGACGTGTTTGCCCGATATATTTGCTATACATACATACATGATTACGATTGTTTATATTAAAAAATTTTTTTTTTTCTAAATAATTATTTGACCTGATATTCACATTGATTTTTTTAGTTGCCAAGTAGCTCAGTCTTAAGATTTATGAACAAGTATATTTTTAAAGTTCTCGTACCCATAGTCAAATAATAAAGTCATCCCGATAGGTGACGTCTATTTGTTTACGTACTCTTATTTTGATAGCTGCCATTTATGTTTTCTCTATATTCTCACATGAATGAAATTTGTGTGTCAAATTTTAACCTTTTCATTCATAATATAAAATATTAAAAAAATATTTGATTGAAAATTTATTTGAAAATTTTAACTGAAGTGCAGTGCAGTGAAAATCAAAAATGCCAGCGACGTGCTGCTTTTGCAAAACCACATGGGACCAAAAAGTTTCAATGTTTTGTGTACCCTGTGAAATAGATGAACGCTGCACCTGAAGACATTGATGAAGACATACATTTAGATGATAACTTTTTGAAACTGTTTCGTAAAACCAATTCGCATTATTTAAATAATTTCTTTATATGATACGCATCACCCTTGCATATCTATGTTTATGTGTTTTCTGTATATTTGTATATGTGCATATAATACACAACATATGTACGAGTATACACTGCATTGCTTGTAGCTATTTGAATACACATTTGAAAAAGGGTTAAAACCGAAAAAAATATCGAATGAGTTGAATTCAAAATACTTTGAGAGAACAGTTGTCAAAATAAGAGTACTTGACATAAAATGTCACTATCGGGATGACTTTATTATTTGACTATGCTCGTACCTACATATTTATTTTATGATGTCAAATAAATAATTTGAATTTTGTTTTTTATTTGCAGGTAAATATTTTCTCTTTCGGTGGTGCAGCGGAATGAGTTATTTCAGGTATTAGCAGAAAAAGCAAATTAAAATGAATGTCAAGCTTCATTAGAAACGCTAAATTTCATGCGTATTAGCGGCATTTAAGATTATGATTTTTTAAAATATATGCAAAATTAATTAATATACCAAAATCAAACTGAGCACACGGGGGCAGAGTTTTTGGCGCACATTTAAAAATGAAAAACATAAATTTTGCTTTTGATATTCGATACCACATTTTCGCCTCCAAACGAGTTTCTTATTAGTTTACTTCAATTGGAAACTGCATTCGCACTCTTCACGCCCGACTGGCGGCATATTCGACGCTTTTGCCGTTGACTAATTGAAAGCAATAAACAAAAATTGTGGAACTGGTAATTCGATGCCCAGCTGAGCCAACTACAACGCGACAAGGCAGTGCGATAATGCCGCTGCAGGGACGCAGTCATAAAGTCAAACAATAAAACAGTAAATCGCATAAAAATTAGCATAAGTCCAGTGTGAATACCGAACACCGACTGGTGGCCATTGTGCTGGTTCGCCGTGGCCGTAAATGCCAGCCACCGGTCCACACAAATCAACACAAAAACAACGTTTATCAACTTTCGATTTCGTGATTTTTGCACAAATCGATCATATTTTTGTTGGCCGTTTTTATGTTATAATTTACATATGTATGTTTGTATGGATGTGCGTTGGCATGACGGGGCACAATATTTGTATGGCAGCCCAGTGTTTTGTATCACATAAAAATTCCTCGTTTAATCACTTTAAAAACACATTAACATAACAATGAGCCATAAAAGCATAAAATTTCCGCGCGCACCGCACTTCAGCAACACACTTCACCGCTCGCAGTCTTAGGTTGGGTTTCTGTGGTTTTCCGGGCCACTTGGCCGGCATCGAGCGGCCAAAGTGTTGAGTGTCGAATACCGCTGTCCGGTTAAACTTAATTTGCGGCAACACTGGCTGCGGCCAACAGACAAAGGCCGGCATTGTACTGGCTGACGTTGCTTTGTCGAGTTGTTGAGTTGAGTTGAATTGGTGAAGAAATGTGTCCGTTTTATTGCGATTATTTTTAAACCAATTAATGAAAATCTCCCACTCTGTTGGCTGCTGGCTGCAGCTTCGTTGGCCAGTTGGTTGGTATAATTTTTTAATGAGCGCTCTTTGAAATGTGGCTCGTTAAACGGAAATGTCGTAAAATGAAATATGAGTGCGGTCACAAATTAAAAACTAATCTAAATTATGATTTAATTTCGATTTCAATGGAAATTCAATTTCGAAGACGAAAGCAAAAAGCGCCGGTATTAAAATTTTTAGCAATTAGAAATTTCAAAGCGCCCTTCAAATGGTGCTTAAATATTAATTAGGGGAATGTTTTTCAATTCAGTCATCAATTTGTGTTATTTTCAATCAATTGGAATAGAAGTTAATAACTATAGACATTATAAGTATTTCACTTAATTTCATGCAAACGGAATAGTTTCCTTAGAGGAGAGTAAGTGATGGTATATACTAAAAAGTTGAAATTCTTGGACTGACTTCTTTTGGAACATATCATTGAATTTCAAGCGCTAAATAGTTTGAACCATATAACGCTGAATATCCAGGCTACTTACGTCTAAACTAACTTTGGTGTGCGACCATAAACTCAGCAGGTGTGTCCGTCAAAATAGGACAACTCTGATGTAAGTTGAACTGGAAATGAGTGAGGACTTGTTGGGATAGTACAAAAAGGGATACGGCACACATGTGGGGTTTGATAGGTTCAAACCATTCCAAATAATTGCTTGTTACACAAATTGTGAGTGGCAAATATGGTTTCAAATGGTATTCGGCTCAAAAGTTGAATACCGAACTTTTCCAAAAGAATTCCTATGCATGCCACTGTAGCAGATAATTTAGAGAGAATTGGAAATGGACTTTCGTTGATAAGAACCTAGGCTTGTTCTAAACAATTCGATGATCAAAAGTCTAGTCGATAATTTCATAGTCTCGAGATTTCACAAAAATTGAATTGGGACACACAAAAATTTAACAAACAACTAAAGGCAATCTCGATCAACAGCAAAGAAGCCCATAAGCAGTGAAGCCAAGAAGGTTCTTCGTCTACAACGAAGAAGTCTTGCTAAGAACTGAGGCATGAAAACTTTAGGTGACCCCTAGCGCGGCCGATTCTTGCTGAGAAAGTAACATGTAGACTATGTTTCGAAACGAACTACAAAACAACGGCACACATAGTGTGTCAGTATCCGGCAAAAGTCTTAAGAATCTATTAGAAACAATGTTTGACATAGCTAATAAGATAAAGTTTGATACCTTCGGCCGACCTTTGGATAGGTAGGTAGAAAGGTAGAAATAAATAAATAAATAAATAATTGTGTGTCGTTGTGATACCACAAATTCTACCCGTTTTCACAATACACATTTTAAATAAGATAAAAAAACCAAACATAATTCTGATAATAATAAAATCCTAAAATATTATACCCCCAATTAAAAAAATAAAACAAAGCAAAACTAGAGCTAACTTCATAAGAAATTGTTTGAGCAACATCTCGCAAGCCTCCTAACAAAGCATAAAAAGCGAAAAATAGCAAAGCGAAAAAAGATCCACTATTTTGTCTAACTACATTGGCCATTTCCTCGGCAGGACAACAGGTGGCCACTTGTGGCCGGTAAGAAATCGGGCCCACTAAATCGCACACCCACTTCAAAAGTGACACAACTCAAAATTTTAAATTTTTCAGAATATGCAAAAAACTGATTTTGAGCTAAATAAACATTTTTTTTAAATAACGTAAAGACCATTTAGTAGAAAATCCTTACAGATTATGCTTCAGGATAAGTTACAAAGAATTTTTTTATTTTACATTAGAAAATCCAAAGTTTTGAGTTGTGACTGTTTTGATGATATTTTAATTCAATAATTACTGAATTATTTTAAGTTATGTCACTTTTGCTAAATTTAAAAATTATGAATTACAATTAAAAAGTTGAAAGAAAAATTTTGAAAATATTAAATTAATTAATTTGAAAATTAAACTAAAATTTTCACAACTCTATTTAGAATTATTTTATTATTTTAAGTTATGTTACTTTTGCTAAATTTAAAAATGATAAATGACAATTAAAAAGTTGAAAGAACAATTTAGGAAATATTAAATTATTTTTTTTATTTGAATATAATCTCAAATTGCCACAACTCTACTTAAAGTTAACTCCAACACAGATTTATTTCGTCAAAAGTGCCACAATTTAATTGGGACTCTTTTGCATTGAAGTGCAGCGATCAAATAGCATCAAACTTCTCAACATGAAGAGGGATCTAACTGTTTTTTGGCAACAGTTAACAACAACAAAATATACTGAGCTTTTGCTTATTGGTAGATAGATGCATTGTGCACCATACATATTAACACATAAAGCCGAAAATGAAAAAATTTTTAATTGTATCACTTTTGGAGTGCGTGTGCGAAATGTTCGCTTAAAGAGTTGTTATCAATTTGTTTCCCTTATGCTGTTAATTGACTCGAATCTCAATTATTCGAGTCATTTAAATAATAATTAACTTGTTAAGTCAGGCCCGTGCGCAGAATTCGCTTATGGGGGGGGTTTTGACATATGTGTATCATGTTAGGTTATGAAGTTAATAAAAAATAATAAGAAACTTTTCTTATAAATGAAGACATTTTATTGTGTCTTGACTTGATATTCGGTTATTATATAGGGTTTTCCAACAAGAGGTGTTATTTTGGTATTCAAAGAAAAATGCAATTTTTTGAGATAAATGATCGGATGTTTATTTAATAATAAAGAAGAAGGTATGCCGTTAATAATGAAAAACAACATCAGCCAAATGGCCACCACGACCACGCTTACAGGACCATATCCTTTTCATGAAATTTTCCATAACCAAATCGCAAACTGGCTGCCCTATGTCCTCGATAGCCTCACGAATTCTATCTTTGAGGTCTTGAATCGACGCTGGGCTGTTGGCGTACACCTTATCTTTCACGTGGTCCCAAAGGAAGAAGTCGCAATGTGTTAAATCACAAGATCTCGGTGGCCAATTGTGATCACCTCTTCCAGAGATAACACGGTCCGGAAACTTTTCCCGTAAAAGAGCAATGGTTTCGTTGCTCGTGTGGCACGTAGCGCCGTCTTGTTAAAAGTATACGTTGTCCAGATCAATACCATCCAACTCCGACCATAAAAAATCATTAATCATCTCTCGATAGCGCAATCCATTCACCGTAACTGTTGATCCAACCTCATTTTCGAAAAAGTAAGGTCCAATGACCCCGCCGGACCATAAACCGCACCAAACAGTCACACGTTGAGGATGGAGAGGCTTCTCAACAATAACTCTTGGGTTTTCCGAGCCCCAGATGCGACAATTTTGCTTGTTGGCGTAGCCACCGAGGTGGAAATGGGCCTCATCAGTCAAGATGATTTTTCGATGGAATTCCGGATCATTTTCATGCATTTCAAGGACCCAATCAGCAAAGACACGACGTTCTTGATGATCGGTCGGCTTGAGTTCTTGTGTTAACTGAAATTTATAAGCCTTAAGACCCAAGTCTTTGTGCAAAATACGGTGTAATGACATTTTTGCAATGCTCAATTCCAAAGAACGACGAGGAATCGACAAACCTGGGTTTTCTTCAACACTTTGGGCTACAGCAGCAATATTTTCAGTTGTTCTTGAGCGACGTGCACGGGTTTTATTCTTCACATCACTAACTTGTCCCAGCAGCTCGAATTTTTCCACCAATTTCTGTATTGCGGTCCGACAAGGTGCTTCACGACGACCCAAAAATGCTTTAGTTTTGCGAACTGTGACTGCAAGATTTTCACCATTTTTGTAGTGAATTTTAATAATTTCAATGCGTTGTTGAAGCGTGTCTCGTTCCATTTTTAGTAATGGCGTAGTTTCTACTTGTCAAGTGTCAAAGAATAAAAGCTTCAAAAGTGACAGCTACCGAAATACCGGGGGATTCAAAATAACACCTCTTGTTGGAAAACCCTATATAACAAATTAACTCTGCGAGGTGTAGAAAAAAACTTCTCCAAAACTCTTTGCGGATCGACCTCGACATCGCGATGTATATTGAGCGAGGCTAATCCGTTCAGCCGATCTTCAGACATTGTTGACCTGAGGTAAGTCTTGAGGCGACGCAATGTTGAAAAGGAGCGTTCATTCGTCGCTGTCGTTACAGGTAGAACTGCCAAAATGCGAAGCATTTGATGAACATTTGGAAACGCATCTCCATTGCACACATCGAGTGCTTCAAGCGAATTTTTAACGTTCTTTCCGGCGATGCGTTGACGCCAAAGTTTGACTTCGTCTACCCAGATGTCACGGGAATCATCCCGCAAAATTGAAGAGTATGGTTCAAACAATTGAGCGCAGGATTCTTCTTGAGCTCAGATGCGCCTTCTATACATTTCATATTCTTTGGTTGTAGCGATACTATCGATGGTTGCATTCACAATGACACTGATAATAGGAGGTAAAAAAGGCGGGAAAATTCAAAAAAAACGTGCACAAGATCGAGAAAGTTGAGAATGTCGAAACAAAAATTGACCACAAAATATTTATTATCAAGTCGGTTTGACTTTCGTAGAATAAGGACTATTGCTAGTGGAAAATTATGTGAAAAAATTCTCGATGGGGGGGTTAGAACCCCAAACCCCCCCCCCTGCGCACGGGCCTGTGTTAAGTGATTTTGCTTATTGCCAAAAAAAATATTTGCCAACAAAAAACCAACTTTAATTGTGCTTTTCATGCGTTCCGCCGCAGTGTCGGACGTGATGACTGCATTTATTTTAATTTCGTTAATGTTTGTACGGCGATTATTATTTTTCGTCGCTGTTAATTCGTTTAATTGAATTTACACTTTGGCCGGACGTTTGAGGTGCGTCGTGTGCCGAGCGGTGTTATCGTCCATTTCGTGTGCGTGCGTGCTGGTGCAGGTTTGTGTGTTTGTGTGTGTCGCTTCAGAAATGTTTAAACAATTATTTATTGTGCTATAAAATATATTCATTATTGCTATTAGCCGCCCATAAATTGCAAAATAAATGCTGTGGATTGGCCACCGCCGCCACTGCGAGCCACACACTCACACACACACACAAACACACACAAACACTGGACACATTGAACTGGCGTGCGTGGCGTACGCTGGGCGGCGTTGTTATCATCATAATTGCCATCGCCATCGTAATCATCGTTAGTCGCGCAGGGAAAAATGACGTTATTCCAGTTTTTATTTAGTTTTGTATTAGATTGTGCAAGAGACTCGCATATTAAATTGCATTAAATGGTCGTAATCAAGCATTTTTATGCAGTCAGCGCAAGACGGCATGCAGATGGAGCGACGTTTGGCTGGTGCCTTGCATGTTGTTGCTGGGCCGGGCTTAATTGCGCGCTGATGAGCACGTTTGCTGGGGGGAGGACAGGTAGCTGTTTTGTAGTCAGCGACAGTCGCATCGGCGCGTTCGCGAGCTGAATAATTCTCCGAAAATGGAAAGCTCTTCTTTGCAAAATCCTTTGCAGCCATTTGTGTTCGATCGCAAAGAGCTCTCTGTGTGCATTGTTCTGAGAAGTGAAAATGGCTTCCAAGTTGGCCATCAAGTCAGTGATTAGTCGCCAATGTAGATACAGTCAAAACCGCTTAACTGCAACTCGCTTAACTGAAGAATCCGCTGAACTGAAATAGAAGTTTAGGACCAATTTTTATTTGGAATTTTTTCAGAAAATTAGTTTGTTTAACCCTTTCGCTATTTTGTTGCCATATGGCAACATGCTACTTTGTGGGCATCTAAACCCTCTGTGGTTTCAAGAATACAATTTTTGTTGGTCCTTAGAATAGTTTGAAGTTTTAGGAAAAATATGAAATTAATAAACTGAATATTTAAGTTTAAAGAAGAGAAGTATACACGTTTTTTTAATGGTATATCTTTACATAGTAACGAAAGAAGACGCAGAAAAATTATATAACTTTTTAATTTGACGTTTTCTTTCAATTTAGATACTTTTTTTTTAATTTTGGCTGAAGTAAATGAACGTAAAATTTAAAATTTTAACTTTCTCCAGTAAAAATCTGTAGCGAAAGGGTTAACTGAAACTTTGCATAACTGAAAAATTCGGTTAAGTGAAAGAGCATTGTGAATCCAAAACAAAAATTTACACTATTTCAAAATAGCCTAAGTGAAAAAATTGTGTGCCCTGCTCGTATTTAGACATGAAAAAATTTCGCAATTATTAATTTTCTTCTCATTCATCCGAATTACGCTTAATTCAAAGAAATTTCTTTTAACCGGAGTTCGCTTAACTGAAAACACCAGTTAACTGCAAGTAAAAGGCCGAATAAATCGACTTGCAGTTTAGCGGAATTGATCGTATTTGCAAAAAAAAAAATAAGTAAAAATACAAAATAACACATATTATATAAATGTATAAAAAGCAACCAAAACATGAGTAAAACATTCAATAAATAAAATACAAAAATAATATAACTAAATGAAAAAGTAAATAAAATCAAAACGAAATAAAGAAACTAACAAAAACAAAAAAAGGCAAAAATTCTTCGTTAGTCAATGCACCACAACCAATAATTTTTGGCCTGGACATCGTGTTTGGCATTGCGTTCATAAAAGTCACCAGAACTTACAACGTGAGACATTTTCGGCCAACGTGTTGGCCATTAGCCCAGCCACACTGCCGTTCAATTTCCTACAAAATTCACATAAGCGATGCATATTAAATAGTTATTGTTGTAGTGAGTGGCGCACGCCAATGGCGGATTCAGGAGGGGGTTTGGGGGGTGAGACCCCCCCAGAAATATTAGGATCGACTTTAAAACTACATAAAAATTAAAAGGATTTTTTTTTTGGCATTTTATGAATATTAAAGAATTACTTTTTAAAACCCCCGCTCCCCCCGAAATATTTTTCTGAATCCGCAATGGGGGCTTTGGGGTTTCAACCCCCTTCCAAATATATTTTTGTTACAAAAATTTGGGGCAACAAATATGCTTTCAAATGGAATTTGCCTCAAAAGTTGTGTACCCCTCAACCCCTCAAAATAAAATCCTGGTTGCGCCATTGGTTGTAGCCTTAGTTGCCTTATGAACAATTTTCTGCTTGGGCGTCTTAAGCCAATGCCACTAGCATGTCTTTTGTTGTTGTTGTAAACACAGAACTGTCACCATTTGGGTGATTAAAAGTTTCAAATGTGTCTGCTGTGCCATAAGAGATCAGCCCATGCATGTGTATGGATGTGTTTATGTGTTTGTATGTGTGCGTGCGTACGTGTGTGTGTGTGCTAGTGGGTGTATTGCATTGTAGATTGTAGTAAAAATAGCACAGCATATCGCACATTTGGCAAACGTTCGTTCGTTCGTTCATTCGATTTGCTGTTGTTGCTTTCCCTGGTTCGCCAAGTGGCTGAAAATGTCGACGCGATTAAAATATTCTTGTCACCCGAAACATTAAATTGACCATAAAAACTATTTCGAAAATATATATTTGCTCGCCATAATGAGCGTGAAGTCTAAATACACAAATAACAATAACGATAATGATGTGCTTGTCTCGTGTATTTATTTGATGGATTCACTTCTCGTTCCAATACAATTCAAGTAAAAAATTCTTATCAAAACGGTGCTGCAAAAATACTAAAAAAAAATACACCGTTTAATGTCGTCTGTTATTGACTCTTAACGACAGATTAAAACTTTATTTTATGGCTCTATTCAAATGTTATAGCGCACAGATAGACGAACAGACGGACCGACATGTGTGGATGGCTGTGTCCGTGTGCGTGCTTTCAGTTAGCAAATTGTTGCCATATGTGCTGTGTCGACCGAGCGCACATGCGACATTGTGGTATTTGAACACGTGGACACCGGCGTAGCGACGGCCGGATGGACAGCACTGCCTCTGACCCCGACTGCACTGCACGGACGAGCGCAAGTACAGTGGTACAAGAGGCCGTAGCGGCAATTATAAACATTTCATTAAACTAAATCGATAATGATGGTGCTTTGCTTTTTTATGATTACGTTTTTATGGACTCATTTATTTATTTATATAAAACAAAATCATTAACATGAGCCATTTGATGCTGTGAGCGTTGTGGACGATGTGAGAATGTTCACGTTTACCACTTTTGTAGCGAAAACACGCCACAAATAATGCACACACACATATTTTTTACGACTTTCAATGATGAATTTCTTGAAATTTAGAAATTTTATAATTTTTGGACTTTTACGATTTTCATGCTTCATAAAAACTAAATAAGCTGCTGTGTCTGAGTCAACAAAAATTTTCATATAAAAATGGAATCTTGTTAAAAACGACTACAATTGAGTCATCGACACCATGTTTCAAATTCAATGCGGCGGCCACTTATCATTATCGGCACTTAAATCATTACCCAATTATAAAGTGGCCTGCCCTTTGCGCCCATTTCCCAGCACGCCCCTTTATGTGCGCCAATTGCGCCGCACACTCGCCGCATTATTATCCCAGGCCGGCGATCATCCACTTCCGGCGGCACAGATTGTGCTTGTTGCTTGCTTTCTTCAATTCTTTCTTTCTTTCACTGCCATAAAGTGGTAAAAATACTCGCCGCGCAATTACAAACCGCACCAGACAAGAACACATCATATTTTAAAATTCAATTATGGCCATGTGCTGAGTGAATGCGCCCACAACTCATCTGCCGTACGCAGCCTCCCCCAATTGGCCGCCCCCCCCCCACCTCCACACCCTGCTCGTGCGATCTGTTGCTGTTGCCACTTGCGGCGATCACTTGCTGCCCATTGTGGCAATGGCGTTGCCCCCATTTCAATTTCGTTTGTTGTGCTTTGGCTGCGTTTGGACTTGTTTGGGTTGGGCCGCATTTGACTTTTGACTCCTCGGACATAAACATGCGCTTCTTATATGCTTTCCAATTGATTTCGATGGCCGTTAAATCAATGTGCTGAGCGTCACAATTGCACAAACACAGACATGCAAGGAACTTACTTTCAATTCAATGAACTTTTAATGAAAAAATGAAATGCAAACAGAACTAACTAAGCGCCAAGAGAAACTCTAAAGTAATAGTTTAGAAGAGAAAAAGGAGGAGAAAAGTTGTTGAGAAATCATTTGGAACATTCAAATGTGAGAGACCCATAACTATAAGTTCATGTTCAGTGCAGATTTCTGACCATCAACTTAACCCTTTCGCTACAGGTTTTTACTGGGGAAAGTTAAAATTTTAAATTTTACGTCTTAGGCTTCTATGTGGTTGTATTAGCAACATTCCAAAAGAAATTTCTTAATTTTTATACACGGACCCTGTATTTTAGAGTGTTTTTCTATGAGAGCAACCACATCGTTGTGGCTGTAATAATTACTTAAACATTAAACTTTTTACGCATAACGAAAATTTGAATATTTTTTCATTTACTTCAGCCAAAATTAAAAAAAAAAGAAAACGTCAATTAAAAAGTTGTCTAATTTTTTCTGCTTCTTCTTCCTTTACTATGTCAAGATATACCATTAAAAAAACGTGTATACTTCTCTTCTTTAAACTTAAATATTCAGTTTATTAATTTCGTATTTTTCCTAAAACTTCAAACTATTCTAAAGACCAACAAAAAAATGTATTCTTGCAACCATAGAGGATGCAGACGTCCACAAAGTAGCATGTTGCCATATGGTAACAAAATAGCGAAAGGGTTAATGGAGTACAAGTACGAATAATCAGCGACTCTTCCCTTCACTTGTCTAAAGAACTTCATCTATGTACTCGTATATTCGATGGACAGTAAGATTTTTTGAGGAGTCAAGAAATCATCTTTGTGGACACAGTTTTCTAAGCACTCTGGCTGGATTGTCCCAGTGTTGCCAGATCAGGAGATTTCCTCCTAGATTTAGGAGATTCTTGGCCTTTTAGGAGATTTTTTTGGAAGAAGAATTGTTTAGGAGAAAGTTTAGTAGATTTATATTTTATGTTAGGGGATTTTTCTGATCCTTAGTAGATTTTTGAGAGATTTTTGAATAATGAAGTATGATGTATTGGGAACAATGGCAACAAAACATATTTTGGCAACTATTTTAACAGTCAACGCATCCTATCGTGCTAAAAATTTGTAAGCTTACAAATTGTAGGCTCGTTCTATCTCGTTCTCACTTATTTCTGTTAATTCATTTCTTATATGGTTTTTTTTTTTGTTAAGCTGAAGATTAATAAAAAAAAGGCTGCATTAAAAAAAATTATATATATATATTTTTATTTTTTCATGAGAAGTTTATTGCTTTAAAATGACCCAAATTATAAAAACAATTTTAGTAGATTTCTTTTTAAATTTTGGTAGGAAATTTTGGGTTTTTTTTAAGATTAAGGAGAAAGTCATTTCAGGTATCTGGCAACACTGGATTGTCCAATGAAGCTTTATTTAGAGTATCCCAGCCTTCCCACTCGGTAGATGCTTGTCTACTGTCCTATTAGGTGGGCCGAACCTTATAAGGTTCTGTCTGTAGACAGATAGATAGGCTTAGTTCAAGAAGCTCGAAGTTATAACAGTCTCACTATCGAAACTTCAGAGCTGCTCTTTTCGCCACTTTTCTGGATTGTTCCGTATGTTGCAAATCTGTCCTGCATTGTGGAGCATTGAGTTGATCATTTATATGACTAAAAAGAAACTAAGTTTACAAGATCATGAGACTATTTTAGATTTTTCAACTTTGTTGAAACGTATCCGGAAAATATGACTGAAATATGCTTTGGTTGGTCACATGGTATGTAAGCTCTCAGTGACAAGGAAATACGTAAGAAGGTTGAAAGCAGGACATCAAATATGAGCTTGACTGCAATTTCATTAATGAAGCCTTGGCCGGTCATAGGAAACCCGTTTTTAGACTCTTGTGGAGCATCCATCATTTATCAAAATAATTTCATCGCCAGTAAAGGGATCAATCTTCTAAAATCAAAAAGCAAAAAACAGCTTGTAGCAAAGTGTCTTAAAGTCAATCAGACTTGTAGCGAAATGCTAATCAACTAAAACTAACCCTACTTTTATTCATAAGATGAACACTTCTATCGATCGTGTAAGGGCTCTACTAAAAAAAATAAATATTATTAAATATTAAATATTATTATTCAATATAAAAATAAATAAATACTTAGTCCAGACTGTATGTAGTGTCAAATTAATCTGATCCAATCTGATATGGTTTTTGCTGATATTTGCATCTGATATTTGTTTGTGACGATGATGGAATATGATGTCTGCTTGAAGTCTTCCACTCTACTGCACTTTAGTTATAAATATCAGAAATTCTACCGAATTTAATCTCACTTGTAAAATGAACACTATGGGATGTGGGATGGGAATAGCAATGATTCCAACTTTGAGTAAGTTTAAATTTGTATAAATAGCTTCTTCAATCAATATATGAAATATTGCCTGCTTTAAGTTGAAATTCTTAAAGATTCTGCTCTCAAGTTCTTACTATCGACTTTCGAATGCCACCCGTCCGTTGCTTTATACTCACAAAAATTAGCAATTCATTAACCAACATTTTTTGCATACTAACAAAAATCCCAATCAATGCTTAAGCCTTAAAGTTGAATGTGTGAATGTGTGGTCTTCAACAATTTCACACCTCTCGCATTTGAAGCCCAATTTCTGTCCAACTGGATATTTATTCTTCAAATATTGGACCATAATTTCAACATCATAACCTCAGCCAATGACAAATTCTGTAGGTGTCAATGTCAAAATTCAAGCTGCCACATAAATTTCAGTTTTAGTCAACACCCCAAAAAGAAATCAACATCGAGAACATTAAATGTCAGCCGATAAGATCTTCGAGCATTGGACTACATTAGCAGCGAAGATTAGTTGCCAAACCGACTTTGGACAGTCTCATTGACTGATTAAAAAAAGCGGGGCCGCAGTGTGGGGATAGAATAAAAAATAAACACGAAAACACCCAACTAAACACAGCACGAAGAGAAAGAGGAAAGTGAAAAGAAAATACCGAAAACTAAAATTATAAACAGAAACTAAACGAAAATGTAAAAATGATAAAGGAAAAGAAGTGAAATGACATGGAATGGCAGTGGGCAGCGAAACAGGCATCCCACATATTTAGGCAAAACAATAACAGTAACAAAAGCAAAAATTCTTGGCACAACGATTGCGGCGACATTGAAGTAGAAAACGCTGACATGGGGTGGTGGCATTGTTTTTTGCCTTGGAGAAAATTTTGAGCTTGGAAAAATGCTGGCAACGCTTACAGAAAGCGGCAGCGATGGTTGAATAACAAAAGCAGCAACAACAACAACAACCAAAATATGTAATTTACATAAACCACGTTCGAACGTGCCCGACTGGGCACTTTGGGAGCCCAGAATGAATGAATTGTTTTATTCGATTTTGCTCCGCTTCAGCCCCAAAGTCGACTCTGTGAGCGCTTGGCAACTGAATGCGATTAGCTGACGTTGCCGCCGCTTGGCCAGTTAACAGAGCTGAGAGCCGAGCTGGTTATTATGCATTCACGAAGGGCAAAATCGTTTGCGCGCCGATAGGAATCTGTTAATAACAAATACCGCTGTTGACTTAGGCAAATCGTCGCCGCCGGATGGTTGGCCGCTCGATTGTTGCAGGTTGTTGTTGGTGGCGGCAGGTACTCGGGTGGCAGCCATGGCCCCGGGGAACCGTCAGCAAGCGGTACGGGCACATTGTCGTCGCATCCGATTTGAGTTGACATTGTCGCGCTGTGCTGCTGCCAGTGTCAATGGACGACAGTGCGTCGTGCAGTTGCGCCAATGCACATA
Organism: Melieria picta; assembly: GCA_964056695.1. Taxonomy (NCBI): domain Eukaryota; kingdom Metazoa; phylum Arthropoda; class Insecta; order Diptera; family Ulidiidae; genus Melieria; species Melieria picta. The sequence goes on from OZ057398.1 coordinate 141,381,823, forward strand.
AAAGCGTTCCTTTGCATGAATTTAAATAACTTTTCGACTTTCTGGACCGCATTAGTATGCAGGCGTTCGCCTTGGCTTGCCTGCGTTCGTGCTTTTATAAGAAAGTAAACGAGCTCAACGACAGGTTATTTACTTATGCAATGTCAAAGCTTCTTCGGCAATTTTGAACTGCGACGGCGAAGGACGTGGCAGTCGTTTCTTTTTTCATTTTGATTGAACTATTTTTGATAAATTGTAATGCGTTCATGACGTAATATTTCTTGGAAAGTAAAGTAAATTTTATAACAAAATTTTATATAAAAAAATTGAGTTAGGGACAGCAGTCAAAATAAAATATTAAGGAGATTATTGTGCAATTGTTGTTGCTACCCAGTGGCGCACGCAGGATTTTGTTTCGGAGGGGGCGGGTTTTGTGTAACTTTTTTGAGAACTTTGAAATAGAATAAAATTTAGATGTATGAATCTACAGACTGAGATCCAGAACATGTATGTTTTCTCTATCTGACATATTTTGGTGCTGAAAGTTCAAAAAAGAAAATTTAGTTAAAAGGAGACAATTTTTCTCTTTCATTTGATACCCATATTTTCATCATTGCACAACCGCAAATTTTTAAAAAAGTTTTTAATAAATATTTATTTATTTTATTTTATTAATATTTGAAAGTCCTTTAAAAAGGGCTTTGCGTCAGAAAATGAAAAACTGACTATGCCAGGTTACTATAAATTACCTCTAGTTTCACGCCTATATCAACATTAGGATGGGTCTCGTCAAAAACAAAAAATTGTTTCGCCGGTGCACAGTGATTCGTTCCATAGACAAAATTCAAAAAATTTATCCTCTCAGAATTTAATGATTTTGATGTCATTTTAAAGGTAAAACTCCAACTAAGAAAACCCCAAAAAATCTGTGCATACAATTAATTGGTGTGTGCGCAAAAGCGGCGACACATATTTTCTGTTTTTTAGTCTATTGAGTAAAAAAAATTTTAAAAATACATGGTTACCAAGAAGTTTCTAAAACTTTCAATATAGATTAAGAAATGATGTGGCCATTTTCGCTTTCAATGTTTTCTCAAAATTTGCATCACTTTTAATTCAAAATATTTTTCTAAATTCAAAATCTGAAAATTGGCAAAACTTAGAGGAAAATATCTAAAAAGGATGTGAAAGTATGTTCATGGATCGTTTTAAATTTAAAGCAGCATTCTTTCTTTGACGGATAATGTAATTACATCCTCCGATATCTTCCGATCTCATAAAATAATTCTATTTGAAAAGTGGTCTAAACACCTATTTTTCGACAAATTTTATTTTTTGTATCCCTAAAAGTATGCAATCAGCATGAAAAATTGAGAAAACTGCAAAAAAGCAAAACATACGTCTATTATTATCGTTTTTATTGCAAAACTAAAGGGTCCTAAGACAATTTCTGTTACTTTTTGCAATTACCAATGTTGATCAAATTTTATGAAGAACGGACCACTCCTTCTAATTTAGTCCCGCGGTTGTATGGAGTCGAATCACTGTGCGGTGTAATTAATGTAAAGTTGGTGTTTTCACTCTGCATCATAACTTTGTCATTTTTCTTTCGATTCTATTGATGTTAGGCTTAATATTTGCACAAATAATATATCTTTCATCTTTGATTTTAAAACTAAAGGAGATAATTGATTTTATCTATAAAAAAACATACGAAAATTTATGATTTTTGAAAATGGTCGAAAAATTCAGCGGCCCAAAGTTAGTCTAGAAAACACTTTTATTTTTAGGTGAATTTTTTGTGTCCATTAGTGTTATTGATGATTAAATATTGATGATTGAATATATTATTCGACGGTTATAAATTAAATTTCTGTACTAACCTAAAGATATTTCGGGGGGTTAACCCCCAAAAATCCCTCCTCTGTGTGCGCCACTGTTGCTACCTCATACTCCATTCAAGCCGACTTTTTTTTAGCATTTGCAATTCCTTGCATTTTCCACTCGCATTCGTCTTGAATTGTATAATTTGGCATTGTTGTTATTTGTTCTCTGTGTTCTTCACATCGCATCTGCATGTAGTTATATACATATGTATGTGTGTGTGTGTAGTGTGCACTTAAAATCAAAATTTATTTGTTTCAAATGGCAGTTTCGAGCATTTGTCAATCAATAAATCGGCACAAACCCGAAATTTAGGCACAAGTGCGCCGGTAGACACAAACACAAAAGACATGCACAGTTCAATCCAATTCAATTGCCGTGTGTAGGCCCGATTCCACCTTACTGCAGACGACCCGCTCCTGTACACAAGCACGTACATACAACAAAAATAAATACTTTGAGTTTTATTCATTCAAGTGCTTCGCTACGCATTCAAGTGCCATTATAGTTGTTGTTGTTGTTGCTGCCATAGTTATCATAGTTTGTGGCTGCTGCCGTTAAATGTTAAAAGTTGAATTGAATAATCGGGAATTCATTTTTCAACGGCAATGCCCAATAAAGCCAACTCACACACACACTCACTCACACCAACGCATTGCAAACACACGAAATTTATATGCGATTTCTTAACTTCATTTCATCTCGTAGTCGTTTGAGGTGTGGTATGCAGCGCACTTATGTCGGCGAGGTGAGGCAATTCCAAAAGTCAATTCACTTAAACGCTTGCAGCCATAAATCTCGAAATCGTTGTGCAGCGTAAATACGAACGGAGATGGAGATGTGGATCAATGGCAGCTGCTGCTGCCTGTCGAGTTGGCCTTCTTTTGGAATATGCGTTTTCGAATGCTGTTATTTCTTTTCTTTCATATGCAAAGTTGTCTGAAACAAACCTAACCTCACTTAAAAACCTAACTAAAGCAAGGCTATATAGCTTTACTGTTAAGTATCTTTCGAAAACCGATTCAATCGTTCGAGTGCCAAACGCATTTTGAGTACTTTGAGTCCTTCGTATGGGAATGTTTCCCCATATATGATCGATTCCTTTGAGATAAGTGACTGACCTTAGTGTATTAGACACTAATTTCCTTTAACTTGGAGTTTTGTATCCATCCCAGAATCCAATAGTAGAATCCATCAGTGCAAGAGTAATATTGGTCTCTGGACTAGTAGAGATATATTCAGGAACTTCAGCCTAGATTTTGTAAGAGTGTTTTTGTCGTTAGCTGCACTTTAACCAGAGACCATACAGACCCATTGTGAATCTTTAAATGGGGGAGATATTATTTCGATCTCAAAGTTAAAAACTTGGGTTTTTGGGTTTTTTTTTTTTTGCGTTGGGCCGCGAGTCAAATGCGACGCTCGAACCCAGGTTCAAGACTCCGTGGCGTTAACACCGAAAAAAAAGAAAAGCAACAATTTTTCTTTCGACGGCTGTCCTCTCAGCAGGAAATGGCAAACCCCTGAGAGTAAAATTTCCTATGAAAAAGCTCCCAACTCGCCGTTCGGAATCGGCATAAAACTGTAGGTCCCTTCCATCCGTGTACGAATTCGCACGCACAACACGGATGGTTGTGGGTAGCTAGGAGGCCTTAGTCTCGTAATCGGGCTGTCGTGCCAGTCAAGAAGAAGAAGAAGAAGAAGAAGAAGAAATAGAAGAGGTGGTGGGCCATGCCCATAAGTTTATCAGTGCTAAGCTCATGCAGCAAACAAATTTCACCACCACTTGCACCGAATTTCATTTCATTGCACCTTCATCATTGTTCAGGAACTTTCATATCACGAAAGGACATTGCTTAGCCATTTTTTCGGAGATCCTGATTATTTGTATATAATTATATAATTTTTTCACATTGCCTACATGCTCTTTTGGGTCTATAAACGACACAACCCACCGGATAGTTAATCTTATGGAATGCGGGCAACATTATTTCTAGAAAGGAAGTTGTGTCTGGGATCAGGTTGCTAGAGAAGAAGTCTTGCCTTGAAGCTATGCACCTCGATTGAGGTGTTTTTTAATACAAATGTTTATAAAATAGCTCAAAGGTTTTTGGTTCACAGAAACAAATATTTAGTAATTTTTTTTTCTTATCACTCTGCTTAAAAATTAACTCAGAAAAACAAAATCCGCACCGCATGCCTGACTTGGGTCATAAAAAATAAAACTATTTCTCTGGCACCTACGAAGCTATGGAAACCTACGAAAGAAGACCGCCTGAATATTTCTAAATGATTTTTATGATTTTTTTACCATCACGTAATGGATTTTTAAACGCTTTCCGCAACACTTGCTGTAGCAGATGTGGCCAAAAACTTTCAAGGTCAAATATTAAAAAACAAAACAAACACCACAAAAAGGATTACCATGAAGGAAAACCCATTACTGCAACGATTATTAACTGCACAAAATTATTTTACACTATAATAAAAGAAATTGGACAGGTTTGTTTGCTGCAAAACAACAACAACAACAACAACATTGAAGGACACAGCAACCCAGTGACTATGCCAACAAACACATTCGACCAACACAAACCATAAACTGCGCTGACGCAATCCGTTTAGAAAGGATTCGTCCGTTTTGCCGGGAAAAGTGTGTCCTTGAGTGAACATTCGCCAATTTTATGGCTGCTCGTTTGAGTAATTTGCAACGCACATTTGCCATTTGCCATTTGCCAACTCTTATGCAATCGCCGCTTTGTTGCGCCGGTCAGCGGATCATTTGAGGTGGCGAAGTTGAAAGTGCAGTCAACTGTGCTGCGTTGATGACTTTGGCGCAAAGTGTTATGGCCGTTGTTGCCGCGCCAGTGCTACCTGTACGCCAGTGCGTCGGAGAATTTATGGTTTCCATAAAACTAAGTGGGCCGCTGCAGTCCATACGCCACGCAACGCACTGGCCGCGCTCGGCCAAATTGTTTTTTAAACGTTGCCTTAGCCGCGCCAAACGCAGAAATCGCATCATTTATTTACTCGAGTGTTATTTTTACTAGTCAGCGGCCGCGCCGAGCCGCCGCAATCACGCAAATTCATACATAATTCATTTTGTATACGTAGCGAACGGCTTCTTTTACTATCAATAAAGTGACACTTAAATTATCATTAAACTTATTATTCATGTTTCGAGCGTTTCGGCTTCTCTGCTCTTCTACTCTTTCCGAGCACGCATCGAGCTTTACGCTGTCACATCGTCGTTCAACGTTGCTTTTTACGTTTCAGTTTTGTGCTTTTGGCATATTATAAATTAATTGAAATTTCCTCTGAATTCCACATGCCGCTGCTTCCTCCAAATTTTTTTGCAACTAGTCAGGTATGTAGTCGTTGTGTGTGGGCGTGGACAGCACAGTCCATATTTTTGCGTTTTCCTCGCTTTGTTTGCTATTCTTGCGATTTCGAATGTTTTTTCGTCGTTTTCTTTTTATGTAGAAGACGTCTTTTTTATGTAGCAAAGTTTTGTATATTTGCTTGTTCCGCGTTCATTTCTGGTTGATATCCAACAAAACCAGAGAAATTACTTTTGGCTCATAAAAATGTCGGCGCTGAAAGTTTTATAACCGTTTAATCGCATGTCGGTTATAAGTTGGTGGCTAAAGTATTATTTTTAAGTGCGCCAAGTGTGCTGGGCCATGCGATGAGCTCGTGTTGTTCTTGTCCAATGCAAATTGAAATATAAAAATGTTATATATTCAAATTTTGTTTATAAATCACCGCGAGGAGCAAACTACAAACGAGGCAATTTCGTGTGCTTTCTGGGTTAAATTTGTTATTTTAAAATACACATACAGCACATTTGCATCAATGAGCCAATACTTTTCGGTTAATTTATTGGGCGCATCTACATACAGACATACATGTATGTATGTTTAAGTACATAGAGCACAGAAAGAACAGTATATCACAAACAAAGACAAGCAATCGAACTGAAAGTAGAGCAAACGAATATTAAATTTTCTAACTAGCCCAATGCGCACAGATTACATTGTTAGGAATCGATAGATAAAAGATAAATCAAGTCTCGGAAAATTAATTAATTTGAGAGTTTTGCGTCAATGTGGGAGAATAAAGTGCATACAATTTTCCAGACACTTGGCTGGTTTGGTTTAAAGCAAATGCTAACAAGTGTTTTGTCCAACTTTACTTCCTTCTTGGAACCAATGTATTTTATTTGACCCATTTTAAAACCAGGGAAAAGTATTAAAACAGTTCTAAAAATTTACAGAACACCTTAAGTATCACTTTGGAAATAAGTGAATAATTCTCTAATAATTCTAGTATTGAACAGTGAGAATGAATTATTGTTAGTTTTTATTTATATCTCAAATTGATTTTCAAAAATACTACTAATTTCAAAAGGCTTAGGTTTCTCTAATGTTAACCCTTTCCGGAAATTTGTACGATATATCGTACAATTTTTTCTAAGATGTTTTATTTGACAGCGAACGCACTTTTTATGGAACGGCTTTTTGATTCTAATTAAATAGGCTGTGTTGTATCATTCTGTTTAAAAGTATAAATAATTATAGCCATGGCTACACAGTATGAAAGAGTTTTGTAAGCAGCTTTTTGCAAGAATATGAAAAACCAGCAAATGACGGTACTTCTGCGTAGGAATTTTTAAATAAGTAATACTTTTTGGAAGCAAAAAGCTAAACAATTTCAAAGTTTCAATCTCAGTTGATTTATAAAACTTACTAAATTTAACATTTTTTGCGTCTAAATATTTTTACCGAGTCTTTAAAAAAATTGTACGATATATCGTACAAATGAGCACAAGGGTTGCAAAGCTTTGTACGATATATCGCACAAATGGAAAGCAAAGGTTGCAAGTTATGTTTGCATTTTTTGTAAGTTGTGGGTTTGGTGATAGATTTTTTGCGTTTGCTTGCCTGCCGCGCCCATCTGCAAACCACGTGACTAAGAAAATTCGACTATTCGGAAATTTTTTGATTAAAAATAAGAATTATTAGACGATTTTGTGTTTTACTGGGCAGACACAGGTTATGTAAGGGTGCTTGCCACTCCCACTACGATAATAAGAATCGACTATATTCAGTATCTTTCCATAAAGCTATCCGAAGTTTAATTGATTCTGTGTTTTATTGAGGGGAAAACGGCTTTGCAACAACAACAACGGTTATATAAGGCCGAATAAATGTGACTTAATTGTTTATATATATAATTTATATAAGTTTCGATCAAAATTAAATCACGTTTTGATTATTTGTTATTATAATTTATGTTTTCTATAAAAAAAATCAATGAATTGTTCATGTGAATAAAAAACGTTACTAAAATGTCATGCATTTTTACTACTTTGCGGACCATTGTACGATATATCGTACGAAATTGATTGAGCTGTAATTCTCAACTTAAATAATTGTTTCGATATTTTTTTGAATTTTATTGCTAAAATGTTCAATGAGAGTCAATACTTTGAAGGAAAAATTTTTATCTCAAGAAATGTGGAAATTGACTGGAAGGGGTTAATAAGTCGGATGGGTGGGATTATAAAATGAATCTTTAATTCGATTAGAACAATCGCAATCACTCTTCAAGGCAGCGATAACTCTAGTAGTCATAAGTTAAGATCATCTTGTTTTTAACTTTTCCACAGCGGATCGAAGCAGTCAGAGCAGATTTGCACACCTACTTCCCAGCCCTGCAATACAGTAGTCATAACTGATAAAAATAACTCTGGACACTCCTTGGACACAGAGAATAATTGCAGATCGATTACGCGACGTTACTACTATTCATTTATTTATTCTTTTATTTATTTGCTTAAATCAATGAACAAAGGTTCTTACAGACTACGATAAAGTAAGATAAATAAAGTAAAAAAATAAATAGATAATAAATAGCTAAGAAGCCTAAGCAATATCCATAACCTGCTTGCGTTGATACTCTTCCAGAGATGTGTTCCTATAGTCAGATGGTTATTTAATTTAATAGAGTAGCGATGCTCCAGCATCCAATTTGTTTGTTACCACTATTTATTTATTTATTTATTTATTTTAAGTCTACAGTACAATGTACCTTACAGACTAGAACAAATATAAGGTATTGATAATATCAAATCCATATAATGTACAAATTAAGCAATTAAGTCTACCGTACAATGTACATTACAAACTAAATAATGAATGAATTAAACTATTAAATTAAGAACTTCAATAAAAGCCGATTTAGGCAAAGAAAAGTCTAGCTGATGAGAAATAGATAATGCATTGAATTCACGAAGAGCTCGAGAAATCGGTGCATTACTTGCAAATTTAGTTTTAAAGTGCTCACCATAAAAAGGGTAAACAATTCGAAGACTATTGCCGGTTAGTATTGCTATAGGTGGGTAACCCTCTCGATGATAGAACTACAGTCAGATAGTACATGCAATTTTCTTACACACTTTACCCCTCATATCTAAAGTGCTTCTCTATGTTGTTTTCCTAAACTGTCCGTAACCATTTCAGAGTGACTTCACCTCGCCTTGTGTCATTACCTTTTCCTTTCTTAATCGTGCTGTCCTAATAAAATATAATTTCATGTGAATTCGGGTGGGCTTAGGTGTCCTTCTCTTTCCGCGTGTAGTGAGCCTGACAAGATATTTTATTCCTTTTATCGATTTCACAATAATTTCTCATTTACAATTTTTTCTTTAAAGACACTTCCAACTGTTTAGATCCTATAATATTTTTCAGTTACTCTCCCTACTTCATAGAAAGTTAATAACTATTATTACACCGTGCGACAAAAATAAAAAAATTTTTTCACACCGGAAAAACTCCATATGGGCGTGAATCTAGAGCCCAAACATAAAAAGGACTTCAAAATTTTAAAGGGGATAAAAAAATGTTAAAACCCAAAATCTCCTTGATCACGCGTCAAAATTTCATTATTCTCGCTTCATTGATTTTGTATATATTTATTATTTAAAATACTGATACTCAAATAAATTAGAATTTTTGTATTTCATTTGAATTGCAGCTTCCGCCTTTTTTTTAATAACTTTTGAACCAATAAAGTTAGACTAATGAAATTTTGACACGTGATCAAGGAGATTTGGGGTTTTAACATACTTACTTTTAAAGAAAAATCTTTATAAATTTTCAAGGATATAAAGGATTAAAATTTTCAAAGGACCTTTTTCATATCCTTTTTTTACAAATAGATAAAATATAAATTTTATTTAAATTCTTGAGCCTTTCCTCTTTCAATTGATATGCATATCGCCATATTCTAACGAGGTTAAGTATTATTTATATTTTTTTATTTTTTATCTCCTTCAAAATTTTGAATTCCTTTTAAAAGGACAAAGAATGTAGAAATGAAAAACTGAGTACGCAGTATTACTATATTTGGTCTCTATATTCACCCACATATGGATTTTTCCTGGTGTGAAAAATGCTGTCGCACGGTGTTATCGCAAAATATCTTTCAATCCTTAATGAGTTCCTCTGAAAGCGTTTGTGTGACCTGGAATGTCCCGGTTGATTTTCTTATGCGACCAACACCACCACAAACTCTGACTTTGACATGCCTTCTTTCGTGTTTGGGTCAACGGCTCCAAACTGACGTCTAGCACGTTGCTTGGTACATTGTAGCTGCTCTCATGTGTGACGGCATTGGGATATGACGGCAGACATACATACAAGCACTGCGCCGCTGTTAATTATAACCGGCAATTATACAAAATATCAACCATTTCAAAACGATTTCAACAACAAAGTGTCCATTTGCACAGCAACAACAAGAACTGCAACAACAGCAAAGTGCACGGTGCAGAACCAGCACACACGGGGCCCATGTGCCCGGCCAAGCAACAACAACAACACCACAACATATCGCACGCACGCGGCAGACACTTGAGTATGCAGTCGCCGTCGCCGTCGCCGCAGCGGCCCCGCGCATCTTTGCCATATTTCATTTTGCAGCGCAATTAAAAATTGTTTGATTACATTCCGCTGCGGAGGGGCAGAAAAGGGCGCAAAACGCGCCGCCTGCGCCAAGATATCATTTCGCAATCGCAGAAATCCCAATTCGCATTCCCTCGCATATGCACCGAGCATGTTGTGTACGTGCGAGGCACATGTCAGCCGAAGGGGCCGGGGAGGCGCAGCGCCGACGCCCGCTTATAAGTCATAGTTGTGGAGATTTTACGAGCGCGCGGAGCATTTTACGAGCACATTAAATAGCGCCGAAACAAATACTCGGGGCTACACTTGTAATTAAAGTTCGCTTCTTCTAATTTCGCCGGCAATTGGATTTAAGTAGTGGGCCGCCACTGCCGTCCTGCCCCGCGGCGGCTGGCGGCTGGCTGGTCGCGTCGGTCTGCCGACACTCGAGCTGCCCTAACGCCAGTGCGTTAAAGTGTCTGCTTAACGCTCGGCTGCGGGAGGCTGCCAATGAAGGATGTGGGCGGCGGAACGTGATGTGCCATTCGAGATGGCGTTTCAATTGTGCTGATGTGTGTTGGTGTGTGTGTGTGTGCGCATTCACATTTTATAAATTGTTACAAATTGTGTTTGATTTTGTGAACGGGGTTTGGCACGAAACGTGCCATTTTTAGCATTCGCCAACAAAAACAAATAAACACTTAACGCAACCACAAGAATAACATAGCCACAAAACAACAACACCAATAATAATAATAATAAAGTAAAACAAAGAAACTCAAAGGAACAAATTTGCGTCCCATGTAAAGCGTTGACGACGGGGGGTGCTGGTGAAGGGAGCGGGCGCTGGTGCGGAGGGCTACGAGGATTTAATAAGAGCAGTTGTGGGCGGCGAGAGTAAATGAAATAAAACGTGTGGTATTTACATTTTCAGCCGCTGCACGAAACAAATATTTTGGGAGTGCCCGATCGTTGTAAAAAGTGCCGCACTGTGGTACAAATTTATTGTTTTTTGGGTATTTTTTTCGATATACTTTGGGCTGGGTCTGTACCACGCCCCTGAAGATCATTGCCAGATTCGTTCGACATTCAGGTTGGTTTCAGCCAGCACTGAACACAGGATGACAAGGTCTTGTCACACTTTCATCGGGCATCACAATGGTACTTTGAGGTATCCGAGAGTACGTGCTGAGTAACTAGCAAGCTGCTTGTCTTACCTAACCTAAACTATAGGGGAATTTTTTGTAATGTGCCACCCCATGGCTTTTTTAAAGAGAGAGATGATCCAAGGAAACACCTCATTTGAATTTTTCGTAAATACGAATCTTACAGCCAATTTCTCAAATTGTTAAAAATCTACACTCTAAAATTTTTTAATGTAAAGTGCCACCCCAAAAAAAAATCGCTAAAAACGTAGAAATCTCAAGTAAAAATGCATTATTTCGAAAATGTATGCAATATTATTGAATTTAATTTGTATTGAATAGAAAATGACCGAAAGCAAAATGCAAATTGAATGGTAACAAATAAAACGAATAATTGTATGGAAATTAATAAACAAAACTGAACAAATTTATTCCTCATGATAGGATTAGAGAAAAATTGATTAAGAACACTTTAAATTTTAATGACGATTCCGAGCATCATTTTACCGATATAGGACCACAAAACAATGAAAAAAGAGGTGTGGCACTGTACAAAGAAATAAAGGTGACACTTTACATTTTCACGCCATTTTGGAAGTCATTGAATAAATTTTCTCCTTTTACGATATGCATCGATATCATTTAGGATTATCAAAAAGTATTAAAAATTTAGTCCAACACTGATATTTATCTTAGTTTTTTACACGTATTTGATTTCTTTTTCACCGCAAGAAAAACCTTCAGTTTTTATTTATTTTAAAATTTTATTTTTAATTTTTTTTAAATTTTATTTTTTTTACCGAGACTTTTTTACCACATTAAAATTTATGTTGACGTATATACCTTTAATGACGGTTTGTTGCTTGGATTGTTGGAACGTCGAAATCGAGCAGGGGTGGCACATTACGAAGAGTGGCACCTTACAAAGAATTCCCCTACATATTTAAATCTACATTCTCTATAAGCGTGTGGAAAAAATTCTCTCCATCCTAAAACATTTATCTTGGCAATGTTGAGTATGTTTTCTCCATTTCATAACACCAAATTGTAGAGGTTTTTCCTCAAGTGATTTTCCAACGCAGATTTTGTCTCCCGAACGGTTTTGTCCACCTCAGCACACCAACATACGCTATCGCTTCATTAGTTGGTCTTCCAATACAGATTTTGTATCATCAACATCAATATCAACATATGGTATCACCAAACACCATATAACTCTATAATATATATAAAGTATTCGTGTATATAATATATGGAGTTTTCAGATGATTCACATGTAAGAACTTTTTAGGTGGCCTTCCAACGAAGAATCGCACTCCCAGGCTGATTCATTCCTGCCATTTATATATCCCTCCTGGTTCAGTGGTCGTCTCTTTCAGTTTGTCATAGCAAGCTTTAGTTCCCCTTGCTCAAGTTGTCTTTTTTAATCAAATCCGATTTTTCAAACGACTCTGATCTTTCTGCCTTTACACTTATTCTCAGCGAAAAGTACGTCTTTAAATGAAATTATAGGTATTATTGCCGACGAAGATATCCTTCGCAAATGGATTAACAGCTCTCCTCAGGCAGATTTATCTCACGGATGTCTGGTCTCTCCGATGGATTCCAATCCATCTTTCTGCAGACAACTTGCATCATCACTAAGACTATATAATTTTCTCAGTTGATTCTTCTATCGGTGCTCTGGTCTTCCTGATCATTTCTTCTTTCTTCCACTTGTCTTTCCCAAAGGTTTTCTGTTCAACTGGAGAAATATTCATTTACAATTCTTTTATTTCTCATTGCCTGTTGAGAGCTTTGCCATCGAAAGAAAGTTTCTGTTTTTGAGAGATTTGTACCCAATTACTTTAGTTCGTATACCAATACTCTAATAACTGAATCAAGGTGGGCCTCGACAAGAAGGATTAACCCTTCGCTGCATGGCATTGCATATATGCAATGTTAACTTTTCATAGATTTGAAAACTATTCTATTCACCATTTTACAGTTATTCATTCTTCAGTTGTGTCTTTTATGTTAATACATTTGATTACTAACGGAATTTTGCGAATAAGTTTGAAAGCATGTGCAAAAGAATCGAAAAAACAACAAATGTTTTGATTTTGTGAAATAACTTTAGTTATTGATAGCGATGGTAAATGGCCGTCGCCGTCGCTCAGCTGTTTAGTGCGTTGAATTATGAGTATACAGTGACGCCTGACCTCTGTTCGGCTCCCCGTAGTAGCTAACACTAAAAAATAGATTAAACCGACTTTCATTTCGGTGGTAGCGTTCTCGCCAGGATACGGAAAATGTCCGCAAAACTTCTTTCATAGATACAGAAATTCAACAAAAATTCATTTTTACCATCAGAACTTAACAAGCAACAAGAATTATATGACAAAAATGTGTTTTCTTCACGGAAATTAAATCATGCAACGAAGGGTTAATTAAGTTTTTATAAAATTTAATTTTCCCATTTCCACTCTCTCCTATAAATTAGAGCTTTCGCAATCGTTTTTGCCACACTGCACAGTGATTCGTTCCATAGACAAAATTCAAAAAATGTATAGTCTCAGAATTTAACGATTTTGATGTCAAGTGAAAGGTAAAACTCCAACTAAGAAAACCCCAAAAAATGTGTGCAAAAAATTAATTAGTGTGTGTGCAAAAGCGGCTCAAAGTTGAAACTTTTTTCACAAAAAAATGTAAACACATATTTTATGTTTTTTAGTTTATTGAGTAAAAAAAATTTTACAAATACATGGTTACAAAGAAGTTGCTAAAACTTTCAATATAGATTAAAAAATAATGTGGCAGTTTTCGCTTTTAATGTTTTCTCCAAATTTGCAAAGCTGAGGCTTTTACTTCTCTTTCAATTAAAAATATTTTTCTAAATTAAAAATCTGAAAATTGGCAAAACTTAGAGGAAAATATCTAAAAAGGATGTGAAAGTATGTTCATGGATCTTTTTAAATTTTAAGCAGCATTCTTTCTTTGACGGATAATGTAATTACATCCTCCGATATCTTCCGATCTCAGAAAATAATCCAATTTGAAAAGTGGTCTAAACACCTATTTTTCGACAAAATTTATTTAATTTATCCCTAAAAGTATGCAATCAGCATGAAAAATTGAGAAAACTGCAAAAAAGCAAAATATACTTCTATTATTATTGTTTCTATTGCAAAACCAGAGGGTCCTAAGACAATTTCTGTTACTCTTTGCAATTATCAATGTTGACGTTACCGATTAAATGTAAAATCGGAAAAATCTAGCCAACACACTCGTTGCTATAGCTCACCATAAATGACGAAAATTGCAAATTTAAGTCTCAGACATTGCCAAACTACAAAAGTTTAAGAAAAAAAAATGGAGATTTCAATTCAGCAGACTATGATTAACTAGTATACCAAATTTTATGAAGAACGTACCACTCCTTATAATTTTGTCCCGCGGTTGTATGGAGTCGAATCACTGTGCACTGTGCCGACCACAGCAAAACAGCCAACAACAACTTGAGCAAGCAGGGAACTCGCATTCGGCAATCATGCGGCAACACTTTGCCGCAGTTTCAGCATCCGCACACCAGGCAACACCAACAAACGTCGCACTGGCGTGCAGATGCATATCTGAGCTGATTACTTTTTGCGTACGAATTTCGTGGCCAGGCCAGGCCAGTGCGGTCGCGGCGCACAGCTCAGCGCAAATTGCACATGAAATTGCGTGCAGGCCAACAGCGGCCGCCCACTTGGGGGCGCTTCGGCCACTTAGGCGCGGCGACCGCTTGCGGTGCGCCGTTCGGCGTTTGGGCTGGTTGGCCGGTTGGCTGGTTGGCTGCCGCGGCATGGGCGCTTGGCGAAAATGTTGCACCAAATAACAATTAACGAGCGTTGGGAAATTTTGCTTGCGAGCGGCGCGTGCGAGTTTTTACGATCGCGTCTCGTTTGAAGAGCGTGATTTATTTCGAAAACATTTTTCCCGGCTGACGCACCGCACCGGCCTGTCTGCGCTGCTGGCGCGCTGCGTGCTGCGTCTGCACGACTGCAGCAGGATTTCTAAAAGTAGACTTTAGCTCATAACCTCAAACGGCGCAAGGAAGTTCAAAGTAATTTCGCTGTAATTTATTTACGTATCGGAGGTGTGCTGGCACATACGATGCGCACACAGCCGCAAACAGACAAACAAACATTCGTACAGACGTACACTTGTTGTTTCGTTGGGCGTGTATGGATGTGTGGATGTGTGTTTGTGCGTCGCTACATTGTGTTGGCCGCGTATCCTTTTCATTTTTCCCTGCCCATTGCCTCACTCTCAAATCAAATAAATCTCTGTGCCTTTCAAAGGTTTTGACGTCCTCTCGAACGGGCGGAACAGAGCGAAGCGGGGCGTTGCGGGCGCGAAACGTGTGCCTGCATTGGCTAATGAAGTCGTCATTGTTGTTGTCACTGGACGCCTGCAATTTGTTCATGCTTAAAATTGCATTTTTACGTGACCACAATTATGGGCTGAAATTTATGCGCTGCCGCGCCACAATATAATTGCCACGGAATGCACACGGGCGGACGCGGCCGAATGCATAAATACGCGCATGCGCCGCTGCATCAAGCGCGCATAAAACACACACAACTGCCGTTGGGTGTGCGTTTCAATCACGTCAAATTCGTCGAAAGTCGATAGGAAACGCCGCGGAAAGCGACGATTGGCAGCGAGCTGGTTGCGGCAGGTCAGCGGAACGGAAAGTCAAATAGCACGAAATTATGAGCAATAATGGATATTTCAATTAAACTATTAATATTTTTATTTTATTTCTTGAGAGATCTATTCCCCGACACCCGCGGGGCGTATTAACTGAAATCCGGTTTTTGTTTGTTTCATAATTATAAATGTGTATGTAATTGGAGCTGTGCGCAATCAAGGTGAAGCTATAATTTTAATCACTACTCTTTTTTGGTAAAACTGTTATTTTAAAAATAAAATATGTATTTCCATTTTCAATATTTGTTAATTAAAAAAAGTATACGAAATTTACAATTAACGAAGGAAACTGCGAATGGCGAAACTGACAAAGGAAGTAACACTGATTTATGCCAACAATTACAAACGTTTTGTTGATGTGGATGTTGGTTGAAAGTAATGTCCGACCGAAACTTTTTTGGGACGAAACCAAATTTCGGGTTTTTTTTTTATTCGGCGAAACCGAAACTTTCTAGTTAAAATAAAAATCACCACTTCAACCATTTTTTTTTGACAAACGAATTTTACTTGAAGTAAATAAAGAACAAACAAACATAACATAAATAAATAAATACTAATTTAATATATAAAAACAATTCATTAATTTTGTTAAAAGATAAACATAAAAAATCATCCTTTCGTACCTTAAAAATTAAATAATTTAATATTATATTCTAAAAAAAAAGTTTATTTACATTGGCGGCATCTAACTTCTCCTTCTCATCCTTTCACTATATATCTGCTCGGCTGCACTAAATAGCTGTTCACTCGCTATACAATAAAATGTACAAAATATTCTAGAAAGTTTCCGAAACTGAAACCGAAACCACTTATTTGAGCCGAAACCGAATATTCGGTCGGACACTGGTTTAAAGTGTTGCCAAGTGTCAAATCAATGATCCTCGTCGCTGTAGTTATCCAACTACCAAAAGGCTTCAAATCGACCACGTTTGGGACCAAAGTTGTCTTTTTCATATGAAAGAGAGAATGTAACCAGCTCAGTCGTGCTATTTTGAGGCTATTTGATTAACACCTCGACAAAAGGCAATTCTTAGCTATTTTGTAGAATATTTTTCATTGTACTTGACAGAAACGTCAAAGTTGATGGCCACAGAACTCTACTTGGCCTACTCTTTGGCACGTTAAAAGATTTTGTATTTTTTACAATGCAAACTGATATTCAATAGTAAAAGACTGGGGAGAACGTACAAAACTGGGGAGATAATTTATAATTTTGTGTGTTAGTTCCACTAGAATTTTAAGGATTTAAGGAATAAATATGTTCGGAAAAAAGATTTGAATGAAAAACAAATGGAGGAGGGTATCTTATTTGCTGTATTTGGGTTCAACCTCGAGGCGAACGTTTTTGAACGTTTGTTCTTTCGTGCTAAATCTACTATATGGGGAAATTGATTGCCCTGCTCTTATCTGTAAGATCGGATTTAATGTTCCAATCCGCAACTTGCGGTATGCTCGGCAGGCTCCGCTCACGCAAGCCCTGTCGGAGTTAAACGACCACTCAGATCTCGATGTCGCTCTGCCGAAGAACGACGTCTTAATTAAAATAAGATCTTCATTATAATTACTGTTAGTATTTCTAATGTTATCTCTTACTCAGTAAGTCATAATGTACATTTGGATAATATAAAACGAAGTTTGTCTTACACTTAACTGCCCTGGAGGTGTCCTCGGAGCTTGGGAATCCGTTTTAAAAAAAAATTTCATTTCATACAGAGACCTCCATAAGAACATAAGACAGGTCATAAATGTTTTAAGCGAAAACGTTTAAGAAAATAAATTATTGGGAGTTGATAATAAATTTAATGTCTCTAAATGTGACTTTTGAGCAGCTGCGATGTAATTTGTAAACATCCTCGAATTTTTACAACTTAGTACTTTTCCTATGATTTTTTTAAGTAGTTCGAATTTTATGTTTTCAGTCTGAATTTCTCTTAGAACAAATGTCTGCTTTTTTCATTGACTATCCTTCCTTCGACTTAGGGTCTTACGTTCTGAGTCTTAGAACAAATGTCTGCTTTTTGTTCATTGATTGTCATTTCAAGTAAACGTTTGATCTGGTAACTTTATCTTCGTTATTTCACCGAGAGCTGCTAAAGAAAATTTTATTCATTATTCATGGTTTGAATCTGAATATTTTACACATTGTTATATATCTCCAAATGCGGTTGGCTTCAGATCTGAAAAACTATTCTATTTTCTCCTCAGCTTTCTAATTGCCCTCTGATTCTAGAAACCCAGCTGGGACAGCTGGGCTGGTTGATGCTTTAAAAAAAGTTTCTCTTTTTAATTGAGATATGCAAATTTGTGCGCCGTTGTTAAGAATACATTTCTAAGAAGAACAACAACAACAATTGCAAATATTGCAAGCGCATTCGCATAAACGTCAAGTGTCCCACGCAAAAACGTGAGATTTGTTCCGCGTTGCCAAAATTTAAGTCCCGCTCAGAAGGCGCACTCGCACGCACTGAGGCCCCCCGCCAAGCCGCGGCCGACCGAGCGCACAGCTAACAAGCATTCGCGCGCCCATAAAACCGCTGACCACCGCGATGCAATTAAAGCCTTCAGATAAGAGCGCGCACTCACGGCAATTTCGCTGAAAATAATTTGCTCACCTGCCGGCGCTCGCCGGCTGTGACGGCTGCGGTGCACAGCAACGGTGGCCGGCGGCACGAGCGCGGCAACTGACGTGACACTGACACTTGCTATCGCTGGCCGTAAACATTGCAGCTTATCATCGTAAGCGAACATTAAAAGTGAATTTTAGTGGCGCGGCCCCGGGCCGCTCCGTGGAGCCTCGAGGCGCTGCCAGCAGTGCGGTCGCTTTTGTTCGGAGCCGAATGTGCTCCGCATTCTGTGCGAATTTCATGCAAAAGTTGTTGCTGGTCGCTGCTTATTATGTTGATCTGTTATTGTTGGTGTTGTTGTTGGGCTGTTGTCGCCATTTGTGCGCTGCAGCGTACAGCGTGTCCTTTCGCCAGGACAACGCTTCATGTTGCATGCGCTGAAGCGTTGATGTGTGCGTCTGACACATTTTCCTGTTGTGAATGGCACAAGGATTTAATTTTCGGCGTCTCCAGAAAGGGGTTTCAGCATTCCGGTTTTTCTGGTGTCATAAATCATGGCGCATAAAATAAAAAAATTGTTCGCCTCAGTTTTGGCACAAAGCAAAAATTAAGCAAAAACCATAAAAAGTGAAAATATCAGAAAAAACATAAAACAGCAGCAATTTTTGATGCCTTCATGCTTGGCCAACATATTGAGCGCATTTTCGCGCCATTGTTGTTGTTTTTGTCGTTGTAGCTGCCATTGTGCAACTGAAGGGTTAAACTCTCCAACAGCGCAGCGCGAACCAGAAAACAGCGAAAAGGACTACAAGAAGTTGATGAAAATCCTTTTTCCCGTGAAAGTTGTAAACCTTGCAGCGCAGCAACAACAACAACAACAACAACATAGTGACAGCATGTCTAACTGGCCAGCATGGTCACCAGTCATCCAACGTGTCCTTTTGTCAAAACCACTTTTACGACCACATGCCGGCGTTCGCGCTCGGCGTGCACGGATGTCCTTTCGTGCGCTGCCCATTCTCACATATTTCGCTTGTTTACGACACTGCAGCAATGTGCAGCGCGCTCCAGCGCGCTGTCTGCTTTTCTGCAGCTCGAAAGCGCCGTAAATACGACACACTCCATTGCGGCGCCCATTCAGCGATTCCATTCGGTCCAGTTTCGATGCACAGCGCAGCAAATATTGACAAAACTGCGCAGTGGGAAGGAGATGAGACATTTTCACTGCTGCACTTAACATTTTTTCACATACTCGACATAAAACTGAAATGCGCAACAATTCAACAGCCTTGACCAGTTTTTCGAATGATAAAACTTGCAGATGGAGACAAAGAAGAAATGCGAGTTTAAGTTTATGAAGGAAGCCATGGAGGGTAGAACATTTGAGGGAATAGAGTGCGTAAAGTTTACAGAAACTGCAAAAGACTGGTCTACACAAATCGAATAACATTTAGTTCTTCAGTCAATGAGAATTTAAACCAATGAACTCAATGAATGCGTCGTTAGACAAACTTCGAGTTACAGAGTATTCAGATTCTTGGACAGAAGGTTCCACAAATACTCGTTAGACACAACTCTAATGCTGTAGAAATTATAGGCGTCTATAGGTTCAAATAATATTTAGGTGAGATGAAAGGGAAACCAACAACATTCAAGAATATTCAGTCATTGCAACCATTTGACTTGGATTAGCGAGGAAATGAAGGTTAGAGAATAAATTTGTTGCCCGGATTAACGGCCTTCGGTACCCTAAATATGGTTCATATGTCTCTCCCGATGATTTTTGGTTTCTTAGTGAAACTTGTCAGACTTTTATTCAAAATTCAAAATTTCTTTCCTCTTTTATAAGAATAAGTAGCAGATGTCACTGGAATTTGAATTCGAACTTAATGATCCAAATAGCTCAAAAACTTAACGTTTATGCTTCGAAAACCTGCGGAGTAAACAATTAAAGTGTACCTATGAAATTAGCGATTTTAATGTGGTATACTGAGTAGGAATTGCTTTACCAACACCTCACTTAATAAACCACCCATTATCCCGTTGAACACCAATGGACATACATAGGTGTCTCATATGAATATGTTTACTATCTGAGTTCAAGATTTAATACACAAACGATGCAAATGTCTCGGAGAGTATATATTAGCCAAGGTTCCGGCTCCCTCAACTTGATCCATCCAATATTTATTCTTTATTCTTCTAAATCTAAATTTTCATCAGAAATTTGTCTGACGGAGGTTTCATAGATGGGATCGTCCTTGCCTTATGAACCACTAGCAGGACCCGGCCGCTTTGCACGCAAGTTTAAAGTCAATGGAGCCAATACATCAAGATTTTCCTAACCCGTTGTTGATCCCGTCAGATTTTTATAAAACAATACGTATGTAATTATTTCACATGTTAACCTTTTCGCTACAAGTTTTTACTGGAGAAAGTTAAAGTCTGAATTTTATCGATTTAGGCTTCTGTGTGATTATATTAACACCATTAAATTTAAATAGTTTTTATTTTTATTACCTAACCCTGTTTCTCAGAGTGTTCCCATATGACAGCAACCATATCGTTGTGGCCCATATAATCACTTAAAAATAAATTTTTGTACGCATAACTAAAAATCGAATATTTCTTCATTTGCTTCAAATAAAATCTAAATTGAAGTAAAAACTCCAAATAAAAAGTTCTCTTATTTTTTCTGCTTCTTCTTCTTTTACTATGTAAAGATATTACATTAAAAAAACTTGTATATTTCTCTTCTTTAAACTTAAATATTCAGTTTATTAATTTTGTATTATTTCTAAATCTTCAAATTATTCTACGGATGAACAAACAAATGTAATCTTGAAACCATGAAGGATTCAGACGTCCACAAAGTAGCATGTTGCCATATGGCAACAAAATAGCCAAAGGGTTAAATGCTTTCACTAAGTTTGAAGTCAAAAGGCCCATAAAATCTTGTTTTTCCGTCGTTGACCCCGTCAGATTTTGATTTTAGATAAAATAAAAAACACGTATCGAATTATTTCACATTTTAAGTACTTTCACTGAGTTTGAAGTCAAAAGGCTTAAAAAATCATGTTTCCTCATACAAACTTTTAACCCTTGGGTCACCCCTTTAAGTTTTGATTTTCAAAATTGTTCATGGTTTTTTCGTAGTCTTCCCGTATACGCACCTTAGCCCATTGTTGACCCCGTCAAATTTTGATTTAAACAATAAATAAATACTAGTCGAAATCAATCAAATCAAATCAAATTTGAAATCAATAGGCACATTGAAACGCATTTCTTCATACAACACCTTAACCCTTTCGGAACGGAGTTTAAATTTGGAGACCAAAATACTCTTGGTAGAAATGTTCCCATGATATGAAAATTGGGGCTAGAAAATTATGTTGCATACTCACAAATTCTGAAATCTTCCTTTCATCCGGAGACATATATTTCGAATAATTATTTTTCGTGCGTTATAAAATCTGAATAATTATTCTGAGTGGTCTTAAAAATTAGCTGGGACATATTATCCCAGTAGTCCCGAAAGGGTTAACCCATGTTTTGTCATTTTAGACCCCGAATTTCAAAAAATCCCGTCTTAGCGAAGGTTCATTTTTCAGACATAGCTACGGTTTAAATTTCATATTTGCAGCTTTAGCGGTTTGGGTTGGATGATAATGAATCAGTCAGTCAGGACAAAAAATTATATGTATAGAGGTAGGGAAATACATACTATATATAGATGTCTTTACATTCTATCTTGTCATTCTTAACTTAGTCCCATTTTTACTGTCTAATGTTTACTGCCCTAAAAAGGTTTAATATTCACCTGAGACACATTCCATGGTCGTCAGAGGATTAAGGGCGGTTAGTGCTTTAGAAATTTAATTAAGTAAATTGCGAATCACATAAAATGCAATCACCGATGAAAACATTGGCCTAAGAGCACACAACAGCATCAATTCAGCTCCCAACTATGGTTTCCAGGCTGAGCTTTAACCCTTAAATAGAACACACGCAACACACACACACACACATACAAGCACGCACAGGCTTTGCATTAATGCAAACATGGCACATAAATATTAAAGTAAATGTTGCAAAGATCTCTTCTCTCGCGCACCGGCCCCTTGTTCGTCCTTTCACTAAGCATTTTTCGGCTGTTTACGTTTACCTGGCACAACATCCATTTCGACGATTGACCAAACGTCAGAGGCCAACTTCCAACTGCCAACTCGTTTGGCCGCTGGTCGATTTCGATTTTCACACCATTCAACTGTGCCGTAAATGCGTTTCAGCAGCGATGAAATCAGACCGCAAAATGGACTAAATTATGTGAAAAGGCAGCGAGCTGCGAACGAGGGGCCGCACCGGACCGGACAACAGGAATACATCTAAAACCTATAACAACAACACCGAGACAAGGAAACAGCGGCCAAAGTGACAAAAGTAGTGCAGAAAATGGCAACAAATAAAATAAAATAAAATACAAAAACAACAACAACAACAGCGAACGCAACAAAAAGCCAGAGTGCGTGCACATTATGAGGTCGCATAATGGCCGAAATGCACGGCCAACACGCAACAACGCGCCAAACACATAAACAACAATAAAAAACAACAACTGAAAGCCCATGCAGCCCTCAGCGACTGTCGACGACGACGACGACGACTCCCAGGTACGCAAAAAACGACGCAAACCGGCTCGTCCACTTAAAGCTCGAACGCGCTGCCAGCTGACCTGCGTTGCGCCGCCATTTCGACTTCGACTTTGGCATTTTCATTTCCATTTGCTATTTTTTTTTCTATATTTTTATTCAAGTATGGTTTTTGTTGTTGCTTTTGAATACCGATAATGGAAATTGGAGAATTATCAAATTTCATCCCTGTGGCGTTTTTTTGCGCGCGCACATTTACCGGCCGCGTACCATTTTGTGAGCGAGCCCACGGCAACGTTGAGGAAGTGCGACGCGGGCGGCGAGCTAAACGTGCAGCAGTATCGTCCAGATACAAAAATCATGACAACAACAACAAAGACGCTGTGTTAACCGTATGTGGTAACTGAACTATTTTTGGAGTCTTGTTCCACCCTGCGCGTCGGCCATGATGTTTCGATTCGCTGTTGTTGTAGTTGCTGTTGTCTTTTGTGGACAAAAAACTCGTTTCACGCCATTGACTCATCGCCGCATCGGGCGGAATCAGTTGTTGGACATTTCGGGTGAATGTGTTGTGCGATGTGATGGCATTCAACTTTTATGGTTAAATGTCGTCGTTGTTGTTGTTGTTGATGGTAGATATTCAGTGCTTGCGCAGTCGTAGTTGTTGTTGTTGTTGTTGCTTGTATTGTAATAAAAAAATAAAACTAAATGTATCACTTGTCGATTGAGTAAACGATTGGAATAAAAACAACGAAAGATTACAATTTCACTTCAAGTCGCTTCGCCTCGTCCCTTCTCGAATCGTTTCACATAAACACACATCGAATTGGTTCGTATCGAGTAAATGGAATATTTTGTGCAATGCACAATCGGCCATCAAAAGGACACACGAGCAATTGAAAGCACAAACAGAAGAGATAGCCGGTGATAGCCAGCTGCAGAGGTCAACAAGTGCGTTAGTGTTCGTGTGATCCTTCTCTGATAGTCCTTGTTTGGTTATGCAGTTACGCTGTGGTAGTTAGTCCACTTGTCATTTCTGAGGTAGTTCTGTTGTGTAAGTCCAGGCTAAGTCATGTTAGAAAGCGTAAAAGTCTTTTGTTAACATGGGTTCTTGAACACATAAACTTGCGAATAAGGAATTCAAACCAATTCTACTGACTCGGAACCCGTTCATTCTCTACCTCAAGCCGCCATATATTCTAGACGATTCGAGATAGTATTCCATTTTGGGAGATCTTAAGAGGCGCCAAGTGGTTTATTGGTTAGAAAGTTATTAAAAACATGGCGGAAGCTGCAATTCTAATGAAGTATAAGTACAAAAATTCTTATTTATTTGAGTACCAGTATTTTAAATAATAAAAAGATACAAAATCAATGAAGCGAGAATAATGAAATTTTGACACGTGATCAAGGAGATTTTGGGTTTTAACATACTTACTTTTCAAGAAAATTCTGTATAAATTTTCAAGGATATAAAGGATCAACATTTTCAAAGGACCTTTTTCATATCCTTTTTTACAAATAAATAAAAACTTAATTTTATTTAAATTTTTGAGCCTTTCCTCTCTCATTTGATATACATATCGCCATATTTTAACGAGGTTAAGTATTTTTTATATTTTTTTATTTTTTATCCCTTTCAAAATTTTGAAGTCCTTTTCAAAGGACAAAAGATGTAGAAATGAAAAACTGAGTACGCAGTATTACTATGTTTGGTCTCTAGTTTCACGCCCATATGGATTTTTCCGGTGTGAAATTTTTTTTAATTTTTGTCGCACGGTGTAATAGGATTAATTGTGGATGATAAAAATGATCCAACCAGAGGGATCTGTACGCTCCTGTGAAGAGAATGACACGATTGACCATTTTCTTTGCGTTCTCTAGAACATGAACCACATATGTCTTCGTAGAATTGCTGGAACCACAAGCTGCTACAAGTAACAGCAAAGTGTAACAGCAACATGCTTTAAATGAATGTCCTGTTGTCCTATGGAAACCGGCGCTTTATTCGGTTTATTGGTTTCGAAGGTCAGAACCAGGGACCGGAAATAACAGTTATTTATGAAAACTATATTTGAAAGAAGTACTTTTTTCTATGTTCCATTTACAATCTGGAATACAAGCAACAAACAAAAAATTTTGAATTGATCAAAACAAAACAAAATTAAAAACTTTGCATATATTGAGGCCCCAAATTTTTTAAGGAATAAGTATGAGAAATGATGAAAATTACTATGGTACATTTTTGCTATTATTTCGATGAGAATGGAAACTACACCAAATAATTTGGCTGTGTTGTATTATTTGAGGTTTCCGCTTTCATTTAACACCTAACATGATACTTGATTTACGAAAAATGTGCATGTTTTTGACCATCAAAGAAAACGCCTTAAAATTTCATATTTTCCGACTTTGAGGTCCAATTACCGCAGAATTTTAAAACTTATAAAAATAAATTGCATCGGAAAAGAAGCCGTGAGGTGTTGATAATGCAACGAGGTGAAAATGATGTCAACCGGTTTATTGGTTTAGAAATTACAATCCCCAACGTGAAAAAAGTCAGGGAAAATCCGAAAAAGTGGCACGCCCATTTTTTGCGAAAACGGAAACTAAGTTTTAAAAACGGTTTGCGGATTCGAAATCAGCGCTCCCTAATTACTCTAGAACTGATGTCAAACCCAGAAAAGCCGACCAAAAGTCGAAATTTGTTGCCCTGTGTAATTGTTACCATAGGACTACTAAAATTAAATTCCAAAAAATTTGTGAACTTATATGAAAAAATCAAAAATAATTCTTATTAAACGATTTTTAAAATATAAAAAAGAATAACTGTTATTTGTTGAGTCATTAAATAAAAGTCAAAAAATAACTCTTAAACATTGATTTCTATAAAAAAAATCAGGGTCTCTGGTCAGAACTAGCAAAAAGCTCTCCTTCTGTTTTTTCAACTACAAGTCAACACATCGAAATCAAGCGTCAGATATGATTAGAGGCAAAACTATAGTTCTTTGACATTCTCTTAGAAATGGTTATAAGGAATTTCTTTGCTGCTAAAGGAATGACCAGAACTGGTTTCTGTGTGTGTGTAAAGTTAGCCCTACTTAAGTTGCCTCGGACCGGTCGATTCGGTTTAATGTCGAACTCTTCTGTCTACCTGGAAACAAAACACTACCAGCTACAAATACCCTCATAGACTCGGAATCACTGCTAGGTGTATAGAATTGGCTGGCCGATTGGCTTTGCGTGGACCTCCATTGGATCTTTATCGATACCAGCTGAAGATGTGTTAGAAAACCAGTGGTTTCGGGGAATCTTAGTGGAGGCTTGAGTTCTAGTACCGAGACTTTTTCCTAAATAATTTAGTGGGAGGCACCCAAGATGGCCAAACCTCATGTCCAAAAACTGCTAGCAAGGTAAGAGTAATCTAAAGTTTCAATAGAATTCTGCTCCTCGCACGTTCTGCTCAAAATTGTAAATCACTGGCAATAGATACCATTGAGGTAATCGTTGAAGTCATTGCCATATAAATCCTTTGCCCATGGCCATAGCACCTGCCATGACTGGCTGTCTCTAGTTTCCCGTGTAATCGCACAAATGCCAAGTGAAGGTGTCAAAAATTGCTCGAATTCTATATTTTGCTACATAAATTAGCATTTCAATATTTGGTTATTATGGCGTGTTGTTGTCGAAGCATATTCCTCATAGTCCGCGAGAGCTGCTTGCAATCATGTCTACAGCGCAGCCAAATGACGTGATGTAGTATCCATTCAGCAAATCTTTCGTTCTTGTCGTAATCCAACACGGCGCGTTCAAATTTGCCAGACAATTTTATGACCCGAAATGTGTGTGGTGCACGTTCTTTGTTGATTTCGTTTCCTGAGTTAGGAGTCCGTCAGCGGCAATTTGGTGTCTGTTTCTCCACTCACTGCTTTCTCGCGCGCACTGTTTGTTTTTGCTGTTTTTGTGCTATGTTGTTGTTCGTTCTGCACAACTGCCAAGCGGCAGACAACAACAAGCAACAAAGTGGCAATTTTAGCGCATGCAAATGTTTCGTCGCACTCTCAACGCGCGCAGAGCCGGGAAGTGTGCAAGCCGAAGCGGAATTTGTATTCCTGAAGGCAGTTCCGCTCGGCGTGTGCTGCTCGGAGCGCTTAGACAAATATGGTCGTCAACATGTTGAAAGTACGTTAGGTGGGCTGTGAGCTATGCGTTGAGGTGGCAGCGAACGGCTCGAACTACTACCGCGAGAACGCTTGCGGTGGATTTCGGAAGACCATAAAAACTTTACACCAATATAAACAAACAAAATGAGCTTAACACGTGTTTGACATGCGCTCGAGGAATTTTAATTCAAACCGCATTTCCAAACGGAGATTGTTTTAATTTTTGGCAATTAATTGTCGTCCAACTAAGGATTAGTCATGTAAGGTTATAGATGACCGTCTATTGGTGGTGAGTGTTGCTGGATTTTGCGCAATAAAAGTAATCCATTTCTTTGACAACTCAAACTCTTTGAGGTTTATCTTTCATACACAATGGTCTTCAAGTGTCTTGCTAGAGCGATAAGCTAACCTAATTTAACCCATAGAGGTATCACTTAGAACTGTGAGTTTGATGGATTTTGTTATTAACCCATATCGGCCCAAAATTAAATATACAAATAAAATTAAAATTAAATAAATTTTAGCATATTCCATAAATTTTGTTGGGCTGTTTTTTTTTCGTTTTCCCCAAGTGCAACGTTACATCTCTTATACAAATACAAATACGAACCAGGTCTATGGCAAGCTCCATTTCTCTATTTCTTATTGTTTTCTATTTTTATAATGAGATGTTGCCCCTTTGTTCGGGGGAAGGTTTTTTGGTTGAATCTCCTTTGAAGACCCTGATGACCCTCAAATAAACTCCCTTCGTCGCTATCACTAGATGATTCTCCTTCATCCGAAGTCACAATGAGGGAAGTATTTTTGATGAAGAATATTTTTCTTATGAAAACGACGATTAAAGCAGTCAAGTTTCCATGCGTTAACAATGGCTGAATTTGAAACAGAGATAAGTAATGGCCAATACCACTTCTTAGATCGAATAGCAATATAATAGTTCTGCGCAGCATTGTCATGATCCACCCCACCCATTCCTCAGTTATAATTTTTCAACAGTTGCGGTTGGTTATACAAAGCGACCAGGTTCAACAATTTTCCCAGCATTATTTGTTGTCTTATATATATTCTGACTATAATATTGGTTTTATGCGAAAAGTGTAAGTATGTTTTTAAGAGTTTGATCAAAACAAAACTGCATAATTATTTTTTTAATATTATTGTTTTTTTATGTTATTCGATACTTTTGGAATTATGTCAAAAATTACCTTTTATTTGGGGAATTCCTACAACAGGGATATATTTATCCCATATTATACAAAATACATCATACCATCATATCATGCAAAAAGTTCGCGCTTAACCCTTATTCTCATACCCAAACTTACTAACGTCGTTTGGCACCCGGGGTACCCGGGTACCCATTTCATGAAATTTTTAAGTTTTCAATATTTTGTTAACCCTTATTCTCATACCCGGGTACCCGGGTGCCCACTGCGATGTATTTTCGTGAAAAAAACTGACAAATAATGAAAATTTTTTTTTACCTTCCGGATCCTCGTTATTTAGGTGAAAAGCGAACAAATCATATATTTAAAAAATTTTGTTTTCTATTTATTTTATTTAAATTTTTTTTTTATTTTTAATTTTTTTATTATTTTATTTTTTCTCAAATACTCAACAACAATGTATATTTTAGAAAAAAAATTTTATAAACACTTTTTAATTAAAGTTAAAAAAACAGCCCAACAAAATTTATGGAATATGCTAAAATTTACCAAGTATTCGATTAATCGAACATAGGGCCGTTATGGGTTAACATAATAACAAGTGCACACTCATTGTTTCGAATCATATCATTTAGAAAAAAATATGGAATAAACTGTGAATTTAGAGTACTGGTCAATGTTTAGTTATTTATTTAGTATCAATTCAATGCATACATCAATCATAAAAAAAATGCCAAGTGGTGCCCAGCGTTCGATTAATCAAACACCAAATATCTCGAAAACCAAAATTCAGACAGTTTTTTTGAACCCAAGTTTTAAATGTCCGACGTCATTTAACGCTAAAAAACTGTTTAATTCGAATATTGACAAAAAATCTCTGGGCCTATGTGGGTTAATATGTGAGTGCTTTACTTGAGTCCCTTAAGTTATCATCTCAGCCAGCTGCCTCATCTTAGTTGGGTTCATGACGCCTTGTAACTGTATCCTACCAGGCCGGATATGCTGACATGAGCTGACGCCCTAAAGTACGTAAATCAACATAACTTCAGATTCCGATTTAAATTAATATTAAAATGCTACCGAACATATAAACAAGTACATTCCTTAAAAGTAATTTCTCCTTATTAGTTACATTAGTTTAGGTGAGTGCTTACCCTAGACGGGCACCGTAGAAGTTATAAGGACCACTGAAGGGCTACATACTGGCAATGATAAGGCCGCGTTTTTTAAACTATGCAATTAAGTTAGAGCTATTTACGAAGTTAAGTAGAGTATGTGTAGACGCCGGAGCTTAATCTCTAATGTCCTCTAACCTAACTTAACCTAAACGTCCAATTTTTGCTATTTTGTTCAAAAGTGCTTTTAATAAATTTGAATCATATAACAAATCTGAACAGTTCCAGTTCTCTCAATATCCTGCAGCCATTGGTTTACGTTGAGTGCCATCAGTAGTAGCCTAACGGGTTAAGGTCAAATCACGTTTACTGCATCAGCTGTTTTATGCTTTTTCACTTCCGCTTCAGTGTGCAGCGCATGCAGGACATGCGCAGACTGGGCCACTGTGACCAACGCACAGCTGTTTTGACACTGCATTATCGGCAGTTAACTGGTTTTCTTAGTGCGCTTTCCATGGACTAGATGGCGCTGGTAAGAAATCAAGTTAGATTTGAGAGATTCGTACTTGCAATTGCGAGGGTGAACAACTAAACATTCGTCTACCTGTGACACCCACAAATAATTTCGGTTTGCTAATTTGATTTAAACCTGACTGGAATTTGTATTTGTTGTGAATTGAATAATTTGTTCTTGGGGGTAAATGATAGATATTGAAAGTCAGGCAGTCATTTTATGACTAGAGCACAAAATTTTGAATTTTCTGAAATAAAAAATGAATTTCATGCAAAAGCATTGATTAGTTAGGGTCAGATGGGAAAAATGTAAACACTTTTTGCTTTTTTTACGCAAGTACTTTGAAAAAAACGGGGAAAAAATACTTATAGGACACCCTTTCTACTTTCGAAAATTAACATTATTTTTAAAAAACATCAGGTATTGCACTGGTGAACAGTAACTCGCTCTTTAAAACCCACGAAGCGCAAAAGAGTGGTGTTTACGTTTACCCCGGTTTTGTTTATATTTCCCCAAATTATTTTTAAAATTCAGGGGTAAAAGGGAACAGTGCTTTCGATCCCTGTAGACACTAGGGACTTCGGTATCTAGGTAGGTGTTCTTCAAGGTTTCTTCAAGGTGTCCAAACTTTTGAGGAGCATCACCTCAATCTCGTCGTTTTGTTGGTAGGATTGTATAACGCATACGTATTTGAAAAGTATAGTTAATCTGCTGTCTCCCTTAAACTTGATCAGTAGAAATTTACCTTTTGTAAGCCTAGCTGGATCCGCGGATTCCAGCTTCTCCTTCTAATTTACATCATCAACTTTAAACTCCTCATTCCATGAACTATCATCTTCATATACATCGCCTTTTCCATTTGCAGAGTCCTTTGAACTTGTGCTTTTTGTTCATGTTTTCTATGGAAGCGGTTTTTTAGATTCTAAAACAGACTTTCTCTTGGGCTAAGGGGTTTTGTTTGCTATCTTTTTGGCTTGTTTCCTTGAGTCGCTTAAGAACTTCGTTCGAAGTCAAAACTTCGCCATACTTGTTTTTCTTAAGTCTTGGTATTGGCTTTTTTCCTTATTAATAATATCATTAACAGCGTTTTCTACATCTTTTACTCGACAAGTGGCTTCTTCCTTACATTACGTCTTAGAAAAAAACGTTTACATTTACCCCAAAAAAATGTTTACATTTCCCCCACATGCTAAAAATTATTGGGGGAAATGTAAACACGAAAAAAGCAACAAAATAATTGCAAATTTAATTCATCAATTTTAGTTCCTTACACTTTAAGATTGATAAACAAAGTTACAATATTACAAGAATTTTTAATTTAAGCACTTTCACACACAAATTAAAAAATACTTACAAAACCGATTTTCACTTTTAGAACACACGTTCTCTTTAAGACTAAAACTTTCATTGATATTTGAAAGCCACCGACGTGAAAGTTCGGCGACAATTTGAGGACATGTTAAATTAATATTTTTTCTGGTCATGGTCTGTTGCAGTTAATTTTAAAAGCATAAAATAACCGCTGTTTACAATTACGCCTTGTTTACTTTTCCCCCAACTGACCCTAATTGTTTTTTTTTCTTGGACACTGGGGCAAAGTGTTTGAAATCAGGTCATGTCCTTGAAAACCAGGACTTTTAGCAGTCCGGTAGTGTACGGCGCCACGTTCAACGGCACTCATTAAACTGCAACAACAAATTGTCAACCAGCCTGCAATTCAGAACGTTTATCACCACTTAA
This sequence comes from Melieria picta, assembly GCA_964056695.1. NCBI lineage: Eukaryota > Metazoa > Arthropoda > Insecta > Diptera > Ulidiidae > Melieria > Melieria picta. The sequence continues at coordinate 141,413,422 of OZ057398.1, forward strand.
TTACTTCCGTCAACATTCATTAGGGAAATTTCCATTAAAGTCCTTTCGCTAATCACCGCTGCAGCTGCAACGCATACAAATCGATGAAAATGAATACATTTTGAAATTGTAATTTCACTTCGACATGTTGGAGATCAACAAAGTTGCAGCGTCTAGCGCTGGGCCCTGCTTCACGATGGAACGTAATGGCCAGCCGTGAGTGAACGGTGCGCTCACAGCCAAATCGAAGCCGAATGCAAATGCGATTCGCACTGACGGCCGCAATAGAGACCGGCGTTAAATTTCGCCCAATGATTTGTAGTTTTCGTAATTACAGAGCAGCCATTTATAAAACGTGCAAAATTATCCAAATTAACTTGGCAAAATTATGTGCCAACGCTGACAAACACACACTCACACATTCGTAGACCGCCAGCTAGTCAGCCAGCCCGTCGCGCTGGTACAAAGTGCCCCAAAGTAAGTCGCTGCACCTCGCCTCCTCGCAGCCGCCAAAGCATTCCCCCCGTCGCACTTGTAGCGCTCCGAAATGACGAACGCACGCACCGGGTGCCGCGGCGCAGCTATTCACTCCCGCTTACTGCAAGAGTCCATTAAAAGATCGTAAAAATGTTTACGATCCTCAATATGAGATTCTTCTTAATACGAATTTTTATTATATTGGAATTTCTTTCGTTCGCTCGCTCGCCGGCCCATCAACGTCGCAAGTGGTGATTTGCGCTTTGGCATTTCGCTCGAATTTGTCCCGGCAGCGAGCCGCGGCGGCGTGCGGCGTTCGGTTTCAGGTATTGGTGCAGTCCGTCCGCTGAATATTGCATGGCGAGTATGTGAAATTTTAGTGCTGTGGTGTTGAGCCTATAAAATATGCCCAAAAGCATTTGCCGCCGGCCTGCACCCGCAACCGCGCCGACACCAAATCGCCGCCCATTGCCCGGGCGCGCTCCCACATTCCGCCATTGCCATTAGGCACAAAGCAGCAAGCGGCGTGCCGGCCGTGCCGGCCCGCATCCATTAGGGCCGCCAGCGCGTAGCGAGCGCGGCCGGCAGCTTCTCGCTTACCTTAAGCCCATTCGTGCGCCGGTCCGCCTGCTCTTATTTATATTGTAAATATAAATACTATAAAAATGCTCTAATATGTTGTACTTTAGCATTTGCGGCGTGACTTTTCGTTTTACAAAGTTTTTATTTCCATTTTCACTTCGGCCGTGCAAGCGTTTCGTTCACAGTGCAACGCATTGTGCCACTTTGTTGCTCTCGCATTGGGCAACGCGTTGGCTCATCATCGACAACATCATCGACAACGACGATGGTGTGGCTGCCGTTTACGCTGAAAATACTGCGACATTCAGAAAGACATTTTCGAAATGGAATCAAATGAATTTCTTGAACTTGAAGTGCCATCAAAACGCATCTGCCTATTTATAAAAACTTTATTTCTGGTTGCATTATTTTTACAAGCACATTTTGAATGAGTGAAAGTGCCCACCGTTTCAAACTGCTTAACACATTTTCAACATTAGATACTGACGTCGGTTCAGTATTTTGGTAGTTAAATTCGTAAAGTTAAAAGCATCAAAACTTGTTTGAAATGCATTTTGCATGTTCGACATTATAGTTTTTTAGGTACAAGAAGTTATATCTACATATATTAGAATTTCAAATCGTACTAGGTATAAAGACAATCCTTTTTAATTTAATAAAAAAGTTTATAACAATATTAAAATTGAAAACCACCGCACCAGAAGAAGCAGTCAGTTGATTGCCTGTTCCATTGTACCATTGATTATGTTTCTTTTATGTTCAGAAAAACTGACCGTAGTTACAATTAAACCTGAGCAGATGCCGTATTAAAAATTGGTTTAACCATGCATGGTAGCACATTAGAGTCAACAAAAGCTTTAGGCAGCATTTCTACAGTGTTGCCAGATACCTGAAATGACTTTCCCCTAAATCTTAAAAAATACTGAAATTTACACTTTTTTGGAAAAGCAAAAAATCACGTCCTTAGAAAATTGGACGTAGAGAGTTAAATTTTAATAAAACGGTTATCTGTCTTCATAATAAAGTTGCGTTTTATGTTCACCTTTCCAACGGTAACTTCGATTTTTCGATATCTTTATTCTGTGAAAAGTTACAGCCAAAAAACAAAACCCGGTTCACAACCCAGCCCTCTCCCTTATTTTTATAATTTGCGTCATTTTAAAGGAATTAAATTTTTCATAAAAAAATAAAAATATAATATGTTTTATTGCAGTCTTTTCTTTATTCATCTTCAGTTTAACAACAAAAACAAAACATATAATAAACGAATTAAATAAAAAGTGCCATTTTTGGCAGGATTTCATTGTGACAGCAATAAGTCAGAACGAGATAGCACGAGCTTACATTTTTTAAGCTTAAAAATTTTAAACACAATAGGATGCTTTGACTATTAAAATAGTTGCCAAAATATGTTTTGTTGCCAGTGTTCCCAGTACATCATAGAATCTCCTAAATCTAGGAGGAAATCTCCTGATCTGGCAACACTGAATTTCTATATTATTCTCTGCCTCATTGGTAGCTTTCAACTGCAAGCTAGAAGAATTAATATCTGCTACTACAGCTACAAGGAAATAGAGACCATGACTTTCCAGAACATGAAGTCTACTCCTCATACACTGAGACAAAATTTGTCATTAAGTTGGGTGGTAAACGCGGCAAAAGTCGAGCTACATATTTGCTCTATCAAGATATTCCACTCGATTACTCGATTACTTACTTACCGAACCAAGCTCACTTCAGCTTGGTAAGAGATTTTTTTTAGCTACTTATTACAATAGTTTATTAGTTATTTTATTACACCGTGCGACAAAAATTATAAAAATTTTTCACACCGGAAAAAATCCATATGGGCGTGAAACTAGAGACCAAACATAGTAATACTGCGTACTCAGTTTTTCATTTCTACATCCTTTGTCTTTTTAAAAGGACTTCAAAATTTTTAAGGGGATAAAAAATAAAGAAAATATAAAAAATACTTAACCTCGTTAGAATATGGCGATATGTATATCAAATGAAAGAGGAAAGGTTCAAGAATTTAAATAAAATTTATTTTTTATGTATTTGCATGTCAAAATTTCATTATTCTCGCTTCATTGATTTTGCATCTTTTTATTATTTAAAATACTGATACTCAAATGAATTAGAATTTTTGTACTTCATTAGAATTGCAGCTTCCGCCTTTTTTTAATCACTTTCGAACTAATAAAGTTAGCTGCTACATTACCTATACTTGTAATAAATATTAAAGGAATATTAAATATTTATAAATTCGTACAAAATATCAAATATAAACGACAGAAACACTTGGATGCAATTTAAACTATTTTTTTTAACCACCTTCCCCCAAGTTGTCCTCCCATAACCGGACAAAAACATTGAGACGGTGAGTGTGCGGTTATGAGGAATTTCGCTGTATTCGATTTCGGACTGCTGTAAGTGTATATGCTTTGGGCGCTTTAGGATCCACTCAATAGTCTCCTGTAACTTTTTTTGAAAGCCTTAATGTATTTATTTTCTACACAATATTTAAAAAAAAATCTCTAAATTTTGCTAGCTTTATAAATTTTGTAGTTTCTGGTCTCTTGAAAATCTAAATTACACTGCACAACAAAAGCAAATTTTTTTCAAAATAACAAGGTTCTGTTTATAGTTTTAAAATCGATCCTAATATTCCGGGGTTTCAACCCCCAAGCCCCCTCCCCCCTGATACCGCCACTGGCCCCCATTGAGGAACGGTATAAAAGGCAAGAGTATTCATTCTTTTATAGCTGATGTATGCTGGACATTATTCGATAACGACGTTAAATTGCCAAGAGCTAAACGAAATATATATTGAATACCTCAAATACCCAAAATTGTTCTATTTACTATATATATATTATATATAGAGCTTTCTTTTGTACGGTGACTTATAGTGAAATTTTGCGTTTAACATTTTTCCCATACACACTACCCCTCAAAAATCAAGTTTTGTAGGACATTTTAGTACTAATTTTGATTAAGTACGAAATTAACACTTAAACACATTTTCAGTTTGGCTTAATTCTGGGGTTAAGTTAATTTCTGAGCTTTGATATATTCAAAGATCTATGGTCGAATTTTGTGGCAAATATTTTCGTGGTACATTTTGTCCTTAAAAAGTCCTGTTTTACAGGAAATTTTTGGCATTTTAGAAAAAAGGGTAAAATTGACCCATATAAATAGGAGCTACAGGGTTAAAATGCTCCACAAAAATGTTCTTCGTAGTATTTTACATCAAATTGCTGAACACATCATATACCTAAAATGTGAGGTTACATGGTTTTCGTATGCCGATTCACCATGAGAATGAGCAAAAAGGGGAAAACTTTGACCCCCCCTAAAAAAAAATTCAGACGTAAACTTTCAAAAAGCCGATACACGTATATTTTTTTTGGTCCCCTCTACCAGAATCCGTTGTCAGAACCTTGTTATTTTTTTTTGTGTTGTACAGTGATATTAATATTTCATTATGTTTGTCCTAACGAATGGAATACACATTTTAAAAATATTTTTAAATATTTTAAAATATTTGGTGTTCTATATTCATCGATATGCTCTTCTCCTTCCTCTATCCTTCTTCCAACATTTGTTCTCCGAAGCTTAATCTTCTTCTGGTAACCCTAATCATTACTATATCTACTTGATTTTACTTCGGAAGCATTACTTTAAATTTTTACTTTTTTTATTTGTTTTATTATTTTATTTTTATTTTTTAATAATTTGTGATTCACTCTTAAATACTCTCTGGATTTTTCTTGGCAGCAGAATGTTGTGGTCATAGTATAATCTACTCTACCTTTGTTAGAAATTCTGCTTTATGATGAAAAAATTAACATTTTTAATTCAGTTAAAATTAATTTTTAACAACCATACATCGCTCTGATGAAGAGAGGTTTATTGAAACTAACGCAAATCTGAATGTAAGGATACCACAACTTAATTGATGTATAAATGTGAGTAAGTACATAAATTAAGTTATTGTATCCTTTCACTCAGATTTGCGTTCTTCTCGGATTTGGTAATTTAACTGCAAACCTTTAGAACAAATTCACTAAGATTTTAGATTTAAACACTAAACCTTATCCACTTTTTTCACAAAAATATAAAAAAATATCTTGTAGCCTTCTACTTCGCATTCGTAGCCATTCATACCTTAATAAAAAACAAACAACTTCATACATTTATGAGTAGTTATATCTGTTATCACTGATCAAATTCGTCGATATCGCGTGTCGTATCAGCACCTCATGAAATAAAAGAACAAATAATTGACTACCGTTTCTTCCGTTTCCTACCATTGCAGGCTATCGCCACGGCTGGTGCAACAGTAGCGCCCCCCACTGGCGCCCTTCTGGTAAGTCCGTATCGACAGCGTATCTACTTTTAGCACGCAGAGGTGACACCGCTAACGTGCTCGTACGAGCCCATTACATATGCATCGATCTGCGGTTTTATGTGCGCGACGAGTGTGGCAATTCGTCAATATGCCGCACGACACGCAGCCGCACATACGTACGTACGTACGCGTGCGTATGCGTGGTGCTGTGTGTGTGTGTGTGTGTGCGAATGCGCGTTCGAGTACAAAACGATTTCATCATTGGAGGCAATTAAAATGATATAAAAATGTTTATGGCCTTAATTGTGCATTTTTATAACTGTAACAAGCAACGTGGCCAACAACAACAACCATAACAAGAACAATAAGAGGACGACAGACAGACAGACAGACGGACGGAATGTGTGGCACAGAAACACACATTCCGTTAGTGGTTGGCTGATTGCCGTAACGATCACGTTGACGCCGATGACAGTTAAGCGACACAAGATGCGTAGTGGGACGCCCCACATGCCACATGCGCCGCTCGACCGCTCGGCTTATTGTTGCCGAATATGGCAGCCCAAGTGATGACGAGATTGCCGTCAGCCATAAAACACCGGCGCGCAAAGGATTAAAAAATTATTGCGTGAGAAGGAATTTTATAATCGTCATCAGAATCACTTTAAATCACTTAAGCAACATTTGTTTGTGTTTACCTAAGGCGCACGCCACCGCCGCACCGCCGCACGGCCGCAGCGCTACAATTCATGCATGCAAGTGCGCCGCGCGCCCGCTCCAGTGCGGCGCACGCAAACCGCACACGAGTCGTAAAACGCGCAATAAAAAAGTACCAAATGGCTACTTTACTACACTTTTACAACCGTACGAGAACGTCGGCCACAGTTACAGTCACAGTCACAGTCACAGTGGCAGTAAGGCAGTAAGAGCCGCACAGTCGCCGGCGGCGGCATGTGCCGGTTTCGAAATGCCGGCACACGGCAACACTGAAATCACTCGATGCAATGCGAGAGCCGCTGCGTAAGTGGGCAGAGAGTTCAAGCGACACGCAAAGCGCAGAGCGTGCGGAAAATCTGCAAGGAATGAGTGGGAAATTGAGGAAAACCGAATCACAAAGGGGCGCTGCACAGTGGTCGCAAGTGTGCATTAAATGAGACAAGAGAGTATTTTATTTTAGTTGTGAACAGCTGCATGCAAATTTGCGATGAGTGGTTAGTCTTCAAAAACAAATCATTCATTTTAAAACTGATACTGGAACCGTTATTAATTAGAGTTGAATCCGTGCTTTATGTCTCAAGTCAGCACAATGCACAGTGATTCGTTCCATAGACAAAATTCAAAAAATTTATAGTCTCAGAATTTAACGATTTTGATGTCATTTAAAAGGTAAAACTCCAACTAAGAAAACCCCAAAAAATCTGTGCAAAAAAATAATTAGTGTGTGTGCACAAGCGGCTCAAAGTTGAAACTTTTTTCACAAAAAAATGTAAACACATATTTTCTGTTTTTCAGTCTATTGAGTAAAAAAAATTGTAAAAAAACACGTTCTTACAACTTTCAATATAAATTAAAAAATAATGTGGCCGTTTTCGCTTTTAATGTTTTCTCAAAATTTGCAAAGCTGAGGCTTTTACTTCTCTTTTAATTTTAAATATTTTTCTAAATTAAAAATCTCAAAATTGGCAAAACTTAGAGGAAAATATCTAAAAAGTATGTGAAAGTATGTTTCTGGATTTTTTTTTATTTAAAGAAGCATTCTTTCTTTGTCGGATAATGTAATTACATCCTCCGATAACTCTCTGATCTCAGAAAATAATTCTATTTGAAAAGTGGTCTAAACACCTATTTTTCGACAAAATTTATTTTATGCAATAAAAGTATGCAATCAGCATGAAAAATTGAGAAAACTGCAAAAAAACAAAACATACGTCTATTATTATCGTTTTTATTGCAAAACCAGAGGGTCCTAAGACAATTTCTGTTACTCTTTGCAATTATCAATGTTGACGTTACCGATTAAATGTAAAATCTGAAAAATCTAGCCAACACAATTGGTGCTATAGCTCCCAAAAAATTACGAAAAATGCAAATTTAAGTCTCAGGTATTGCCAAACTGCAAAAGTTTAAGAAAAACAAAATAGAGATTTCAATTCAGCAGACCATGCTTAACTGGTGTACCAAATTTTATGAAGAACGGACCACTCCTTTTAATTTTGTCCCGCGGTTGTATGGAGTCGAATCACTGTGCAATGCCTAGAAGTCCCAGTTGTCGTACTAAACTCAAAAAAATCTAAAAAGAAAGCTAGCAAATAGTGATTTTTAATTAACCTTTTTATAGACAACGTTGGTGTTATTGGCTTTTGGAGCAAAAATCACCAGACCACCAGTAGAACCTATTCGAAAATATGCGATATGGAAAACTGTCTGTGAAAAGCAGTCTTCTATAAAATTACTTGAATTTGGAGTCATTTAACCAATTTGTCATGTTTCTTCTAAACTCATATTTTACTGTGTTGTTAACCCTTTGAACCCCGATTTTTGCCCTGTTGTTCGATATAATTTTTTGGTATTTAAATCATGAAACACTTTCCTAAGAAGTGTGCACACGACATTTGAAGTCGCCACGTCTCTTTGTTAGAGTTCTAGAGCTAGTTTACTTTTGAACAGTTTTTTGGTATAAAACGGGTTAAATAAATTTTGTATCAATATTTTTTAATTAGAGAAAAATTATTTTATATTTATGGGAAAATACAAAATTATCACATTTTTTTTTATTTAACCATTTTTAAGTAAACAGGGTTCGTAGACAATTCGTAGACTTCAATTAGAACACAAACTTTCCCTGATATCGCTGCAAATTATTGGAAATTATTTTATTTTTATAACAGTAAAATTTTTGTAATTTGCTTTGAATTCACTTCAAAAAAAAATTAATTGGTTTGTGCCTATTTAAATTAAACCCATAAATCAATCATAGCTTTTGCTACAAGATGACAAATAGGTGAAGGTGCTCTCAGGCAACTTTGGGGTCGAAATGGTTAAGTATTTTTTTAATTTAAGGTAAACTTTTGAAATTCGAATTCAGAGGCCCATGAAAGAAGATTTTCAATTGCTCTCTAAATACAAACCTTAACTAATTTTTGATCGTCAAAAACGTCAGACGTGGATATCCATCTTTCAAACTAAAATGTCTATTGAAATTTCTTCTAGTTAGAGTTTTAACCGATTGAATGAAATACCAACCAAAATACCAACGATCCATTTCTATAGATTTCAATATACTAAACCACAAAAGAGTTATCGAGTTAACTGAACAGTTTTATTTCTACTATGTGCCGCTTTCACACCACTGTACATTGAGTGAGTGAGACAGTATTCATGCAAAGAGCCAAAAGTTATGCCGCTACGCTCTCAGCATCGATTTATGTGCCCACTGTCGCTCCATGGACCATGAAGGAACTTAACCGTTATGTACAATGCCGCCGCTTTTCGCTTACAGCACTGTCCCCTGCAGCATGCCAACAATAGAGTCATTGTAATGCTTCAGCCGGCCACCCAACACCCACTGACACCCACGCACACACACACACACACATATACATGAAAGTACAGACAAAGCATTCAGTGCACCACTTGCACTCGATACGTTGATCTCTTTCTGTGGCGCACACTCATCGTTCACTGCCAAACGAGCTGCGGCGCATGGCTGCGCGTGCAGGAATGAATTGGAACTAGACGCTGCAAAATCCTCGCCGCCCCTCGCGCCCACCGCACCCACCATACACCTGCAGCATGCGCGCCAAGCGCAATTTTATGAGTTGTTATGGATGTAAAGAAGAATAAAAGAATCGATTCGATTGCAGCCGCTGCGCTGGCGAGCGGAAAGCGCTTGAAAGCCATGAATGGACTCTCACTCACTTGGCGCGGTGAGCGAGTGTGTATTGGCAAGGATTTGCAGGATATGTGCAAAAAGGTGCAATATTGCACATTGCGAACGTTGGAGAGCGAATGCGTTCAATAAGCCGAGTTCATTGTTTTGCGTGTGGAGTGCTTTGTGAGGCGACAGCAAGTGGCAAAGTGGTTGTTGCAGTTTATAACTTGAGCGCTGCTGCTTCTTCTTCATTCTTTCTGGTGTGTATACATACGCCAAATGCGAGCTGGAACACTTTTAAGTGCTGTTGTAAGGTAGACATGAAGAAATGTTGACAATTTATGGAAGCTCTTACACCTACTTTAAGTTTGGAGGGAGAAAATCAAGTGAGGCGTGAAAACTATTTAGGTGGGTTTGGTAAAATTATGGTTTAAAGGACTTGTACAATTTCAATATTAATTTTTTTTTAGTTTTTCAATATTAATTTTTTAAAAAGGCGATTTATTAATTTTATTTATATATTCAGTCTACAGTTAAATTACTTACAGACTATGGGAAACAATTAATTCTTAAATAATTAATTAAAAAGACCAACTATGGCTAATTTTAAACTATATTCATTTGCTTCTAGACTTAGAATTATGAAGTCAGGTACTTAAGGTCTTTTTGGTAAGTGCTGGATGAACTGCTTGATCTATCTGAAAAAACATATGGACCAGTAGACTAGGAGGATTATTAGGGCTCTGACGAATTCTCTTGCATTACAGATATCTGTCGATTGAAGACGTACAAATCGCACACCCATTTCAAAAGTGGCACAACTCAAAATTTTGAATTTTCGGGTTTATGTGTTAATATGTACTGTGCACAATGCATCTATCTACCAATTAGCAAGAGCTCAGTATATTTTGTTGTTGTTAACTCTTGCCAAAAAGCAGTTAGGTCATGTCAAGAAGTTTGATGCTATTTGATCGCTGCAGCTCAATGCAAAAGAGTCCTAATTCAAATTGTGACACTTTCGACGAAATAAATCTTTGTTGGAGTTAATTCTAATTAGAGTGGTGACAGTTTGATAGTTTATATTTTCAAATAAATAAATTAATTTAATATTTTCAAAATTTGTCTTTTAAGTTTTTAATTGTCATTTATAATTTTTAAATTTAGCAAAAGTGACATAACTTAAAATATTAAAATAATCCTAAGTAAAGTTCTGACAAAATTAGTTCATATTTTCAAAAAAATTAATTAATTTAATATTTTCAAAATTTTTCTATCAACTTTTTAATTGTCTTTTATAATTTTTAAATTTAGCAAAAGTGACATAACTTAAAATAATTCAGTAATTATTGAGTTATGTAAAATATCATCAAAAAAGTCACAACTCAAAACTTTGGAATTTCTATTGTAAAATAAAAAAATTCTTTGTAACTTATCCTTAACCCTTATTCTCATACCCAAACTTACTAACGTCGTTTGGCACCCGGGGTACCCGGGTACCCATTTCATGAAATTTTTAAGTTTTCAATATAGAAAACAAAATTTTTTAAATATATGATTTGTTCGCTTTTCACCTAAATAACAAGGATCCGGAAGGTAAAAAAAAAATTTTCATTATTTGTCAGTTTTTTTCACGAAAATACATCGCAGTGGGCACCCGGGTACCCGGGTATGAGAATAAGGGTTAAGCATAATCTGTAAGGATTTTCTACTAAACGGTCTTCATGTCGAGAAGTTTGATGCAATTTGATCGCTGCAGCTCAATGCAAAAGAGTCCTAATTCAAATTGTGACACTTTTGACGAAATAAATCTTAGTTGGAGTTAATTCTAATTAGAGTTGTGACAGTTTGATAGTTTATATTTTCAAATAAATTAATTAATTTAATATTTTCAAAATTTGTCTTTTAAGTTTTTAATTGTCATTTATAATTTTTAAATTTAGCAAAAGTGACATAACTTAAAATAATTCGGTAATTATTGAGTTAAAATATCATCAATAAATTAATTAATTTAATATTTTCAAAATTTTTCTATCAACTTTTTTATAGTCTTTTATAATTTTTAAATTTAGCAAAAGTGACATAACTTAAAATAATTCAGTAATTATTGAATTAAAACATCATCAAAAAAGTCATAATTCAAAATTTTGGATTTTCTAGTGTAAAATAAAAATAGTCTTTGTAACTTATCCTAAAGCAGAATCTGTAAGGATTTTCTACTAAACGGTCTATACGTTATTTTAAAAAAGTGTTTATTCAGCTCAAAAACAATTGTTTGAGTTTTCTGAAAAATTAAAAATTTTTAAATTTTGTCACTTTTGAAGTGGATGTGCCATGTATCCAGTTGCCTAATCCTATTTTCTACAAAGTCCCATTGTAGACGAGTGCAACTATGTCCTTGCAAAGTTAATGTACATTTTCTTCGAATTAAATACTGGCACTGATGTATTTGGTGCTGCTCATTCCTAGACTTCATGGGTAGCCATGCATATATATTCTATATTAATATACCTATGACTTAATTTGTTCGCCCCATAGTAGCCAAAGGGTTAAGATTTCCATTCGCCTGTAGTCTTCGTGTCTGCCTTTGTTGTATTTTCAATTTAATTTCACTTTTCTCGCTACCACCAATGCATTCACCACATTTCCGTTAAGCGTTTCAGTAGCCATTCTCGCACGGCCCACCCCTCACCCCCGCCCCATGTTAATTATATCCTTTCAGTTTTATGGTCTTCCGCTTTTGCGCCGTTTTTCAAGTGTCGCCATGTGAAATCGTTTTGTAAGACGCCAACGTGTAGCAACAAATTAGCATAAATTTTCATTTCGATCTACACGTTTTCCGTTTGTTTTGTTTACGCTGCCTGCTTATCCCTTTCGCTTAGTGCTATCGCGTTTTCTCATTACTGTGTTTTATTTAATTTTCTTTATCATTTTTAATTTTCCACACAGCCCAACAACGCAACCGCCAACCAACGCTTAGCGCTTAGTTCTTCGTCGCCGCGACCTCTGACTGCTGCAGATTTCGTTTTGTATTTGTTGTTTTTTGTTTATGTTAACGTTTTGTTTCGTTTTGTTTTTATGACATTGCTGCTGTTTGTTATTATTTTTGCTTTTGTTTAAGTTAACATTTTATGCTTTCACGCTTTGGCTGCGAGCGTTTTCGGGCGTTTATGTGTGACAAAGCGGCTGGTAGCTCGTGTTGAAGTCCTCCGTCCTGAAGCGTGTGCGCGCTTCTTTGCCGACACTGACAGCGCTCAAAAGAGTTTTATTGTGATTTTTTATTGTTCAACTTGTTCAGCCATTCAGCGTGACTCAGTCGGCCGCAGCCGCAGCTCACCCAGTTTCAATTTTATTAGTTTTTATTACGATTATTATCTTTTAATGACACTCAATGAAGGCGTCTAAGGCTCATATGTGGCGGTGTGTTGTTGTTGGTTTTTCGATTTGAGCTGATAATAGCGTTTTGGCAGTAACGTACATCCACCAAAAAACACCAACAACACACCTCAGCGCATGGCGTTTCAATGCTAATAACACCTACAACAACAATAACAGCAACAAAGCCTACACGCCGTAAAAAGATTTAATGTGAGAAGCTGATTTTTTTATTATCTGTTTTGATTATTAAAATTGCTTTAGTTTAATGCGTGCGGCATTGTTTTCCGGTCGTAATGTTGCGAGTATTAAATCAACTTCAACGCGTTGGCGCTGGTGGCCCCACACGGCGCACGAGCGAGCAGGTGTGCGCGCGAAAGCGAGAGTGTGGCGAAAAGTGGTTAATTTGAAATTTATGAGCAATTAATTTTAAACGTCTCACTTTCCGAGCATGTCGTCATGGCTGACTTCACTTCCTCTTTTTCCACTTTGTCGTCCATCAACTGGATTCGATGAAGCATTTATGCGACATAAACTGCACACAATCCAATCAAATGCGACATTCTGTCGCCTATTCGTTCAAACACTAAACATAAAAGTGGCCAATTAACTGCGCTACAATAACACAAACATCACATACACACACACACACACACACATACTCAATCAGGTTGCACTGTTATCGACCTTGCTGCGCAATGCTTAAAGTCTAAGTGCCCATTGAAATTGTTATGCAAATTGCGACAATTTTTTTCCGTGCACTGTTCACAAGTGTAAATATTTCAATTTGTCGTTTATGCTAATCGCTAGAAAATGTTAATTAGCAGACACTCCATGTAATTAGTAAAGAAGTACAAATTGTTTTTGTACAAATCGTTTGTAAATAATGCGTAGCTTTTAGAGAATGTCATATGAAATACAAATATAAAAATAAATAAAAATCAACGTTAATTGGATGAAGCCGTTTTACTGTTGGTTTTATTTTTTTATTGTTGTTGTTTTTCGATCGATGGTGACATTTCAGAAATTGAACTACGCGTACAAGTCAACGCAAGCGGATGCATTCGGTAAGTTGAACTTTAACTGGGAAATTACGTGTTGAAAAAATTAATTCTTTCAGTACCAATGGGACAGTTTTTGTTTTGTCAATTCACTTGTTTAAAAAAGTTGAAAAAATTATAAGTGATAAATATATGGGATATATATGACAGTCGGTAAGTGCTGTTTTAGTTGGCAAATGAGGTGTTGACTTAAAACACAGTGCGACAGCATTTTTCACGCCGGGAAAAATCCATATGTGCGTGAAACTAGAGACCAAATATAGAAATACTGCGTACTCAGTTTTTCATTTCTACATCCTTTGTCCTTTTAAAAGGACTTCAAAATTTTGAAGGGGATAAAAAATTAAAAAATATAAAAAATACTTACCCTCGTTAGATATGGCGATATGTATGTATATCAAATGAAAGAGAAAAGGCTCAAGAATTTAAATAAAATTAATTTTGTAACCATTTGTAAAAAAAGGATATGAAAAAGGTCCTTTGAAAATTTTAATCCTTTCTATCCTTGAAAATTTATATAGAATTTTCTTGAAAAGTAAGTATGTTAAAACCCCAAATCTCCCTGATCACGTGTCAAAATTTCATTACTCTAACTTTATTAGTTCGAAAGTTATTAAAAAAAACAGGCGGAAGCTGCAATTCTAATGAAGTACAAAAATTCTAATTTATTTGAGTATCAGTATTTTAAATAATAAAAAGATACAAAATCAATGAAGCGAAAATAATGAAATTTTGACACGTGATCAAGGAGATTTTGGGTTTTAACATACTTACTTTTCAGAAAATTCTATCAGGTGTACAACTTTGCTTACAGATGTATTATTCAAAGTATTGTCCGTCGCTAGCGACAACTTTCTCCCATCTTTCCGGCAATTTTCGGATCCCGGCTCGAAAAAAGGAGTCCTCTTTTGACGCTATCCATGAAGCAATCCATTTTTCCAATTCTTCGAAGGATTGAAAATGTTGATCTGCCAGGCCGTGTGCCATCGAACGGAATAGGTGGAAGTCAGAAGGGGCGACATCTGGGGAATACGGCGGGTGGGGCAAGACTTCCCATTTCAGCGTTTCCAGGTACTTTTTGACCACTTTTGCGACGTGAGGCCGAGCATTGTCGTGTTGGAGGATGACTTTGTCATGTCGCTCTTGATATTGTGGCCGCTTTTCTTTTAGCGCGCGACTAAGGCGCATCAGTTGCGTTCGGTAGCGATCTCCTGTGATGGTTTTACCCGGTTTTAAGAGCTCGTAGTAAATCACACCGAGCTCCGAGTAAATCACACTCTTCCACCACCATGTTTGTCTTCGACATCGAAATCACCATTTTTAAAACGTTGAAACCACTCCCGACACGTTCTTTCACTCAGAGCAGCATCACCGTAAGTTTCTGAGAGCATTCGATGCGCTTCAGCTGCATTTTTTTGCGAATTGTAACAGAAAAGTAAAACTTCCCGCAAATGGCGAGAATTGGGCACATAAACGGACATTTTCGAGCGTGAATAATACGAAAACAAGAACAACTGTCACTGAAACGGCGATGACAATTCGTTAGGCACTGTCCACACTCACTTTAAAGGCATTACCATCTATGTATTTCAACCAGCCTCAGCCGGTACAGCCACCTATCGGAAAACGGCGGAAGCAAAGTTGTACACCTGATATATCAATTTTCAAGGATATAAAGGATTAAAATTTTCAAAGGACCTTTTTCATATCCTTTTTTTACAAATAGATAAAAAGTGAATTTTATTTAAATTCTTGAGCCTTTCCTCTTTTATTTGATATACATATCGCCATATTCTAACGAGGTTAAGTATTTTTTTATTTGTTATCCCCTTCAAAATTTTGAAGTCTTTTTTAAAGGACAAAGGATGTAGAAATGAAAAACTGAGTATGCAGTATTACTATGTTTGGTCTCTAGTTTCACGGCCGAATGGATTTTTTCCGTTGTGAAAAATTTTTTTAATTTTTGTCGCACGTTCAAATCGTCGTTAATTCAACTTTAACGACTTTGAAAGAGTTAAAAATGCATCAAGGAGCCATATGTCCCATGGTCTTGAAAGCGTTAAGGTTTAAATTTTCACTTGGATATCTTTTACTCAAGCAAATAATTTGCTTTATCTGCAAGGATCTGTTAATTTTATTATGTAAAAAAGGTAATGTTCGTCAACATATGAAGGCGTGGCTGGTTTCAAAAACTGTATATGTATTGTTATATAAAGATTACGGATCGTGTCGATCTTAAATTCTTTATTGTGGCCTTTAGATCATCTCGTATTTTATGTGTTTAAGTATTGGATCAAACTTTTCTGAAATATTTGCATGATGGGTTATTTCTCCCTAGAAACTTTTGTCATCTATTCTGTAACATTTCTCTTCTTTTCCTTTTTTATATTATTATTATTTTTTTATGTTTAAAACAAAGAATGTAATATGAATTAGGCCTAAAATGAGCCGTAAGAAATAAAATAAATAAATAAATAAATATTTTGACTATTTTTGTCATACAAAAATACGTACCATAACTGAAATAAACACAAGAATAGATACCACAAAATATAAGAAAAAATTAACTTAAGAATCTTGTTGAATTTTTAGACTGGAAGAAGTCGTGGCCAGTATGGAAAAGTAAATAATATAAATTAGTAAAAAGTAGAGTATGAAAAAATATAGAAAATCATGTAATTGTTACATATGACGACCGAACAACGAATTATTCATGTCCAAAATTCAAAGAGAAAGGCACACGTGATCAGATCCATCATATATATAATTATATATTTGTAATGTTTATCACAAAAAGAATCGTTAAAGCAAAATTCGTCACATGCGTCTGCAAAACTGCAACACTTAAGCATTTGGAAAACGTAAATTGGCAAACTCAATGTAGCATTATGTACAGTTATAAATCAAAAGTGGCATTTTCCAATTTAGCGTTAAACAAATTGAAAATATTACAGCGTATGGCCAAATGAAGACAAGCAGCTTAGCTAACCTAACCACTTCGTGCTACATTTACAATCAGCTCCACAGACGGAATGTTGTTGTAGCTGTGCAGTGTTGCACCAACCTCCCCACAGGCGACATCGACATCGACACCAACAGCTAAACAGCAATTTCGCCATTGTCGTCGAACACTTGAGTGCATTTTTGATTTACGACCTGTCACCACAAAAATAAATACAATTCAGAAAATTTAGCTGACCGAACAACAAACAAAGTGTCATAATTTTTTTGTTCAATAACATTTTTCTAAGAATTTTTTTGCATTGCAGGGAGTTGAGTTGGAAAAAATTGCAAATAAGAATAGTAAAAAACTTTAAAATAATTATTAAAAAAATAAATAAAAGGTTTGCAACAAAGCTGTTCAATAATTGCACTGAATTGCAGCAACAATGAGTTATGCAAATGTGTGGTTCGCTGTCGTCGAATGCAAGTAATTTCAATACAACAACAATTATACAACCCATATTATAAATTTTTTTTAATATTATTTTTTTTAATATTAATTTTTTTTAATATTATTTTTTTTTAATATTATATAGTTTATAAAATTAAGCAAAAAACACTAAAAAATACTAATAAAATTATTATTCCAAATGTGGCACTTGTTTTCAGGGTTACCTGACTTCGCTAAACTTGATGTCCAAAACTTTTAATACAGAAAATTGCATAAAACACGAACGATAAAACAATTTTATAGTAAATAGATCCAAAACTTGTTTTTAAAAAATCTCAATAGACTTTCCAAAATCGTGCATGCTCTACCGAAAACACTCAATTTTTTTAATTTTTTTGTTCAATAACATTTTTCTAAGAATTTTTTTGCATTGCGGGGAGTTTAGTTGAAAAAAACTTACAAACAAGAATAGTGAATAAAAATTGTAAAAATACTTAACTATTAAAAAAAAAATAAATAAAAAGCTTGCAACAAAGCTGTTCAATAATTGCAGCAACAATGAGTTAGTTACAATGAGTTATGCAAATGTGTGGTTCGCTGTTGTCGAATGCAAGTCATTTCAATACAACAACACGAGACGACTTAATAGTTAGACATATATTTAATTGCTCGTACCTACACGCGTAGCACAATTACAATAACAATAACAATAGCTTTCATGCCCAGACAGTGGTCTTTATTGTGGTGTTTGTTGCTGTAATCGCGGTTGCACTTAAACGCAACGCCTACGTATGGTGCACTTTGATCATTTGTTTGTTTGCCAAATCGATTAATACATCAATGGACGCGTGAGCAGTCGAGCGGGTCGAGACGAATAACGGAAGCGCCATTTGCGGCGTGAAAGCGCTAACAATTGTCTGCTTTGCTAACGACATTACAATCGCCCACGCAGTGCACACAGCTCCCCCTTTCAGTCCTCTTCCATTCATGCGCCCCGTCTCGTCTATTCGTTCGCCCGCTTGACTATCCATCAGCTGCACAAATGCGTTGGGAGCGGATTTGTGCAAATGCGCCAAAAGAGCACCACTACATGTACTGCAACCGCGACACACACCCACACACACGACTTATTGTTGTTGGACCTGGCCGCATGTCCCGCGCCCAACGCCCAGCGCAATCGCAATCGTGGGGCACTCAATTGCTCGACTTGCAAATTATCGCACTTCCTATTGTTGCTATTGTTGTTGTCGCTGCGGTGCCGTTGCATGTGCACTGTGTGGGATGTTGCATCGGTGACGGGGTGGCGCAACGATGCGCTCCGCAATGCAAAATTGCCCGAATTGCGAATTGAAATGGCTTGTTGTCCAATCATAAATTGGAAAATTTTCATAAAAACGTCATAACAATCATTTCGAAATTCAACCACAACAACAACAACAACTATGACAGCAATTGTTGTCACAATTACCACGTCAACGCGTTGCTTTTGGTGGTGGCAACCAAATTGCAGCAAAATTACACACTCGGCGGCGCTTTTCAACCGATTTCAATGCGGAAAAAGACTCGAACGAATTGACGTCGGCATTTTTCTCTGCAATATTGCATACTTGTTGTTGCTGCACTGGCAGTTCATTGATTTCTGCTCACACGCATTGTTCGTTTATTAAAGTTTTTGTCAACTATTTTTAATTTTTGATTTTGCTTTTTCTTCACAGTTTTGTTACTTGTTCTAACTTCTTTCTCATAATCAATTTTGTGGTTCTTTATACACTTGTATTATGGTTTTTTTGTTTGTTGATATTTGTTGTTCATATTTATTATGTAATTAATTAGTTTTCAAAGTTTGATTTTTAATTTAGAACATTTTTTATTTTTTATGTATGTCATTGTTTTGTTCTTAGTTGCAGATTTGGTTAGACACGTTCCTCTCATAGTTAATCAATCTTGTAGTTCTTTCTATATTTTTGGGTTTTGTGTTTTTTGTTTAGTTTTATTTTTTATCTAATTATTAATTTTTAATTTAATTAATTTTAATTAATTAATTTGAATTTTTAAAAAATATTTAGAATTTTTTAATTGTTCTTAACCTATTAATGTTTCATCCTACTTCTTCCTCTTCTTTTTTGGTTACTTATTAAGTATTTACTATCATAGTTTTTTCTTGTGCTGTTCAAGTTTTTATTTTATTTTTACTTTATGGTTGCATATTTTTTTCTTTTGTCTTATCTCCGGCGTTTTATTATCTTTTCATTAACAATTTTTGCTCCTGTACTACAGTTCCGTTTTATTTACAGTGGTGTCTGTATATAGTGAACTAATTATTGCAAGGCCTGTTCACAGTATTGAGGTTGTTCACCATATCAAGGTTAACATTTTTGGTCAAAAACTCGTTTATTTGCTCAAAATACACTTTTTGTTTTTTGCTTGAAAATTTGTTTCTATATTTAGAGGCTCGATGTCAAAATTTGGGTGTTCACTATATAGGGGGTTCACTATACCCAGACATGACTGTATATACTTTTTTACATTTTAACTGAATTATTCTTTTGTCTTTTACTTTTCATCACAATTTTTTTTTCGATTCTGTCTCTCATTTTGCATCTTTTTATCTCTTTGTTCTAATACATATTTCATAATTTTCTTACTGTATGTTCTTTTTTCCTTTAGTTCTTTTTAAACATTTCATATTATTTCACATTTCTTAACTTTGTTTTGCCTTCCGATTTTTATTTGATTTTTCACAACAAAATATTTTATTATTTGTTTTACAGTGGTGTCTGGATATAGTGAACTAATCAAGGTTAACATTTTTGGTCAAAAACTCGTTTATTTGCTCAAAATACACTTTTTGTTTTTTGCTTGAAAATTGTTTCTATATTTAGAGGCTCGATGTCAAAATTTGGGTGTTCACTATATCGAGGTGTTCACTATATAGGGGGTTCACTATACCCAGACACGACTGTATTTTCACGGTATTCCTCTCTCATGGATTGGTCTACCTTCATCCTTTTCCGTTTTATTCCTAGTTTCAGTTCTTTTTATTCTTTTTAAGCTCTGAGACCAATACTCGCTCATTTTTGCCTCTCTTTTGCATCTTCTATTCTTTTTTCACATTTTACCAAATTAAAATTTTTTTATTATTAATTTTTTTTAATATTTATTTTTTAATATTAAATTTTTTAATATTAATAATTGTTTTAATATTAATAATTGTTTATAAAATCAAGCAAAAAACACTAACAAATACTTATCAAATTATTATTCCAAATGTGGCACTTGTTTTCAGGGTTACCTGACTTTGCTAAACTTGATGTCCAAAAATTTTAATACAGAAAATTGCCTAAAACACGAAAGATAAAACATTTTTATAGTAAATAGATCCAAAACTTGTTTTAAAAAAATCTCAATAGACTTTCCTAAATCGTGCATGCTTTACTGAAAACACTCAATTTTTTTTTAGACAGTATCTCAGTATCTCAAATATTTGTAAACCAGCCAATTCTGCAAATAGCGATGCTTCGCCCAAAATCCAGGTGCAATCACACTTTCCAATCGGTCTCACTCAATCTCCAACTAGCCAACGCTCAAGTTTGTCCATTCAACGTCATTCACAGCAACTTCAGCATTCTCCCTCATTCACTCGTCCACTCATTCACTCACTTCGCATCGGCAGTCAGCTAAAGCGGAGTGTCCGAGCAAGCATTCTCACATTATAAACAGCGAAATTAAACATCCGCCACGCAGCGCGCTCAGCACAAATCGAATAAGAAACGCCAAGCACTTCTGCACACCCCGCAGTCGATTTGTGGCTGCAGCAACGGCAACGAATCACTCGAATGGTTTGTTTACACTCAAAAACAGGAAGCGCGGCGGCCATCATTCACACGCACACACTGACAGCGCTGGCGCCCAAAATTCGCGACAGCACAGCGGCCGAGTGGAAGCGAGAGAGTCGTGTCGCAACACAAGTCCAATTCGTAAGTGGCGCGCGAGCGGGAAAAAGCCAGCGAGTGAGTGGCGCGATTCGGTGTTGGAGCGGCGCTGCTGCGTTGTTGCTGGCAGCGCAGCTGGCTGAGGCGCGGCGGCCGCTTCTCGCTCGCGCGTTGAGTTAGTGTCGTTGAAGTTGAGTGACTACGCTGGATGTTGCTTTCTTATTGCCATATGTTGAGTGTTTAGTGGCCGTTATGACAACTGAGGGCGCAATGGGAGAAACAACAAATGAGGCGTTGAATGAGCGCAACGGCAATTCATGTTATTGGCAATGGGTGCTAGGGCCATCAGAGGCCATAAGGGATTGGAAAAATTGCATGGCAGTTGAGGTAGTTGAAGATTTATGGTGTGGATGCGGCACCCAAATGTGAAAAGAAAATTGTACGAAAACAATATAAATGTTGATATTAAAAAATCAGTGAATGCAATAAATGAAAATACAAAATTAATTGCATGAATGTGTGGCAGATAGTTTAAAGAACGAGCAAAGTGTTGAAAAATTTATAATTAAATGCTGCAGCAACGCATGGAGTGATAGGTGGATATTTTGAATTAAAAATAACATGAATTAATACTTGTAAACTTGGCAGTGAAAACTCTGGAAAATTTAAATTTTTATCAATGCTGAAATTAAAACCGAATAAAATATTCAGAAACACAGAAGATAACGACAAATCAAATAAAAAACTAAAGTAATTAATTTAGTGATATAAAAATATTAAACTCAAGTTCTGGAGAATTGAAGGGCAAAATTTCTAGAATAAAATGAGAACAATTAACAAAAAGTATGATAGAAAAATTTTTGAAGTTATCCTTATAATAAAATCTTAAAACAAAAAGCGATATAATATAAAAAAATAACAAAACAACCCAATATATGTCAGTTACTTATTGAAAAATTGAACAAAATATATGTTAAAATAATGACAAATTTGATTAAATAAAAATGTGAGGACAAGCAAAAATATGCAAATGTCAATCGCACCAGTTTAAATTTTTATGAAAGCATTTAGCAAACAAAAGCAACAGCAACATCAACAATGGAAACATTTAAAATAACATCAAAATAATAATTAAAGCAATTAACAAAGAGAAACAATACAACAATTATAACATTTTAAAGAAATAAATTCAAATTAAAAATACCCATATTTTTATTATCGTTAATCATTTGTGATAAAAAAATTAAATACAATGGAGTAACTAAACAATAGCAATCAATATTCATAACAATATTTGTTTATCTTTTTTTATAAACTTTTGGGTTTTGTAGAGAATTCAATTAAATTTATTTATTATTTTTTTATTAATTATATATTTATTCCTAATGATAAAAATTTGAAAGATTAATTGGTATTAATTTCATTAATTGAGCAATTCAATTCAAATACGGACATATCATAGTTAATTTATAAATTCAATTAAACTCAAAACAACTGATTATTAATTAATGATTTCACTTAAATTCAGAACAAATCATAATTCATTCATCAATTTAATTACATTCAAACAAAACTAACTACAATGGAATAACAAAACAGTCAAAGAAGGTTAGATTATTATTTTATCATTCAAAACAAAATTTTTTTCAACTTTTTTATAAACTTTCAATTTCCGGGTTTTAAAAGTTATTCATAATGATAAAAAAATTTTAAAGCTTGAATGGTATTAATTTAATTAACTAACCAATTCAATAAAAATACAAACACGATGGTTAAATTATTATTTCAACATTCAAAAAAAATGTTTTCAACTTTTTTATAATTTTTCAATAAATTTTTGGGTTTCGTAGAAAATAAATTTAATTTAAAAGTTATTCATAATGATAAAAATTTTAAAGTTTCAATGGTATTACTTAATTTTATTAATTAAGCTATTCAATAAAAATACGAACACATCATAGTTAATTAATCAATTCAATTAAACTCAAAACAACTCATTATTAATTAATAATTTCAATTAACTTCAGAACAAATTACAAATAATTGAACAATTCAATTAACTTCAGAACAAGTTATAATTAATTGAACAATTCAATTAACTTCGGAACAATTCATAATTACATAAATTACATTGATGCTATCAGAACTTTTTTTTAGAAACTTTCAATCATTTTCCGGGTTTTAAAAAATATTCATAATGATAAAAAAATGTTAAAGCTTGAATAGTATTAATTTAATTAACTAAGCAATTCAATAAAAATACGAACACGAAGGTTAAATTATTATTTCAACATTCAAAAAAATTGTTTTCAACGTTTTTATAATTTTTCAATAAATTTTTGGGTTTCGCAGAAAATAAATTTAATTTAAAAGTTATTCATAATGATAAAAATTTTAAAGTTTCAATGGTATTACTTAATTTTATTAATTAAGCAATTCAATAAAAATACGAACACATCATAGTTAATTAATCAATTCAATTAAACTCAAAACAACTCATTATTAATTAATAATTTCAATTAACTTCAGAACAAATTACAAATAATTGAACAATTCAATTAACTTCAGTACAAGTTATAATTAATTGAACAATTCAATTAACTTCAGAAGAATTCATAACTACATAAATTACATTGATGCTATCAAAACTTGTAGTTAAATATGGAAATATTTGAGTTGGAGCTCCATAATTCAATTAAATTCACATTCATTCATTCACATTAAATTCACAATTAAATAATAATTAAACTCTTTTTTAAATTAATTCATAATTAATTTAATTATTTCGAAACGTGTAATATAACTTAATTAACATATAGCTGTCAAGTTTGATAATTACAAATACAAGAGTTTAATAGAACGATTTGAGTTGGAGCTCCATATTGTAATTAAATTCACATTTAATTAAATAATAATTAAACTCGCTTTTAATTTAATTCATAATTAATTGAATAATATTGAAACGCGTATATCATAACTTAATTGTCATATTGCTATCAAATGTGATATTTACAAATACAAGAGTTTAATAGAACGATTTGAGTTGGAGCTCCATAATTCAATTAAATTCACATTTAATTAAATAATAATTAAACTCTCTTTTAATTTAATTCAAAATTAATTGAATAATATTGAAACGCGTATATCATAACTTAATTGTCATATTGCTATTAAATTTAATAATTACAAATACGAGGGTTTAATTTGAAGTACCATAAGTCCAACATTGAGTTTATAAATAAATTTAAATTTGATTTAGCTGCACTAATTTCTATCAAAATGGACTACTAAAAATTTAAAGTGTTGACTTCGAATTTCATTAGTTAAAATTTATGTTTATAATTACTAATGAAATTGACATTATTACCATCACAAATGCGAATTACAAATACAAAGTTCTAAGTTAGATAGATAAAAGAATCAATTAAGATTTTAATTGAACTATAAAATTATATAATTCTTATTGTTGCTATCAAAAATGTCCAAGTTCAAAGCGCCAACAAAAGCGAGCCATTAAAAAACTTAAGCATTTCAAAAAGCGTCGGCTGCCCTAACCATTTGTTGTTGTGCATTGCATATTAAACTGACTCATTCTCTCTCCGACTGGATTTGCTCATTTGCTCGCGTGCTCAACAACTCACTCAGCTCGCGCTCCAAAGCAAGCAAGCTCTGGCAGTCGGCAAGCTTGCCGGCAAAATGCGCTCCCGCAGCACCGCGACGCTTTGGTGCGCCGCAATGCACCTGCCCCGCGGCTCCCGCTTCCAAAACGACGCCAATCCACTCGACGTTCGACTCAATTTCCCTCCCATTCGTATGGGCTGCTGCTGCTTGGAGCGCGACGCCACCGCGCCACGAGAGGCCGAGCGCTGGCGCTGTCGCTGCGCTGCCGACTGGCGACGTCGCAGCCAGCTCGCAGGGGCAGAAGACAGGCGTAGTGGCGCGCTCGCCTGTGTGTGTAGTCGAGTGTCGATGCCGTATGCCGTATATAGTGTGTGTAGTACAAAGGCAGATATTACCAATTACACGAAATTTTTATACTCTTTTAAAAATTTCGTTTTATTATAATATTTATTATCGTAGAGCGCAGTAGTGTCTGCGGAGCGTTGTGTGGCTTGCCCCAATACGAAATTCTGTGTTATTGTCTTTTAACTGTTTCTGCTTATTACTGTTTGGCGTGGATATTATTGTTATTATTATTCAACAATATTCGTGCCGATATATTTCGTGTGTGCGCTACGCTGTGTGCTTTGTGCGGTAACTCGCGTGCGATTCGCGCTATTCGCTCTAGCGGCCGCTGGCTGTTGTAGCTGTAGTTGGCGCTCTTGGCGGCGCCGCAGACACTTGACCCAAACGCCGAAATCTTTGCGTGGCGCGAGCGAACGCGTTAAAACCGTTAAGCGGCGACATAAAAATATCGGCGCAGCAAGAAAGTGGCCAGAAATCGCGGCAAAAACGCGCAATTTTTAAGAAATTCGGTAGTAAATAAATCGAAAAAATTTCACTCATAACGGAAACGGAAACGTGACAAGAAAAAAACGGTAAGCGTCAACGTGTCATTAAAGTGCTGCATTAAAAGGGCGTGAAGATTGTTGTAGAATTTGGCAAATGCGAGCAAAAAGGTTGCGACTTCTTCTAAAATACGTAAACGCCATAACTAAAGTGAATGCAAAAAAAAGTAACAACCAAAATAAACACATTCAAAAATATATAAAATAATAATAAAACCAACAGCAGTTTCAGTAATAGTCAAGCCTACAACAAAAACAACAACAGCGGCAAACACCTAAACCCGTAAATAGTTAGAGGCCCAAGGACAACCATAAAAAATTAAAAACTCGTAAAATTTACGCATTTTTTTGTAATTACACGCCATAAAAACAAACGCAGCAACAAAAAGCAAAAACGACAACAACAACAACAACAACAACAGCAGAGAACAACGAAAAACGCAACAACGCACCCGAAAAGGGAACAAAACGACAATTAAAAAAAGCGCAAAACAACAACAAAATAAGTCGACTAGGCAAACATTGTCGACGTTTTGCCGTTGTGCCGTTTTGACATTTTGACGGCATCTGTGTGACGACAGTTGACGTGTTCGACGGCCTGTGTGTGTGGCCCTAACAGCCAAACGCCTTTCGGTTTTGGTGCATTTGGTACGTTGGCAAAAACATAAAACTAATAAAATATAAAAGCAACAACAACAATAATAAACGCAGCACTTCCATACGCCAAAAAACGCAAACCGTACGCGACACACACTGCAAGTGCCAACGCGGTCGGCTGCGTTTGCGAGTGAGTGTACATAAGTGTGTGCGAGTGTGTGTGTGTGAGCCTAAGCGCATTTTATTGCTTTTTAAACAAAGTAATTAAAATCTAAGTATTCCGTACTGTCGCCCCCGCTCACACGCGTGCCCCCAACACACAACACACAAGTGAACGCGTATAAGGACAGACGCTCGGACGGACAGACACTTGGACGGACAGCGTCTTGACAAACATTACACGTGCTGGCACCATAAAACATCCAAATAAACAAAATAAAAAACAATTAAATGCTAAAGTCGTAAAAGTCGCCCAGCAAAGCGGCCGCCACGTACCAAAAGCCAAATTAGAAAACAAAAACAAAAAAAAACAACAAAAACCAATTGGTGAGAAGTTGCTAAAGTCGCTAAGGATTCTATGTTCCACGCGTCGTCTTTGAATTTGTGCCATTTTTGGTTTACCATAGTTTCCACAAATCAACGGCGCGTTGTCAGTGCTGCCGTCGGCTTTTCAAGTCGTCGCATAAATATAATTAAATAGCGACGGCGATTCGTTGTCGCTCGCTCGCTCGGTGTGCGGTGCTACGTTGTGTTTTTTTTTGTTGGTTGTGTGTGTTTGTTTTTTGTTGCGTGAAAGTAATTGCAATCGCTGATTTTTAATTCATTTCGTTTGTAGCCAACTCAAAGGTCAATACACACGCACACACAGACACCCCGACACGCGCAAACCGCTCAGTCCATACCATACGCCACCCACACACGCACATACACAACTGCCCTGTGCCCGAGCAAGTTTTGTTGAGTATCGCAAAGAATTCCACTGAAAAAAGTGCAATGCAAACGCAACCAAATGCGAACGCGCAGTAAACCGTCAAATTGTTATTGACCGAAAAGGTAAACTCATTTCTCGCATTTCACCCCTCGACCCGTAAAAGAACTCCCAAAACAACAAGTCCCCTCCGCACATCTGTTCTGTCCACTTCTATTTTTTAATTTAATTCTTCTACTTTGTCACTCTTACTCTTTCCTTCTACGCTATTAGTTGCTTGCTTTTTTTAAAACACTTTCCTACTATTTTTACTGATTTCACTAAAATGTTGGGCCCCAGTGCCATACACTTCCCCTCAACTCGAATGTGGTTTACTATCCATGCAATTTTGTGCACTCAGTATTTCAAAAAAAGATTCTCTCCAAAATCGTGTCAAGCAGACAACAGGATTCTTCAAATCCATTTGAAATATTTAATCTGAGCCGTAGTTGTGCTTGATAATAATTAAATTTGATGAAAAGGACATGAAGGTCCAGTTAATTTGTGCAGCACTGACGAGCAGTAAAGTTTTAATTCACAGTTTTTGAATTTTAGATTGTCTTATAGATCTTTAAAAATGTTAGTTGTAAGACATCAAATATAACTTTTTACATAAGAATCCCAGTCTATCACAGAGTTTTTAGAAAATTAGAACTCAGGTCCTTGACTAAACTGTATCTAATGGGAATATTTGCAGAAAACTTGAGGTCACTATTCTTTTAATACTGGCTAAATGATTTTTAATGAAACTGTTCTAAGTTTCAAGTCAGTATTTTAGTTTTTATTGAAAGGTAACATAAAAAATTCCATGATATCGAAATATAATTTGTTGTGCTCTATAGTGATCTATGAATAAATTGTAGTAAATTTGAGGCCAGTATTTAATTTTTCTATTTATGTGACTTATAAGCCGCCGGTCATTGTGTTTGACCGGCGGCTCCTTTGGGATATGTTAGCCTTGAAATCATATCTTTTTTAGGTTTGTAAATGCAGCTTAAAAATTTTCTATTGAAACTATAAGCAATTCGAGGCTTAGTAATACAATATAATTTGTCTGATATTGGTAAAAAGATTTCTATTGAAACTACTGAAAGGCTAAGATAGGTTTTATATGTTTGCTTTACAAGGACATTTTGTGAAATAATTAAAAATAAAACAAAATAATTAAAATAATTAAAAAAAATTATTTTCTGACATTACAAACAAAGAACGAGGAACCATTTTATCCACTATTAGTGATCTATTAATTTCAATGAAAAGGATTTATTTATCTAACCAGAGTTGAGTTCATAGACAAAATTTTGTTACACCGACGGCATCTCTGAAATAGACTAGGCTTCGTTTTATTAGGGACGTGTGGTCCCAAACCCAATGCACAACCTAAAACCTGGGAAGGATCGCTGCACACATTGATTCATTGACCGACGGTTGTCAGACAACTGTTCAGGAGGAGCTGTGAGCAGATTGTGTGGCAACTTGGAAAATCAAGCTTGGAATTTTCCTCGTCAGGTTCTCTTCTTTCCTTTTCCATTCCTTCCTCATACAAAAATTTTATCTTTGATGACATACTACTTACATTTTTATAGATCTATGAACCTAAGCTTTAGTTAGGTTTGAAGACGGTAATCTTTTAAGGAGATTCAATATCTAAAAATTAAAATGCGTAAAGATGTTCTTTACTAGCGCAAACCTCTTCCCATAACCACTGTTCTGCAAAAGACTACTTGATGCAAAAAATTATATTTTCTATGTCTTTCCCTGACCCGAAACTTGAACACGTTCATACTTTCCATTCTAAAGTTGATAACATTTAAAATAGTTCATTCATATTTAGCCGTCGCAATGTTAACTAAGTCCACCAAATGGAGAAGAAAAAGTTTGAGAATCCCATAAGCTAGATTCAAGCTGTAAACATGTTCAATTTTATATCTTTAGTACTTTTTTAGGATTCTTTAATGTATCTCCTAAGAAAACTGTACTAATATTTAAGTGCTTCAAAGTAGGTATTTCATAATCAAGTTCGTCAACTTGAATTTATTTTGAATAGAAAAAATTAACAACAACAAGCTCGCTGAAACTTCATGAAAGATCAGAAATTGTTTTTAACAAATTTATTTACCAGAATCCGTCCTTTTCGATTTCGATATTCCACTTGTACCAACGCAGCGTCTTCCATTAATAGAGCTACAAAAATATATGTTTTCCAGTCTAACTGGCTCGATAAACTTTTACTTGGCGCTGCTAATGACAAATTTTCCATTTTTTCATTCACTCATTTTGTTGAATGAATGATTGAATTGGTGATTTGGTGATGAATTTGGTGATTTTGGAAGAGATGATAGAAGGTCCTAGCGTTCTATTAGCTGCTTCGTAGGGCATAGTTCAGCGCTTCTTCGACCATAGCATAGCATAGATCCCTTTCTTTTTAATATTTAAGTATAATTTTCAGATTATAAATATTGATCTGTGATAACATTTAATCGTGATTGAAACTTTGCTGCTCCGACTCTTGTTAAATCGATCGCTGCTCATGTGTTGAATTCAACAAAATTTGTTAAGCTACAAAATGTTCACTTCACACTTGAATTATTGTTTTTCGTTTATTCTTTTGAGCTTGAGTTTGTTTTTCATTCAATTCCTACATTACATTCTAAATAAATTCAAATCAATTCAATTGAATGTAATTACAAATATTTCAAATTGCAGTAATTAAAACAAAAAGAAAAAACTCAAACTTCTGTCGAGTATCGAAAATGCCGCGTTCATAAATTTATCAAAACTTGAAAATCCAATTGAGCGAATCGTAAATGAAAATTGCGAAATCGCTGGCGAAGCGTTCCTCTTTGACACCTCTGACCGAATCCGAATCGAATTCCTTTTAGAGACGCGAGCGAACCGAGAAAAGAATGTGCAATGTCAAAATTTGTTTTCGATAGTATGCTACCAAAGTATCCACAGTTTCAACCATTTATCAGTTCACATTTAACTACAACAACACAAAATTCATCATCAGCAGCTGTTGCCGCCGCCCTCGCCGCCGCCGCCGCCTCATCGTCGTCGTCCGCCGTCAATAGCAGTTTGGTCAGCAGCAACGGCCACCACGCCGGCTCCCTGTCGCCCTCGTCCAGCGTCTCCGCAGCGCTCAACATCAGCAGCAGCCAGCTGAATCAGTCGTCCAATTCGCCGGTGTCCTCGTCATCGCCCTCGTCCACCACATTTGGCGCGCTCACGCCACACCAGCAGCACCAGCAACTGCAGCAGCATCATCAGCAACAACAGCAGCAACAGCACCACCAGTACTCGCTCTCCGCCGCCCTCCAACTGCAGCAGCAGCAGCAGCAGTTGCACATCAACAAACTAGCCGCCGCCGCCGCCGCAGTCAGTTCGCAAGGCGGCAACGGCAACGGCCACGGCCACAATCTCGGCCACAGCCATAGCCACAGCGCTGTCCAGCAGCAGCAACAGCAACAGCTGCTACTGACGCCGCCCTCGGCAGCCAACTCGCAGACCGGCGACAGCAGTTGCTCGCCCTCGCCGTCGGCATCGTCGTCGCTGCATCGCAGCGTCAACGACCACTCGCCCACCGCCGCCTCCGCGGCAGCCGCCGCCGCCAATACCGTAGCCGCTGCTGCAGCCGCCGCCGCCGCTGCGGCCTCCTCCTCGTTTGCCATACCCACCAGCAAAATGTATCCGTACGTGTCAAATCATCCCACGTCGCACGGCATCTCCGGCATGCCGGGCTTCACCGGGCTGGAGGACAAATCGTGCAGGTGAGTGCAAGACATTTTCATTCCAGTTATAATTATCTCCTTGGGCTTCAAATCTATTTGTGCAGAGTCGTAGGAACGTGCATGACATTTGTTAGATATAAAAGGGAGGATATAGGAGGTCAAGCTTAGAGGGTGATAGATATTCGAGAGGAATGGTTTTGAAATCCAGCTTACTCCAGACATACGATGTCTGTTCAAAAAGTATAGCGAATTACGTATATTACACTGTACAATACACAAAAAAAAATAACATCTGCCATCTGCTATTCCACGTGCAAGTTTTGTACTAGATTTTAGTACCAATTTTAAATAAGTACGAAATAAACACTAAAACGCATTTTCCGTTTCGGCTTAATTCTGGCGTTCAAGTTAATTTCTGAGCTTTGATGTATTCAGAGATCTATAGTGGAATTTTATGGTGAATATTTTCGTGGTACATTTTGTCCTTAGAAAGTCCTGTTTTACAGGACATTTTTGGCATTTTAGAAAAAAGGGTCAAATTGCCCCATACAAATAGGAGCTACAGGGTTAAAATGCTCCACAAAAATGTTCTTCGTAGTATTTTACATCAAATTGCTGAACACATCATATACCTAAAATGTGAGGTTACATGGTTTTCGTATGCCGATTCACCATAAGAATGTGCAAAAAGGGGAAAACTTGACCCCCCTAAAAAAAAATTCAGACGTAAACTTTCGAAACGCCGATACAGGTATATTTTTTTTTGGACCCCTCTACCAGAATCCGTTGTCAGAACCTTGTTATTTTAAAAAATGTTGAATTTGTTGTGCAGTGTTATTTGATTTTCGATTTTTTGGTGGCATTATTTGGTACTCATGTCCCCCACTTATGACGACAAGTTCTTCCATTTTGAATGTTCTGTTAATTTATGACAGTTGTTTTGCTTGGACGTGTTTTGGCTCGTCTTCGAATTTGCCTATTCCAAAAAAAAATCATTTATTTATTTATTTAGAATAGGATACATTAAGTGCAGTGAGAACTAAGTCTTTTAATTACACCTCAGAATTAAATGTCTCCAATCAGAATTAAACTTAAATCTATCAATTTCAAAATTAAATAATAACAAAGTAGCTTAATATATATTATATATATGTTATAAATAATAGAAAATATAATCTTAGATATAAAGGAGAAAAAAGATAGGACTACTTTTTGAACAGCTCTCGTACTTTGGGGGATTTCTCTTTGAAATTAGATTACTTGAGGCTTCTATCAGCTCATGTCGTATTTTTTCGCGCTGGAGGTAGAAATCTCCATACAGTACCATTGGACCACACAAATCGCTATGTCAGACTATAACATAATTTGTGATGTTGAAAATTATCTAAAATGTGCAGAGTCAGTCATAAATCGAAAAAGTCGAGGTTTCGAATACAAACTAACCAACAAGAACTCAGAAAGCAGTTTTTCCGAAGCTTTTCTTAGCTGATCTCTAATAGTAAAATATCTTCTTAAAAGCTCTCAAGTCTCTGTTTGCAAGCGGCATTGAATTGGATGCAAAACCTGCTTTCATCCATCTGACAATTCACTCGGAACATTAAGGAATCATAGCACGTTACAAAGGGGAATTTTTAATGATTTACAAAATTATTTATTTTTCAGCTCCTTTTTATCAATCTTTTTGAAAATTTTTTTACAATATATTGAAGGTTTAAGGAACACAAAAAAGTCGCGTAGAAAAAAAACACATCCTCCATTGCGGACACTTAATCTCCAAATCGGCTAATCTGAAGCAAAAAAACAAAAAGATTCATAATTATAAAGCTTTCGGACAAAGGAATTCACCAGAAAAATAAAAAAACGCTAAAAATAAAAGAATAGGAGCTTTTTGAAAAAAAGTATCAAAAGTTGACTGCGTTTTTCACCTTTTTTCCCCAGAAAAAGTACTTTAAATTAAAAATTTTTCTTCAATATTGTGGTGGATTTTTGTAAAAAATAAGTTAAAAAAAGAACTAAAAAAAATTTTTTTAAATCGGTCAAGCCAATCCGGACCGTCTCTTTTTTGTGTTCCTTAAACCTTCAATATATTGTAAACAAATTTTCAAAAAGATTGATAATAAAGGAGCTGAAAAATACATAATTTTGTAAATCATTAAAATTTCCCCTTTCTAAGGTGCCATGATACCTTAACCCTTATTCTCATACCCAAACTTACTAACGTCGTTTGGCACCCGGGGTACCCTGGTACCCATTTCATGAAATTTTTAAGTTTTCAATATAGAAAACAAAATTTTTTAAATATATGATTTGTTCGCTTTTCACCTAAATAACGAGGATCCGGAAGGTAAAAAAAAAATTTTCATTATTTGTCAGTTTTTTTCACGAAAATACATCGCAGTGGGCACCCGGGTACCCGGGTATGAGAATAAGGGTTAAGGCAAGTCGCAGGCTTAAGATTCAGTCTGGTCACTCCCTAATTGTAAGTCAGTTACAAGTTCAAATTATAATGGAAATGGGTGTCCAGTCACTCATTCTTCTTAAATCTGCTATATGTAGCCTTTGTAGTCATTCTTCATTCTGCTTATTATGAAAACCGGCCGCTAAGTTCTCTACTCTCTACATGCCCATACAGATTTCCTATTGACTTGAACATTTTTGTTAGAACAAACATTGCTTCGACACCTCAAAACTAACTTCAGTCATACTTATAAACAAAAAAACTCGAACCAAAGAAAACAACCGAAAAACCGCAGTTGTCTGCACACACCAACAATAGCCAATACCCAAACCGCACAGCATAATTGCGCTAATTATTCGCCCGTCGACCGCTTTTCGCTGGCACAACACGACCAATTGACGGCCACCAAATCACCACCAACAAGAGGCATTTTAGAATATTGAAATGACTTCGGCGCACTGTGCTCCCCCACTCCGGCCGCGCGGACATTTGCTGTGAATCACAGCGAGGGCTCGCCGGCAGTGCTTCGCTACCTACGAAACAACCAATAACAATCACCGTTATGGCCGGCCTAATGACGCAATTACTGCACACAACGGCAGAAAAATTAGAGCACACACGCTGTTCGGAAACACCAGGTCGGCCACATTAGCATTTTCGGCTAATGCGGACACACCACGCCAACGCAACGCTGCTGCGCGGTGGGCGAGGCCCTCACGGTCGGCGCGAGTGACCAGAACTAAAGATTCGAAAGGTGGCCGGCGTCCAAATGAAGTCATACAAGAGTCATAAAGCAAATAATTCGCACGCACATTGACCTTCGCACATTTGCATAGAACAGGGAACCAATGCGACGAGGGAAGTGTGGCAAGTGGGCTCCGTTTGGAATAATGTGAGATGTTTTGAGGAATTAGGCGTCTTAATTAGCTTAGAGCGGCACAACAGTAAATGTTGACACTGTTGAGGTTTTGGGACATTACTCGCACTGTTTGGGCTACTGCCGTGTGGCTCATTTCCAATGACTCTATGCAAATAATTGGCTTCCTCTTTGACCTTGAAGTAATGGAGTGGTTTTTGTTTGATCTATTTTGCAGCAGGTACACCGACAGCATCATGAATAGCTACCAGTCGATGAGTGCGCCCACATCGGCGTCCAGTTTTGCACAGTTCTATCAGCATGCCGCCGCTGCATCGGCGGCCTCCGCCGGTGCCATTGGTGTGGACTCGCTGGGCAATGCGTGCACGCAGCCGTCATCGGGCGTGGTGCCCACTGGCGGTGCCGGTCAGAGCATTGCCGACTTGCCGCGATATCCATGGATGACGCTAACAGGTGAGTGCAACAATAGAAATGAATAAACCCATCTTTGGGTGCAGTTTCAAGAAAGTTTTATCAACATTTAAGTTCCAACATTAAACTTCCAAAGATTGGCATGTTTTCTTAACCCTTTCGCTACAGGTTTTTACTGGGGAAAGTTAAAATTTTAAATTTTACGTCTTAGGCTTCTATGTGGTTATATTAGCAACATTCCATAAGAAATTTTTTAATTTTTATACTCGGACCCTGTATTTTAGAGTGTTTTTCTATGAGAGCAACCACATCGTTGTGGCTGTAATAATTACTTAAACATAAAACTTTTTAACGCATAACGAAAATTTGAATATTTCTTCATTTACTTCAGCCAAAATTAAAAAAAAAGTATCTAAATTGAAAGAAAACGTCAAATTAAAAAGTTCTCTAATTTTTTCTGCTTCTTCTTCCTTTACTATGTCAAGATATACTATTAAAAAAACGTGTATACTTCTCTTCTTTAAACTTAAATATTCAGTTTATTAATTTCGTATTTTTCCTAAAACTTCAAACTATTCTAAAACCAACAAAAAAATGTATTCTTGTAACCATAGATAATACAGACGTCCACAAAGTAGCATGTTGCCATATGGCAACAATATAGCGAAAGGGTTAATACTTCACACATTTCCGCGCTTGTTTTGATTCAGCCATTTTCATTCACAAAATAAATTTCCAAATAAAATAAGTTGAGGCAAGCGAACTTATTGGGACATTTGAAAGTTGCCCAAAGTTACATATTAATTTTTCACTTTATATGGATTCAATTTATATGTTTCGCTTGCCAAAACTGTCATTGATGTCTGGCATTTTCTCAACAAGTTCAACAAATCAATGAGTTGTTGTTGCATAGTACAAACTAATAGACACACTGACCGCAACGCATAAGCCTTCCAAAAAATCACACGTTCAAACAATTGAAATCGAACTACGATCACATAATCGAAATTAAAATGACAAAAGAGCAACGTGCTTAAAATTTGTCATAGGGGAAACCAACAAACAGCAATAACACCCAAACTAACAGAGAGCAACAACACCATGAAGCGGCCAAAGTCAATGACAGACAAACAAGAAGGAGAACACAATACGGACAACATGGCCGAAAGATTGTCGTAGGTTGAAATTATTAATTTATGTTAACCAAAAATGAAGAAGAAAGAAAAAATTGTGCATATATTTCGTTCAAAGTTAAAACTAGCAATAGACAAAAAAAGAACAGCGGGCAAGAAACTGAAGCTGTTCGTGTGTAGGCACGTCGCATGAATGCAGCAGCAAACCATGAATGAAAGAACGCGGTGACGCTTGGCGACGATCGCGCTCACCCAACGCCTACAATAAATTACAAACACAACGTCACACATGCGATCTATCTGCATGTGTATGTGTAGGCACACATATAGAATGACAGAATAGGAATGCCCGCTAGCTTTATGCTAATTGCCAAAAACAAAAGTCAAGTCTTGAATTGTGTGGCACAGTTTGAGCTTTTGCTCGTTACTCCGCATGCGGCGCGCTTTCGTCTGAATTATGCTCGAGTTGAGCAAATAGATCCGGCACAGGCGTTCCGGATGCAGTTATTCAGATTTAGTAAAGAATGGAACAGCATATTTTACGGTTTGATACCTGCATAAAGTGAACGATATATTGCACCTTAATCCCAATGCGACTCCCACGGTGTTGGATCAATATTCGAGCGACAGCGGCTAGCGAACAGACATTTGTCATATCGGTTACACCGTGCGACAGCATTTTTTACACCGGAAAAAATCCACATGGGCGTGAAACTAGAGACCAAACATAGTAATACTGCGTACTTAGTTTTTCATTTCTACATCATTTGTCCATTTCAAAGGACTTCAAAATTTTGTAGGGGATAAAAAATAAAAAAAATATAAAAAATACTGAACCTCGTTAGAATATGGCGATATGTATATCAAATGAAAGAGGAAAGGCTCAAGAATTTAAATAAAATTGATTTTTTATCTATTTGTAAAAAAATGATATGAAAAAGGTTCTTTGAAAATTTTAATCCTTTATATCCTTGAAATTTTTTATAGAATTTTCTTGAAAAGTAAGTATGTTAAAACCCAAAATCTCCTTGATCACGTGTCAAAATTTTATTATTCTCGCTTCATTGATTTTGTATCTTTTTATTATTTAAAATACTGATACACAAATAAATTCGAATTTTTGTACTTCATTAGAATTGCAGCTTCCGCCTTTTTTTAATAACTTTCGAACCAATAAAGTTAGACTAGTGAAATTTTGACTCGTGATCAAAGAGATTTTGAGTTTTAACATACTTACTTTTCAAGAAAATTCTATATAAATTTTCAAGGATATAAAGGATTCAAATTTTCAAAGGACCTTTTTCATAGAGTTTTTTTACAAATAGATAAAAAATCAATATTATTTAC
The DNA here is from genome assembly GCA_964056695.1 of Melieria picta. NCBI lineage: Eukaryota > Metazoa > Arthropoda > Insecta > Diptera > Ulidiidae > Melieria > Melieria picta. The sequence continues at coordinate 141,450,476 of OZ057398.1, forward strand.
ATTCTTGAGCCTATCTTCTTTCACTTGATATACATATCGTCATATTCTAACGAGGTTAAGTATTTTTTATATATTTTGTATTTTTTATCCCGTTCAAAATTTTGAAGTCCTTTTAAAAGGACAAAGGATGAAGAAATGAAAAACTGAGTACGCAGTATTACTATGTTTGGTCTTTAGTTTCACGTCCATATGGATTTTTTCCGGTGTGAAAATTTTTTTTAATTTTTGTCGCACGGTGATATCAACATAACGTTGTTTCGTTGACGAAAACAGAATAAATCGGGATCACAATCTAGTTAGTGGCTTCATTGACTGTGGTCCTGGACCGTGGTCCTGGCTGCGGAGCTTAGAAATCTCCAGTACGACCCGCATTTTTCGTTAACCGTTTTCGTTCGCAGATGTGTAAACTCATCTAGCCGCCAGGTAAATGTTTAGGTGACTCCTGTGAAAAGATATGATTGAATAAGACTGAGAGGGAGGATATAAAGTTAGCTCATGCACCGACGTGTCTTTATCCCCCAGACACATCTTAAGGAGGCATCTGAAGAATTGGTATCCGCGATAACTTTCCGCCTCGAACACTCAGATGAGGTTGTTCAATGATGATTTATAAACCAATTTAATGAATCACTTTTTAAAATGTACATACTTCTTAGAATTTTTGTGATAGAATTTAGTTGAAAAATACATCGAACTTGTTATGAATCATCTGTGGTCCCTACCACTGTGCCGCCCTTCCCGTTTTCAGCAAAACGCCTGCAATGCCACTTGACAGACGACTCTCGTCCGTGCCACTTCATACAGTTCACCCACGCCGCCACTACACGATCTGCGCTTTCCATGGCCCCTCAGCTGCCAGTGAGCTTCAAGTGGCTGCGCTGCTGCCCGACCGCATTTCAACAATTGCCTCCATTTAAATTATACCTTTATGGCCGCGCAGTATATAAACAATAGATAAATGGCATCGTTATTGCCAATTTGCGTACAATTCATAACGGTCGCTTCCGAGCATTTCGCTTTATTTATTTCTTTTTTGTTTTGTTTCTGTTGTGGCGGCGGTGCTGCTGTTGCTGCTGCTTCTTCTTCCCAAACTGCTTTTACTTCTGCGGTGTGGTTCACGTAAGAATTCGAATTCTTTTTCCGCGTCTCATTTATTTCTCTGGTTGTTGTTGGGTGTTTAAACAGAACATAAACATAAAAATATGAAATTGAGTTAAAGTTTATAGAAAGTTATTGTTGTGGTTAGTGTTGCGCTTTCTGCATTGTAATTTTTGTTGTTGTCGTAGTGATTGTCCTTATCAGTGTTCAAACGATAACAATTTTTTGGCCGATACCGAAGCCATACCACAGGCCGAACCTACCTTAGCCGATGCCAGGTACCGCTTCAGGTATACAAATGAAATATTCTCAATCCAGTTATTTAATTTCGATCTTCTATTTTCAATGTTTTTTTTATTAAATAACTATTTGCTATATTATAAGGGAGTGTAACCACTTTTACAAAAAGAATACTAAAATTTTAATTCAATTCAATTTACAAAAAAAAATCTTAAATGGGCACAAACCAGTGTTGCACACAGGATTTCATTTTCAAGGGATTCGTACACAAATTTTGAGCCAAACTTTTAACCCTTTTGTTATAATCCCAAAAGATAGTGGGAGATTTTAACCCCAAACCCCGCTTTTGCTCATAACTGCTACAAATATCTGTTGAGTAAATTTCGAAATTTAGAATTTAAAAAAAGACTACAAAAAAAGGAAAACAATAGTTCGAAAATATTGCGTTTTCCACGTCTTTTTGTTTGGACCGATTCTCCACTTTCAAACCGAACCCAAATTTTCTGCCCATACCGAAGCCATTGCCGATTAATCGTTCAAACACTTTAATTTTTAGGTCTCATTCATGTGGCCGTGTGTTGGTGTTACCGCTTTATTATTTGTTGTTGTTACGTATCTGCGATTTGTAATTTAAATAGCGTCAAGGCTATTTTTCACTCATTTTATTTTTTGTCTTTTCTTTGCCGCTGCGCAGTTGCCACCCAATCGCGCCGGTCGAACGTTGCGGCTATTGGCCACAATTAGCCGCTGCGACTTTTTTCTTTGACCAGAAAATCGCGCGAGCGATTTAAACAAATAAATCTTGTTGCGCATTGAATTGAGAATGAGTGGGAAAATTTATGTGGGTCAGTTTAGTTTATGTTTTTATTTTGCATACCTTGGCGGGAGATTTATGCCGCTTTGATTGCTAGCAAACAGAACAGAGACAGCCGAACATTTGGGACTCTATCACTCGTGAGGATTGGATGCATAAAAATAAATGGAATACTCAGATTGATTGGTGTTTATTTAAGACTTTTAAATGATTATCTGTTGTATTCACTTTTTGCATTTTAATGCGATTTGAACAAAGTTCAGATATCTTTTGGTTCTTTGAGATGCGATCTGATAATTAGCTTTTGTCTCTCTGACTAATGTTGGATATATTTTGATTAGTTTTGTTCCCATAGGAATTAGAATTTTGTTCAAAATTTAACAGCATTAACTTTTTTGACAATCCTGTGTTACATTCGAATGTTAAATTCACTTTAAGTTGCTTGCAAAAATGCAAATTGTCGCTTAGCACCAACTCAATGAAATTTGCTCTCAAAATTGTATGGAAAAAACTTTTTAGTAAAGATATTTGTCGACAAAAGTTGTTGTTGTAGTGGCCACTGGGCTTTTGCGTTCTCGTAGCAATGGTGGAACGTCTTTGGTGGTCTTTTATTGCTGTTTGCGTAAACTTTTCAGCGCGTTTGCCATTCCAACGGGCAAAAATTTAAATAAATTGCGCTCGCTGTAGCTGCGAGGATTAAGCGCGCACTGCAGCGAGCTGCCAGCCAGTCAGCCGCACACGCGTGAGTTACATGGCATGTGCGCATAATTCCACAATATGAAATTGTCAACAAGATCGTAGACGCAGTGCAAATAAAGTCAAAGCTGACGGTCGCTTAGCTGCTGGCTAGATGGCTGAGACGGGTGAGCACACTGGCTCGCACTGGCTGGCAAAAGCACGCACATCAAAGAACACACACACACACACACACGCAGATAGTCACAGACAAACTGCAAGCACTCAAAGTGCGCTGTGGCGTGCCAAGTGCCATTTCACCTCTTCGTCCCTCGCTGCAGCAACGCAACACTTGCTCTGTCTGTCTGTATGTCTGCGTGGCTGTCTATTCGTCTGCCGCAGCAGTTGCGCTTTAGCTCGACCCCCCTTCACCGCGCCATGCATCGACTGCCATGCCCCAAGCCCAGTAGCAGCCATTTCCCGATAAACATTTCTATAAATTTGCTGCCCCCAGCGAGTAAAACCGGCGTCGCTGTTGCTGTTGCTGTCGCTGTCGCCGCCGTCGTTGCTGCAGAGGCAATTGGAAAGAGTTGTCAACGGGGCAGGAAGGCACCAAATGCAATTTAACTAATGAATTTTAATATTTTACGCCAGCGCAACACTTAGCGCACACGCTGCGCTCTGCACTGTGCACAGTGGCTGGAATTTCATTTTCACATCGTTGGATTTTCCTAATCGGTTGATTATGTTGATAAAGCATAAAGAATGGCATACGCGCCAGTGCGCACGACAGCCGCTGAACGCATCAAATAAATGGAGAATTTTTGCAATTATTTGCACAAAATGCACTGCCGGAATGTGTTGTTATCTCTTCTACATTTATCAAATTTTAGAACATTTGTTTTGTGCTTAAGACTACTGCAAAGTGGTCGACTTGGCGCTAAGTGCTAAATGATAACAACGACGAAAATAACGACTAAATTGCATTAGAAGCGCCTGAAGGGTTAAAATTACTTTTCTTGTTGCAAGACCCTGAAGAGCGAAGTTGGTCTGTGCAAAATTTTAGTTATTAAAAAAAAAAAAATCAACAATTGAGGAATAAAAAAATATAAAAAATTATTTTACATATTTCCAAGTACACCTAATTCTCCTTTTACACGTTAGATACGTTCCCAAAAGATTCGTGTAAAAAAAATTCGTGTAAAAAGAGAATTAGATGTAAAGAATATTAAAAAATTCTTGTTAGAGTTCACTTAATTTATTTCGTGCTTACACATTTTAATTCATTAACCCTTTCGCTATTTTGTTGCCATATGGCAACATGCTACTTTGTGGACGTCTGCATCCTCTATGGTTGCAAGAATAAATTTTTTTGTTGGTCTCTACAATGGTTTGAAGTTTTAGGAAAAATACGAAATTAATAAACTGAATATTTAAGTTTAAAGACGAGAAGTATACGTTACGTATACGTATACGTTTTTTAATGGTATATCTTGACATAGTAAAGGAAGAAGAATCAGAAAAAATTAGAGAACTTTTTAATTGGACGTTTTCTTTCAATTTAGATACTTCTTTTTTTGTTAATTTTGGCTGAACTAAATGAAGAAATATTCAAATTTTCGTTATGCGTAAAAAAGTTGTATGTTTAAGCAGGGGCGTAGCCAGAACTTGGTCATGGGAGGGGTTTTAAAAAAAATTGTTTACCAATTCAGTATTACATGTTTTTTAAAGTACTGCACCTTTAAAAAAAGTTAATATTTAGTTTTGCTTTAAAGTTGGTAAAATCTTAACAAAAACATTTCAATTGATGAACCAAGTTAATGGTGATGATCGTTTATCCCTTGGCAGAGTTCATGAGTGGTACTCGCGATTTAAAAACGATTGTCAGGACATAAATGATCCACCGCAGATTCCATCAAAACTTGGCGGTTATTAATCATGGATGAGCCAAAATCGCCTTAAAATTGGATTTAACCTTCGCTTTACTTATACCCACCCGGGTGATCTTTTTCATGATTCATGTTCAACATCTGCCGGAGTTTTTATCCAATGTAGTTATCATTTCGACTTACTGAACAACTAGTAGTAGTTTTCTATAACATAAACCAAAAAATTGTTTTCGAAATATTATTCATGTTTTTTGTTATTTTGTATAGGTACCATACACCTACACGGGTGATCCCAGACACTTCCGCCACAATTTTTAATAACAGTCACAAAATTTTGTTTACGTACCTGAGTATGTGTTCAATAAACCCTTTGGAAAGAAATCTTCTAATATTTTTCATAGTCGCAAAATAAATCTTTAAAGTTAGGCTTTTTTTCGAAAAACGGACTATCACAATTACAAAAGTCTTTGGTAAGGCGAAAGTTAAGCATCTCAAAAACATAACATTATCACATTTTAACTAAACACTTTGGCTATCGAAAGACGCCATCTCATCCATAGACAATTGTGACTTATTTTTTGACTAAAATGTACCACTCCTCGTTTTCACCTGATGCGGCATCGTGCGATATTTAACCTTATAAAAAAAACGAAGGCGTTTTGAGGACGTAGAAGCCATCCAAAAGGCTTGTGCCGACATCCTGAAAGACATTCCAGCCGACGATTTAAAACACTCATTAAACATGCTTTTAGATCATGCAAGTAGTTGTACTGAGCCTGAAGGGAACTTTTTAAAAAAATCATATCGGTTTCACCAACCAAATTTATTAGTATTCTTTTAAATGTTTAAAAGTGAAAAGATCTTCTTTGTGGGAACGTATATACCATGCATAGTGATTGAAAATTTTAAATAATTATAGGCTTGGGGGGGGTTCTGACACCCAAAACCCCTCCCTTGGCTACGCCCCTGTGTTTAAGTAATTATTACAGCCAAAACGATGTGGTTGCTCTCATAGGAAAACACTTTAAAATACAGGGTCCGAGTATAAAAATTAAAAAATTTCTTATGGAGTGTTGCTAATATAACCACATAGAAGCCTAAAACGTAAAATTTAAAATTGTAACTTTCCCCAGTAAAAACCTGTAGCGAAATGGTTAAATATATTATAAAAAATAAATACAAATCGTGTTAAAACAAAACAATTCGTGTAAAAAGATAAATTTTTGTTTCTTTTTAATTCGTGTTTAACTCGTGTTAAAACAAATTCGTGTAAAAAAAATTCGTGTAAAAAGAGAATTAGGTGTACATTAGACATGATTTAGTGTTGTATGGAGATTCTTAAAAATGGGTTCACGATGCTCCGCAACCTCTCATTTTATGCGGTTTGGTGAAAAAGTGCATGAGCCAAAAAATTTTGGGGCTAGGGTGGCGCTAAATGGCGTCGCATCGAGGTCAAAGTTCACAAAAAAGGTGGGAAATTCGACAAATTGCTCCACAGCTGGTTAGAAGTTGCTCTGAGAGGGTTCAAATCTATGACTGACCCCCACTAGTTTTCTCTACTGAACATTTCTTTCAAACATATTTATACCCCATCTCCAACCCTTAATGGGGCTCCGATACAAAATGGTCGTTTTTATAAAATAGGCTCCCACTGCTCCCAGGTTGCGCCCAGACGTGTCAAATGTATGACCGACATCCATTTATTTTGCCTTCCGAATGTTTCTTCCAAACATACCTACCCGCTATCTCCAAGTCTTAAGACAGCTGCCATACAAAATTGGCCATTTTCTATGCAATTGGCTGCCCACTTGTAAATGTAGCAGTAAAGTAAGCGAGAATCCATCGTATCTCGGAAACCACTCAACCGATTTGAATGATTTATTTAGCAATCTACAACATTCTTGAGTGCAAAAAATACAAAATTAATTAAGGTTCAGAAATTTAACACCAGAGGGCGTCTCCCATACAATCGGAGTTGTAAGGTTGTCATCTTTTGGGTTTCTACAAAGCAAAAATCAAAATGTATTGTCGAAACCCCATTAACCTCCCCATTTCGAATATAATTGCAATTGTAATTGAGTGTTAAGAAGAAATTATTAGATTATGTGATGTGATTTTTTTATTCAGTCGGTATAGGTACTTGACATTATTCCAAATACACCTAATTCTGTTTTTACACGGTAGATTGGTTCCAGGAAAAACCGTGTGAAAAAAACCGTGTAAAAAAAGACATTGATCGCATGCAAAAATAGGTGATTGGTTCCTTATCTCTAAAACCTATTAAAATTAGTGAAAAACCGGGATACATAAAATATTTAACAAAAATAAAAAAATATAAATAACTGAGTAAATATAAAATATTTCTTGGCTTACCTTTTATCTTAATGCGTTAAAATTAAAAAATGTAACGTTGGAAAAACTAATTTGCCTATAAAAAATGTCTTTACCAAATACGTCTGATTGCATTGATAGTTCACAAAATATTAACACATTTCAATTGCTCTGATAAGTAAATTTGCTTGTATCCACAAAAAGGGAATTTCCCTAAATTTGTGATATGAACATATTTCGCAAAAATTAAATTTGACAAACAAAATTTAAGCCCAAAAAATTTTGAATCGTGCTAAATGGAATAAAATCGTGTAAAAAAATTTAAAATTATTTTATTTTCAAACCGTGTTAAATCAAAACCGTGTAAAAAAGATCGTGTAAAAACAGAATTAGGTGTACACACATTTTTTTGTTAACAATATGTTCAGGTCTGTTAGGGAACTAGGGTTTGTTAGGTTAGTGTGGCAGCTTAGGGTGTTGACACAAGCCAATTGGCTTGTCTTGGCTTGTTGTATTGACACAGAAAGGAAACTAAAGCATTAAGGAATCAAAGTTTATCTCGTCGACCATTTAATAGCCTCAACGCCGCATTACTCATAGTTAATGCACGCAAACTGGGTGTCTTATCAGCAACATTTTCTATTCCTCTTATAAACAACTTTATAATACCTATCTCTAGTATCGCTGCTATAGCGGAAAATGCGCCCAAGTATGATTGTTCACATATTTCGGTGACATTGCACAATTTTCAATAAAGTAAAATTTTCTGTTTTTCAATTAAAAATGCATCGATTCAATTCCATTCATTCATTACTCAGGCATACAACCCACACTTAGTCGTTTTCGCATTTCCTGCACACACCCACTCCCACACCCACACACACTTACGCACACACAATGAAAACGCATTGTGCTCTGCTGCATTGCTGCGGTCAGCCGGCCATTCACTCGCTCTGTCGAATAGACAGACAAACAGACAGCCGGACAATTCCATCATCAACAACGGCGCATCGCGCCACATATTGTTGCCATAACTTTCATTTCTGTAATTCATGATTTCAACATTTTTTTTCTCATTTAAATTTCACAAATTTTTGCCGCAAAACAGAATGTGTGCAGTTTTACTGTTCTCGCACGAAATGCCGAATGTTTTTGCAGTTTTAATGCCATTTTTTTCCATTCCATCTACACGCAATTAAAATTCCCATTTATGGTAGCGAAAATATGCGCAAAATTGATAAAATTTGTTGCTGTCGTTTTTTGAATGATTGAAAATTTCACAAACGATGAATAAAATTGCCGACATTACTGACAAGAAATAATAAATGCTTATTGAAAAAAACTACAACAACACAACTGCATTGAGATTTTTACACGTACTTGAACTGGCGGAAAAGTTCAAAAAATGATGTAAGTAGAATAGAGATAAAGGTTTCAGTTGTGCGCTGTGGGAATGGTGGGCGCACATGTGCTCGAAGCCCTTCAACAATAACATTGCCAAGGTCAAGTGCTGAGTGCTCGAGCTGCTTGCTGGTCCACGGCGAATCGAGCAGTGGGTGCCATCAGCTAATGGCAGCCATTAAAATGTGCAAAAGCAATTTTGTATATTTTTTATTTGTAAATTACTCTTTCTTAAAAATCATATTTTTTCGGTTTTCTCAACTAAAGACACATTTTTTCTTTGCTTTTTTCCAGATTGGATGGGAAGTCCTTTCGAGCGCGTCGTTTGTGGCGATTTCAATGGTGAGTACAGAAACTAAAATTAAATTTTATACGCGTCAGACGCGCCAAGAGTTAATGTGCTGATTAGTAAGCGTGCAAACGGCTTTGCAGGCCTTTTTTAAGCGTTTTGATCAACGCTTGGCGACATGAAAGGCTGCTGCTGCAGCCTTTAGTGCAACAATGTCCTTGAGCGTGCAGCGCATAGATGTTCTAGTATGTCTAATTTGTTTTGGCATAAAACGACAATTTGTCATATCGCCAGCATACCTGCTGCGGCCACAGATCATGTTTCCTGCTTGACTTTCTCCCATTCGCTGACTGCACAGATGTCCAAACAATGAACCCTTCTCGTCGAGAATTTCTCCCGCTGATAAAGTATCGTTTGCTGTCATATTTTTGTCCAATGTCAAGCAAGCAATCTGGTTGCTGTGTACATTTTTTGGAGTTTTTTGTTTGTTACTGCAGGTATCATGAGTCCTTTGGTGACTCTTCTTTGTTTTTCTTTAGTGCATTTCTTGTGTGTGTTAGGCTTGGAGACGAAGTGGAAAAAAATGCGGGCTGCATACCTGCTCGTATCTCCGTCTCCATTTCGCTGTCTCACACAATTTTTGATTGTTTGTTAGATTTTGATGTTCTTGGTATATTGAATGTCTTTGATATTATCAGCTTGCATCATACAGGTTGCTGGCAGCCATTTTGTTGCACATAGTTGGGGTAGTTTGAAAGTGCAAATATTATTAAGGAGTGCGTCGTTAAAAATTGTAACAAGCAATTTTGCTAATAACTTCATTAATACAAATTCAAATCAAACTTTTTTTGATCAGGTGAGCCATGAAAACTCTGTCATTGAATAGTTTATGCCCATTTAGAGCATTGATTGAGTATTTAATGATAAAATAGCTTCAAAAAAGTGGAAAAAGGGCTTCTGACTTCTACCCAGAAAATTAACGAAGGAACAATGAAAGCCCTTGTGAGGGGTATTCCAGAAAAAATTAGAAACTTTACCCTTGAAAATGTATTATAATTATTTCTAATAAATTCTAAAATCTACATAAAAGACATGTTAAATAAAACCAAACTTTTCAAACATTGGACTATGGGTTGCTGAGATGTTTTAATTTTTCGGTGTCAAAATTTTAAATTACCCACTCCTTAATTTTTTTAATTTAGAGAATTTGTGAAAATTTTGATTTCACTAAACAATGTCTGTATTCAGATATTTTTAATGTGCTTTGAATCGTTATAAAAACTTAATGATGCGCCTCAAGCCTTCGCTTAGAAATATTATCATCGAGTTGTGCTTCCATACGGCAACTCATTGGAGTTCTCACTGGAAGTGTCTGTTTCTCAAAGAGAGTCTTACATCCAACGATGCCTATTCCTTAACACTTGAAAGACTGCAAGTTTTCCATACCTAAAAATACTACATTTTATATCCGCTGATATCTCGAAGAGTACACATCGGACTTGGATAATTGTAATTGCAGAACCCTTATTGTAGAATTAATTGTAGAACCCGATACAAAAATAAAAATCCTCAAAGCAAAAGTTGATAAAAATACTAAAGAAAATACTAGTGTCCGACCGAAACAGCTTCTTTTCGAATTTCGGTTTTTATAGATATTCGGCCGAAACCGAACCCGAAACCGAAACTTTCTAGTTGAAATAAAAGTCACCACATCAAGCATCAAAATCACAATTTTTCAACAAACGAATTTTACTTTAAGGAAATAAAGAACAAACATAAATAAGTAAATACTTATTAACAAAAACAATTCATTCATTTTTTAAAAACATAAACATAAAAAATCACCCTTTCGTACCTTACTCGCTAATATTCAAAATTAAATAATTTAATATTATATTCTAAAAAAAAAGCAGTTCATTTACTTTGGTGGCATCTAAATTCTCCTTCTCATCCTTTCACTATATATCTGCGGGCATTTTTTGGCCGAAACTGAAACCGAAACCGAAACACTTATTTGGGCCGAAACCGGAACCGAATATTCGGTCGGACACTAGAAAATACAGATATTTAAAAACTGAAAACCCGCCAAACTGACCGCAATGGTCTTTCTAGTGTTAAACAATCTCTGTTAGAAATCTTGCATTGAAATTCTCACAGTTCTGTTGATTCTCTTGACTCAAACTGATACTAATGGCATCTCAAGACACTGCAAAGTGAATCTACATTTCTCTGTATGAGCTAATATTGAACATGTGTTTGTCATGAAGTCTCCAATAAGATCCATTAAATTCTCCATTCGAGCTGATATTTAACAAATGTTTGCTCAGAAATCTTCCTTTTCATTCGCTCTACTGTCTTGCAAAGCTCAAGAAAATTATGTAATTTCTGCACAATTACACACATAATAAAGACAACAAAATCAATTTGTTCAACATAACCCAACTGCAGAAAATGGCTTCTAAATTAAACTCACAGACAGCGCAACGCACTCTTCTGAAACTGCAAAAAATATTTTCAACTACAATTGAAATTCGCTGGCAGCAGCAACAACGGCGCCAGTTTCTATACAAATTTATAATAAAAACAACAACTATCACCATGTTGATATATATTCAAATATAAATGTATATGTAGATATGTACATATATTCAATACAAATCTACAAAAAATATTTTTTGCCTCGCTTATACAAGTGAACAGATCTGATCTGTGCTGTTGAAATTGAACCTCACGAATGAACCCCACGAACGCCATAAATCGCTTTGATAGCCCACTTATCGGGACGGAGCGACGACTTCAATTGAATTGTGTGGCGATGCGAGGCGCGCCGATGTAGCGTCCAATTTTAAATGCCTCGCGTATTACACCCATAACAATCAACATCATCATTAAAAATATATTTCTTAAATTATGAGCGAAAATCTACAATAATAACAACAAAACCAAATGCATACATACATATATACGTATAATATGTATATAGCTTTGAAGAGAAGCAACACAAATTTGAATTAAAGCGGCAAAGCGTGCGGCAGTCGTCAGCATTCTGCACGCAAAACCCAGACATGGACGTGGGGACTTCTGGCATTAAATCGATTCAAGTTGGAATTTAAATTATTTTATTTTGATTGTGAGTAATATTTTACTCAGTTCAATCCTTCATTGAATGCATTGTACATAGTTTTTATTTTCTCCTAACTGTTGCTATGAGGAAAAAAGCCTTGAAATTCTTAAGTGATCTTCACAAAAATAGTTCATTGTTTTCTGGCTTTCGATCGATTCAGGTTGACATTTTTTTATTTTAATTGTGAGTAATATTTTAATCAGTTTAATAGATACTTACTATTTTCTCCTAACTGTTGCTATGAGGAAAAATGCCTTGAAATCCTTAAGTGATCTTCACAAAATGAGTTCATTGTCTTTTGGCGTTCGATCGATTCAAGTTGAAATTGTTTTATTTTGATTGTGAGTAATATTTTACTCAGTTTAATCCTTCATTGAATATAGATACTTATTATTTACTCCTAACTGTTGCTATGAGGAAAAATGCCTTAAGATCCTTAGGTGATCTTCACAAAATTAGTTCACTGTCTGGTTGAGGACTAGGTTTAGCAGGATCGTCTAGTTAAGGATCTTTTTAGGCATAATTTTGAATTTTAATTAATATAATTTTAGGCACCGAATTTTATTGGATTGAAAATGACATTATGAAAAAATTAAATTAAGTTTGCCCAACCAATAGTAGTCGCTCATCTTATCATCGTCCCATAATACTTGGCAATGTCTTTCGAACCTCATTGAATTTTATTTTACAAGCTATCATTTTCTGTCTATCATTTTGTTAGATAATCCAAAGCAAGCTAATTGATATTGCAATTAACCCTTTCGCTATTTTGTTGCCATATGGCAACATGCTACTTTGTAGTCGTCTGAGCCTTCTATGGTTTCAATAAAAAATTTGCTTGTGGGTGCTTAGAATAATTTGAAGTTGTAGGAAAAATGCAAAATTTATAAACTGAATATTTAAGTTTAAAAAATACGTTTTTTAATGTTATATCTTTACATAGTAAAGAAAGAAGAAGCAAAAAAGTAAGAGAACTTTTGATTTTGACTTTTTACTTTAATTTAGATACACTTTTTAAATAATTTTAGCTAAAGTAAATGAAGAAATATTCGATTTTTAGTTATACGTAAAAGTTTTTATGTTTTAGTAATATAATTATTAGAACCAGAACGATATGGTTGCTGTCAGTAAGTAGTAAGTTGTCAGTCAGTTAGTAATAAAAATTAAAAAAAAAATTAAAAAATATTTAAACACATAATTAAAAAATACCAAAAAAATTATTGTTGATATGACCACACAGAAGACTAATTTGATAAATTAAAAATTTTAACTCTCCCCAGTTAAAACAAATTTGAATTTGAAATTTTTGAAGCCCGTGTTTTGAGTTCTAGGATCTAAATTTGTAAAGAGCGTAAGAAATTCTATAATTTATAATAATTTTTTATTTTTTCAAGAAACAGTAGGAGGAAATAGTTCTAAATACATTACTTAGAATTGAAAAGTATATATTTCTTGCTTCTCTTCTACAAAAAGACTTCTCTACAAAAGACTTTAAAGATGAAAATATCCCAAAAAGAAAGCCTTCTCAGCAATTGGGCTCAGTGCTTAGAGTGTCGGCCATATTTCATTGAACCACGAACTCAAATTTAGACCTAAAAAATTTATTCATTCAATGACTTCCCTTTCACTTCCACTCCCATCATACAAATTTACACCCTCTGATGAAAATTTAGCTACATTCCAACTTCACTCAAACAAATAGTTAACTGCTGAAAATTGACAACAGACACGCAAACCAATATTAAAAATTGTGATTGTACAATAATTGCAGCACACGACTTTTGCACCCCGCGACACATCGGAGAAGTGCTCTTGGCATCGTCAATAATGAAAAGTGCAAAATTCCGCTAAATTAACAGTCGTCTGCTGGTTTCCCCTCGTACAATTTTTATGTTGGCTGTCTGCCGATTTTATTGGTTGGCCATTCGGCATTGTGCAGTGTTGCTGCCATCGCCGCCGATCATACACACACAACACCCGCGCAGCAACGCTTCCTCGTTTGGCGCAATCTATTTGAGTTTCATTTCGCTACGCAGAAAGTGAGGAATTCGTTTTTAACTAGGGGCCGTCTGTTTGTGTTGACAACGTCAAACCGAAATGAGATCATTTCGAAACACCAACAAACTGCTCGCTCAAATTCTTCATCTTCAGTTCTCCTTTTCGATTTCGTATGCAATTTCGTGTCTTTTGTCTCGGCTCGTCGGTTTTTTAACGATCGTTTTACGATCTATTTACCCGATTTTATGCGACTTACGTTTGGGTGTTGCCCGGAATGATGATGTCGCTGATGTGGTGGCGGTGTGACGGTGGCAATGTTGTGATTACTCGAAATGTGGCGGCGACAATTTGATGGTTTATTGTTTTGGTTGCTTGTGTTGTTACTATTGTTGAGTTTTGATGTCGCACATTAACGACAATTGTAGCGACTTGTAAGTGGTGCCAGAAAATGTGCTGACTGTCAATTATGTCGAGAGCTAATGGTGATTTTTCGGTGATTTGTTGGTCCAGTTACGCTTTCAGCTATTTGACAGTTGACAGAAGGCATTTCAATTTGTATATGATGTTTATTTGTTGTTGTAGTTGTTGTGATATAAAATGAGGAAGTACAAATTTCTGGGCGTTTTGAATGCATGATCTTTTTTGCTACTGCGATATGTTTATTGAGATTTGAAAACAAAAAATTGATTGCTGAAAAGCAAAAAAAATCACTCAGTAAAACTTACAATTAGAAATAATGGAGTTACGTCTTGATTAGGCATTGCAATCCCGGACCAGATTTACGATTCCTGGAATTTTTGGGACTGAAAATTTCTATCCCGGGATTTTTTCGAGATTGACTATATTATTTTAAGAAATTAAATCAGACGTATTTTTCAATAAAATACATTTTCATTTCATATTTATTACAATTCTGTGTTCTTACCTTAAAACTAACAACAAAAATATTCACAACAAATGACATAAAATTAATAACAAAAAAATGCATTTAATTGCCAAACTACCTGATGAACCTGCTGATAAAAGTATCTCTGGTTGAATATTAGTAGGAGAAATCGTATGTTAATTTCATATACTAAATATTTGGAAATATTGGCCAAGGAAGATATCGGAAGATGTAATTACATTATCCGGCAAAGAAAGAATGCTTCTTAAAATAAAATAAAATCCAGGAACATACTTTTACATCCTTTTTAGATATTTCCCTCTAAGTTTTGCCAATTTTCAGATTTTTAATTTAGAAAAATATTTTTAATTATAAGTGAAGTAAAAGCCTCAACTTTGCAAATTTTTAGAAAACATTGAAAGCGAAAATGGACACATCAATTCTTAATCTATATCGAAAGTTTTAGCAACTTCTTGGTTACCATGTATTTTTCCAATTTTTTTTACTCAATAGACTTAAAAACAGAAAATATGTGTTTACATTTTTTTGTGAAAGAAGTTTCAACTTTGATCCGCTTTTGCACACACACTAATTATTTTTTGCACAGATTTTTTGGGGGTTTCTTAGTTGGTGTTTTACCTTTCAAATGACATCAAAATCATTAAATTCTGAGATTTTGTCTATGGAACGAATCACTGTGCACTGGTGTAAACAAGAGTTAAACTTGCAAGTTTTAACAAATTTCTGTTTGTTTACTTTTTTGGATGGTTTCATTTTTTGGAGCATAAACTTGCTTCCTCTCATGCTTTTAGCTTCTGGAAAATTTTTACTGGAAAACTTAGGTACAGGCAGAGATACTTTGTACAAATTTCGTAAAAAGTATTCGTACACAAACAGAGTTATTGTTGCATTGAAACTTATTAAGACGTCTCAGGCAGTATGTAATTGATTTTTTGTATTAAATAAAAAGATTTGCCTTTTTTGAAATTAAGGTAACAAAAGCAGAAAGTAAGCTGTATTTATGTTTCTATACCGGGATCGAATTTTGTCAATCCAGGTATTTTTCGGGATTGAAATTGTCCGGGATTCCGGCAATAGGAATCGCAATTCCTGATGTACTTTTTGCGCCTTTGCCGCTAATTTCAGTCTTATTAGAGTTCCAGAGATTTGGCTGATTCTCTTTGCTTTGCTTTGTTATTTTGAGCTTTGTGATTTTCCTTTTATGTATCAAGAAATAAACCCACTCCAGCCTGGCTGGTACTTCAAGAATCTACAAGAATAAATTCGCATTGATCTCATACCTGATTGTCAGATCCCCTAATCTCTGTTTTGGATGCGGAATCAAAAAAGACTCCCACTCCTCTTTAGTTCCCCCATTGTTGTCTCAAATAAACCTTATTTAAAATTTTTAAAATCACATTTACATGAAAGAAATATGCCCACATACGAGTTAAAACTGCAATCATGTGAAACGTTTAGCAAGAGCGTGTCAAGTGGGGCCCCCTCAGGCCCTCTTTCGCCAACCACACGCTTTGCCATATCGAAAAAATCGCGAACGGTGGCACTTGCGATGACGTTGCTGCTGCTGATGGTGTTGTCGGTGTTGTGTTGCTGGTGATTGCAATTATTACAATTGTTGCGGCCCATTTACGAGCACCACTTGGCTGTTGTTGCTGCTGCTAATGTTGTTGTTTTCTTTTCCAAAACTCATAAAACACAGACGAACATATAAAATTTGCACTTAACAATCCGCACTCGATGCAGCGGCTCGCTGGCTGTTTGCATGTGCATGTGTGTGTGTGTGTGTGTGTAATTTGAGTAGCCGATCAAGGCGAAACGTGACACGGAGTGAGGTGTGCAGTGCGCCCCCTAGTCGAAGCGATTTCGCTGGCCGTCAGCCCTCAACCCAACGGCAGCCAACAGTTACAACCAGCGCGATGTGCTTTCTTCTTGTTGTCGTCGTCGTAGTTGTTGTTGTGGTTTATGCCCCACAAACGGGATTAAATCTCAAAACAAGCAATTTGAGAACGTGATTTTATTTGATGTGAGTAGTTGGCGCTGCTGGCCGAATCCCTACGACTGACTGTGGCACGCTGGAGCCGGATCGCGCTGAAATGCTGGATCGTGCATTGTGTCGGTTCCAGTTCGTTTGAAATTGCAGCTTTAATTCTTTGTGTAAATTGCCAACGATGACTGGTGTGTAATTGTGCTCGGTGCAAGAAATTGTAAACATCATGTTTGACATGTTTTGGTTTTTTTTATTGGTCAAGCTCTGTCAAAGTAGATTGTTTTCGCAGTGCTTTGCTATGCTGCTGTCTAAAAAATTATTTTCTATAAATGTTTTGGATTACACTACTCGATAAAAAATGGACCTAAAAACAAAAGTATTTTCTAGACTAACTTTGGGCCACGGAATACGAAACTGAAAATCAAATAATTTTTGTAAGAAGCGTTTTCGAAAAATCTTCGAAAAAACAGTTTTTTCCCTGTTGTTTCAGTTATGAGCACATATCTCGTAAACGAATCATCTGACTAGCACAAGCTGTCCGTCGGTCAGAAGATAATACCTTAGCCTTTACAGCAATATACAGATTGTCCAAATCAAATGAGATTTGGGGAAGTTACTGATGGTGAAAGTTGTAAAAAAGTGAATTTTTTGACCAATTTAAAAAATCATAAATTTCCGATGTTTTTTTTATAGATAAAATAAATTATCTTCTGTGGTTTTCAAATCTAAGATGAAAGATATATTATTTGAGCAAATATTAAGCCTAACATCAATAGAATTGAAAGAAAAATAACTTTGTATGATGCACTGAGTCAAAACACCAACTTTACATTTATTACACCGCGCGAAACAATTTTTGTACTTGCCGAAACCCATCCAAATGTTGATATAGTCAGTTTTTCATTTTCTGACCCAAAAACCTTCTTAAAGGACTTTAAAATTTTAAGTACATACACATTTCAAATATTTTTTAAAAATATTTGCAGTTGTGCCATGATGAAGATATGGCTGTCAAATGAAAGAGAAAAATTGTCTCCTTTTTACTAAATTTTTTATTTTGATCTTTCAGGACCAGTATCAAAACAATTGTTTTTGATTTTCAGTTTCGTGTTCAGCGGCCCAAAGTTAGTCTAGAAAACACTTTTATTTTTAGGTGCATTTTTCGTGTCGAGTAGTGTTATAGATCGATATCTAACATGCACTTAACCGTTTTCAGTAACCCAGACAATGATTTTAATTTTAATTTAATTTTTTTCAACTTTACGCAGCAAACTGCAAAGTTCATTAAAACAATCAAATAATGTTTCATCACGCATTTACATCAAATCCCAATAAACAATTATAAAGTGGTGTGGCATTTTACAGCGATCACGCACAGCAAACAAAAAACCCCACACGTCTGACTGCTTCGCCTTGTTAAAAATAAAACAAAAGCACGAAATAAAAATAACACCGCATGCACGACTAATTAAACACAACTCGAAAACTGCACTCGATCACGCAAAGTCAAAGTGCTCAACAATGCGTTTTTTAATGGGAAAAATTACGATAATTTTACATATTTAAAAGACGATTCGAGTTTAGTGCAAAGTGTGCTAGAAGATGTGGGAAATTTGTAATAAAACATAGTAAATGATGGCTGCAAAAATTAAAATCGAATCTGTGTTTTTTTTAAGAGCATGGAAAAATTTGTTGCAATGTTGAAGCTAAATTCAGCTGAAAAAAAATGTGTTTGAATGTCGCTGAGCATCACTGAATGTGCTTGATTTGAAAGAGTTAATAGTTAAAATCTTTTTTTGTGTAAATTATACGAAATTAGTTGTTAAGGTATCATGGCACGTTAGAAAGGGGAATTTTTAATGATTTACAAAATTATTTATTTTTCAGCTTCCTTATTATCAATCTTTTTTACAATATATTGAAGGTTTAAGGAATACAAAAAACTTTTTTTTTTCTTTAGCATATTGTCTCTTATATAGGTGGAGCTGAAGTTGCGTAGAAAAAAAAAACACATCCGCCATTACGGACACTTAATCTCCGGATTGGCTAATCTGAAACAAAAAAGATTCATAATTATAAAGCTTTCGGACATAGGAATTCACCAGAAAAATAAAAAAAACGCTAGAAATAAAAGGATAGGAGCTTTTTGAAAAAAAATGTCAAAAATTGACTGCGTTTTTCACCGTTTTTCCCAGAAAAAGTACTTTAAATTAAAAATTTTCTTCAATATTGTGGTGGATTCTTGTAAAAAATAAGTTAATAAGAAGAAATAAACAAATTTTTTTAAAGTCGGTCGAGCCAATCCGGAGATTGGAGATTTTGTGTTCCTTAAACCTTCAATATATTGTAAAAAAATTTTCAAAAAGATTGATAATAAAGGAGCTGAAAAATAAATAATTTTGTAAATCATTAAAAATCCCCCTTTCTAACGTGCCATGATACCTTAAATGGTACACTGACAGCAGCTGAGTTCTTTAATTTTTCTGCTAATATTATTTTAAAAAAAGTTTTTAATATTAAAAAAATGTAAAAATAAAACAAAACTTAGAATGGTTGATAATTTGCCAAAAACAATTCCCAAAATGCCAGTACCACCAAGAGGGTGGAATGACCCTTTAATCTCTCCGCATTGCTTAAAGGCAACAGTAGCAAAAACAAACAGTTGCAACAACAATCGCACGCATACTTCCACAATCCACTTTTAATTTGACTTTGTCTGCGAATTCAAATTTTGACGCCCTCACATGGCTGCGGCCATGTGCATCCTCGCCGCGTCGCATGTCCAGCTTATGCGAATGGGCACAAGTTATATTCGTTTCCTTCCTCCTCCCCACCACCCAACTGCGTCTCGCGCCTTTTACGCCACCGACCGCCGCGTTCAATTCATTAAAACCACAGATTAACCCTTTCGCAAACTACGTCCTCCTCCACTCCTCCCGCCACACATCCACAGCCAGCAACTGTTCAACGTTCGCCACGGCCCTCAAAAAGCAACGTTGCCACATCGCATCATGTCACGGCCATGTTTGTTGCTGGTCATGACCGTTCTCCGCGCCTTCGTGCGCCCATCGGCCAGCAGCGAACAACCGTTGCTGTCACCGCAGAAATTGCACAAACGTGCCGATAACAGCGCAGCGCATATTTTCTTAACAATAGCAACAACCATGACGACGACTACAACAACCAACACCCAACACAAACAACAGTTTGGAATTCGAAAAAAAAAATCGGAAATTAAACAAAAACCACAGTGAAATGGAATTTCGCTTATCGCGCCTCATAAATTAACCCTTCCCAAGCACATCCGCACAGCCGTCGCTGGTGCTTGTGTTGTTGCTGCATTTCAGCGGTGTCGGGCCGCTGACTTAACCTCAAAAAAATACACACACATACACAGCACGTTTCGCTGCTGGCGCGTTGTGCGCATGCACGCGGCACAAAATTGGCCACCACCGTCGCTGCCAGCGCCGGCAACAACGCCATTTCATGCGGTAGAGCGAAATTTCCACATGGAGCTGCAGCAACAACACTAAATAACAAATGTCTGTCTGTTGCTGTGTCGGCTAGCTGGACTGACAATGTGGTCGACGACCAGCTCGCTGTGACACGTTGCTGCTGCTGTCATTCACAGATCCTGTGTGTGCCACCCTACGCCCCCAACGCGGCTAAAACGCAGAGCAGAGCGTCGTTAGGGATCTGCCAAGCAATGCAAAATGAAAACACAAGCTTTCGTAATTAATTTTCAGCGCACCAAGCGCCATGTTGACAACAAAACGAACAACAACGCGCCCAGTGCTATTTTCCATTTTTGCCATTAGCAGAAATTATTGTTGTTGTCTTGTGTTATTCGTTACAGCCGTGTTTGTTGTTTGGCTGCAGTTGCATTTGTCGCCGAACGATGCGTGCAGAATATTTAACACAATGCGGCGCTTATCGGGAATTTGCTGCATGCACAGAATGTGCATTGCCTGCAAATGCCTCAAGTGACGCCAATGCCAGTGAAAATTACTTATACGAATTGGAATCATAACTCTGTGTTCCTTACGCGACGACGCCAAGGAGTCGCTGCCAGAAGCGAGGGAAGAAGGTATAGCAAGCGCCAGCGCACATTGTGGCAAATTATTTTTGTGTGTAATACGACAGGATCGTTGACCTTCAGTTCAGCTTGCGAAGGGAAGTTAGAAGTATGTATTTCCAGTACGAGTTCGGCTCTTCTCTTCTCCCTGGTTTTTAAGTGAGACTGGTTCGGATCGTTGACTATTTCTTCATCTAGGTAATTGTGTTTTGAAGTACAGGATATACGCTTAGGAAATGTTGCGCAGCCTATTTCTTTCTTTTAAAAACGCCCCCATTCATAAAAATGTACTGGACTAATTGCTGAACTGCAAAAATTACCGTGCGACAAAAATTAAAAAAAATGTTTCGCACCGGAAAAAATCCATATGAACCTGGAACTGGAGACCAAACATAGTAATACTGCGTACTCAGTTTTTCATTTCTACATCCTTTGCCCTTTTAAAACGACTTCAAAATTTTGAAGGGGATAAAAAAATAAAAAAAATATAAATAATACTTGACCTCGTTAGAATATGACGATATGTATATCAAATGAAAGAGGAAAGGCTCAAGAATTTAAATAAAATTGTTTTTTTGATCTATTTGTAAAAAAAGGATATAAAAAAGGTCCTTTGAAAATTTTAATCCTTTATAACCTTGAAAATTTATATAGAATTTTCCTGAAAAGTAAGTATGTTAGAACTCAAAATCTCTTTGATCACGTGTCAAAATTTCATTATTCTCCCTTCATTGATTTTGTATCTATTTATTATTTAAAATACTGATACGCAAATAAATTAGAATTTTTGTACTTCATTAGAATTGTAGCTTCCGCCTTGTTTTTAATAACTTTCGAACCAATAAAGTTAGAGTAATGAAATTTTTACACGTGATCCAGGAGATTTCGGGTTTTAATATACTTGCTTTTCAAGAAAATTCTATATAAATTTTGAAGGATATAAAGGATTAAAATTTTCAAAGGACCTTTTTCATATCCTTTTTTTACAAATAGATAAAAAATCAGTTTTATTTAAATTCTTGAGCCTTCCTTCTTTCATTTGATATATATATCGCCATATTCTAACGAGGTTAAGTATTTTTTATATTTTTTTAATTTTGTATCCCCTTCAAAATTTTGAAGTCTTTTTAATAGGACAAAGGATGTAAAAATGAAAAACTGAGTACGCAGTACTTGGTCTCTTGTTTCACGCACATATGGATTTTTCCCAGTGTGAAAAATGCTGTCGCACGGTGTTATGAATTCTTCTTTCGATTGGGCTACACTCACCGAGGACTATGATTCTGCTGTCTGATTGCACACCCCATCTGTCGTTGGTGTTCCTCATTGCCTTCCTGCCAATAACGAAAAGTCTAGCAAGTAATTCGGCAAAATATGCTCAGAATTATGAATACGTTTTGAACCAAATTCCTAGATTAAGGTACTAAATTCTTTCGACTGGTCATTTGAAATGTTTTCGTTACTATTCATTATTGTTTAATTTGTGGCAGATATACGAAAAAATATACTTTTAGTTACTCTTTTTTGGAATGCCAATTTATCAAAGTTTTTCTTTACTTTGTTCCACGGGAAACGCTGGTTACTTTATTAAATATGTCGTTTATAATCTAAATAGTCCACGAGCCGATATGATCCGTATTGCTTGCGTGACTAGAAAACACGAACGAGAATTCGCCTACTAAATGATTTATTATCGAAAAATTCATTAGTTATGTGAAAACTGTGCGCGAGTAGCGAACTTAAGCAAATACTTTTGCGCAATAAAATCGCGCAGTTTTCTTCAATGTATTAAACTGAAAACAATACAAAGTTGTGTGCAATGAAGTCATAATTCAAAAATATGCAACATAAAAATGTCAAAACAGAACTCCAAACCACATCACACTGCACTCCACTTCACTCCACTCCACTTCGCTACACTCCATTTCACACTCACTCCGCTTAAACATGGCCGTTTTTCTGCGTTTTTTTTTTGCGCAGCCACGCTGGGAATACTCGCTCCTCGGGTTATGAGCGTCTTTTGCGTTCAATCGTTTAGAAATTCTATTCAAGCCGCTTATGCCGCAGGAACATGGCAAATGGCAGCAGGGGATACGAGCGCATAAAAAATCGCTTATGTGAAGAGGCCAAGTATGGCGCACAGACAAACTGAGCTTTGTCGATGAAATGCTATGCAATATGCGGCAAAAAGTGATTGAAAAGAGAAAATCCGTTGAAGGGGTAATTTTTTTGTATGGAACGAGTAGTTGGCAACTGAAAACGGCAGACGACTGATGGGCAAATTACATGAAATTTTATTTCTGATGGAAGCTTCTGCAAATGAGAAGGAAGGAGAATTGTTATTCTTTAAAAACTGGATTTAATTTGGTTTAGTTATTAAATGTGCCCCGAATCTACAATTTTGCTTAACCCTTTCGACCCCGAATTTTACCCTGTGTCTCGATATTACTTTTTGGTATTTAAATCATGAAACATTTGCCTAAGAAGTGTGCACACGACATTTGAAGTCGCCACGCCTCTTTGTTAGAGTTCTAGAGCTAGTTTACTTTTGAACAATTTTAGCTTAAAACGGGTTAAATAAATTTTGTATCAATATTTTTTAATTACAGAAAAATTATTTAATATTTATGCAAAATACAAAATTATCACTTTTTGATTTTATTTAACAATTATTAAAGAAACAGGGTTTTGAGCAAACGCGCCCAATTCGTAGACTTCAATTAGAACACAAACTTTCCCTGATATTGCTGCAAATTATGGGAAATTATTTTGGGGATTACAGTAAAATTTTTGTAATTTGCTTTAAATTCACTTCTAAAAATATTAAATATTAATTAATTAAATTAAGTTGGTGCCTGCTTAAATTAAACCCATAAGATGACAAATAGGTGAAGTTGCTCCCAGGCAACTTTGGGGTCGAAAGGGTTAAGCAAACATTGCCCTACTTGTGCTATGATTTCGCAGAATTAACTCTCCAATAGCCAAAAAGGTCTGTAATCATTTGAAGCCTTAAATATTCCACAAATCACAGGTTTTTAAATTTAAAAGCGCAACTAGAGGGTTAAGCAAACATGTTGGTTGATTCGCTGTGAGAAAGCAACTACGAAAAAAATTTATTAAATTTTATTGTATATATATATGAACACACGTATGTACTCGTACAAGTGTTCATGTGTGTTTGTGTCTGTGCGCATAAGTCACGTCTTTGTACGTTAACTTTTTTTCTCAAGTTTTTCTACGCAATTTCCATTTTATACAAACAATTTCGCTGTTGTTGTTGCGGTCCTTGTTGCTCACCCCTAGACGCAGGCTTTTCGGGTCAAAGGATATCCGCCTCGTGCATAGCAACACACCAATACATACACTCCAGCGTCTCCAAGTCGCAGCGTTTATCATGCAACGCACGTCACACATTTCATAATTCTACAAAATTTCGTCGCCCGACGACGCTTGTGGTCGTGAAATGAAGGTCCGGCCACTTAAAGAGCGGCTAATGCGTACTTTCCAGCATTCAGAAATGCATTTATGCATGTAAACGAATACTTTTCGATTGAGTTGGGAGCGCAGGAAAGACGTGTGTGCGCACGGACAGACCACACCTTTGGTACGCGGCCGTAATTATGATTCGCAGCGGGGATTTTTGAGTATTTTTAGGGCGGCCACGTTGTGCGTGTTGTTGGTGCAGTTGGCGGGACGCTGCTCTGCCCGGTGTACGCGTGAATTGTGATGGCCGCAGCTTGGCGCGGTTTGGCGTTATTTGATATGGCATATAAATCACTTTTAGAAGGAATTCTGAAAAAAAATTACAATAGCAAAGGGTTTGGATTTAAACTGCATATTAAATCTAGGAACAAAAAGGTCGAGACAGTTTGAGGAAACTAAGTTAATAAATATTCACAGATGGTACAGAAAGTAAATGCAAATTGTTTTGCTTAATGCTTTTCTAGAGAAAATACATTTATTGACGTTTCTGAGCTGACTAGGCAGATACAAACTTTCTGGTCGCAGGAATGACTTGCAACTTGTTCAAACACTACCAAAATTGACTTCAAACGTGCCTAACTATAACCAAACTTACAGTATCTACATACACACACACACATGCACACTAAACCTTACAAGTAGTTCTGAGTGAAATCAATTGAATCATATGGAGCATGACTACAACGACATTTTTGTATTCGGCTCAGAGCAAAGTCAACTTTAACGTACCTTGACATTAGTTTTGTTGAAATGGGGAGACGCCAAAAGTGCTTTTGTGGGGTCATTACCCACTGGAATTGGCGTGCGGAACGTGTTGGTCGTCAGGGTAATGCGGCTCATTGGATTTTCTATGTAGCCTAATTTTCTACTGATAGCTCTAATTTTTTGTATAAGAAATACATATGCTTTACATTTTTTGTTGCTATAGGCAATACCAGTAGTGTTGTTAGCGGTGTGTGCACAAACTTCCTGGTTCGTGTCAATGTGAACAACAAAGCTTTCAAATTTTTTGAACCGATATGGAAATGCAATTTCTTCTATTCTGGCTCAATATGCTCTGAGAGGGTGCGGAGAACTATCAAGTCATAAGCAGGGACTTAACTATTATAAGTTTTATAAGAAAATAATTGCAATGTAACTATTAAAATGTAACATAAATTTTTTTTGTTGGTTATAATTACACAGTACAACAATTTTCAACTTTTTTTTTACTTAAAATCGGGAAAAAATGTTAAATTCCAAGTTTTGGCTTTGCCCCTGCTTCACTCACACCTTGATTTTTTCAAAGAAATTCTTGGGACTGTTTCTGATGAGCACGGTGAAAGGTTTCACCAACAAATTAAGCTACTTGAAGAAAGTAGCAATGCTCGTTGAGTACGTTTGGAATTTGCATCGGAATATTGACCCATCTGAGCATTCCCGTAAAGCGAAAGCGTCTTTTTTGAAATCATACAAATTGTTTATTTTATTAAGGGGACTTCTTGTTTGGAGACCACCTGAACTATTTTTCAATGGAAAATATTTTTGTTTTTTAATATTCAACGTTTTTCTCAACATCTCAAACAGAGCAAGCAATTAATGAAAAAAGTATTAAATGAAGGTTTCGTGTTTAAAGCTTTTTATTTTTTTGGGGGAAGTTTTGAGAAAGTGTTGGTGTTTGAAGACCCCCCCTATTTTTTAAAGAGGAATATTTTCCCAAAAGACAATATAGTATTTCTTTCAATATTTTACTTAATACAAGCTTTTTGTGAAAAATTTTTCCGAAAAACATGGAAAAGGGGGGTAAGGAAAGGGGGTGGGGGCTTCATGTATACACAAAAAATATTCACACTTTTAATGCAAACAACTTTGTCTTAGCCATCAAAGCTTTAGCTCTTCAAGTTTTTATCCTTTCCGTGTAAAAGTCTATAGGAACCCTTTAACCTTTATGTGCAAATTACAAAAAACTCAGACGTGCTGGACTATTACTTTGTTTGGCAAAAATGATCAGTACGACGTCTTCTTTCAGAAATATACGGTCAGTACTCTGTTGCAGAAATGCTGTTGTACAGTGTTATTATTTGCGACAATTAATTTTTACGTTGCATAATAACTGTTATGAGAAATAAATATTTTTTTCGTCCTCAATAATTATTATTTTGGGATTTTTTGTTTTTACGTTGCTTTATAACTTTTATTTTTGACTTTTATATTTACGTTACCGACAACTATTATTCAAATATTTTTTTTTACGTTGCTTCATAATTTTTATTTGTGATTTTTTTGATTAACGTGGCCGATAACTAGTATTTCAAAGAACTTTTTTTTACGTTGCTGCATAATATAACTTTTATGAAAGAAATTTTTTTTTACGGTAAGGAAACCACATTTTGAGTATGAATTGATTTTTAATTGTTTAGTTGTTGGTGGAAATTGGTTTTCTGCAGTTAATTTGCGTTCGTCAATTTGAAATAATTAAAAATCATTTCATACCCAAAATATGGCGATTCAACGTAAAAAAGAGGAAAATTGTCTCATTTTAACTTAATTGTCTATTTTGAACTTTCAGAACTTTGAAATAGGAAAAAATTTAGATATACGAATCTACAGACTGAGATTCAAAACATTTATGTTTTGCATACCTGACATATTTTGGTCCTGACAGTTAGAAATAGAAAATTTTGTTAAAAGGAGGCAATTTTTCTCTTTCATTTGATACCCATATCTTCATCACTGCACAACCGCAAATATTAAAAAAAAATATTTTAAATGTGTATGTCCTTAAAATTTTAAAGTCCTTTAAAACGGTTTTTGGGTCAGAAAATGAAAAACTGACTATGCCAAGATACTATAAATTACCTCTAGTTTCACGTCTATATCAACATTTGGATGGGTCTCGGAAAAATAAAAAAAATTTTCGCACGGTGTAATAAATTAAAAGTTGGTGTTCTCACTCCGTGCATCATAACTTTGTCATTTTTCTTTCAATTCTATTAAGCTTAATATTTGCTCAAATAATATATCTTTCATCTTAGATTTTAAAACCAGAGGAGATCATAAATTTTATCTATAAAAAAGTGTTCGAAAATTTATGATTTTTGAAATTGCTCGAAAAATTCACTTTTTTCCAACTTTCATCGTCAGTAACTTTCCCAAAATCTCATCTGATTTGGACAATCTATACATCGTTGGAAAGGTTAGTAATTACCTTCTGAACGACAAGCCACTTGTGTTAGTCGGATGGTTGGTTTACGAGATATGTGCTCATAACTGAAAAAGGAGGGCAAAAACGTGTTTTTCGAAGATTTTTCAAAAACGCGTCTTAAGAAAATTTTTTGATTTTTAGTTTCGTGTTCAGCAGCCGAAGATTAGTCTAAAAAATACTTTTGTATTTAGGAGCACGCGACGAACCCATTTTTTGTCGAATAGTGTAATTATAGAAATTTCTTAAATGAGGGCAATTTTTGTATTTCCAAAAATATGGATAATAATTAATTTAAGTCTCTGGTCATAAGTCTTGAGGTTTTTAAAAAGATTTTTTAACTTCAAAAATCACTGCCAATAAGTAAAAGTACAGCAAAACAGGCATTTTAGGCAATTTGGAACAAAACTTTCAAAACTTTCCTCAATTCCAGATCTTAATTTTGCTCCTATTTCCATTTACCTCTCGCTCTCTTTGTGAAAACTTGCCTCAAAATGTGCGCTCCCAGCTGCAACAATAACAGGAAATATCTTTGGCAATTGCCATTAAATATTCCCACCTGACACTGCTCGCAAATGTGCGCCAGGCAGTAACAAAAGCTGCCAGAATGGCCTCTTTCACTGTCTCCTCCCACTTGGCATAAATGTCCTAAAGGCTGGTATCGATTGTAGCCGAAGGCGTAATCGTTTGGCATTAATCGCCCAGTCAGGCGCTCTACAACAACACCATTTTGTACATGTGAATATTGCATGTGTGTGTGTGTGTATGTGTGGCCAACAATGTGCGAGAGCATTAAACGCCTTTCATTTACAATTAAATTAAATGCAAACAACATTTGCGGCTTGCGGCACGCATCACACGGCCTAAAATACCCACACGCACACACACACACACAACATAAGTAGTAGTCGAAAGTTTGCCTGCAACAGCAACAACAGCAACACTGATAATAATAGCGAGAAAGCAAAAAGGGAGCAAGTCTTGAGCAAACACACACACACAAATATATTTGTAACTACATATCCATGTGTGGTTGTTGTTGTTATTGTTACTGCGCTCAAATCTTCGGGATTACCAATTTTAGACGCTCGATGGCGATTATAAAGCAAACCGACATACAAATACGCAAATGGTTCACCTTCTCCCCGCCCTCCCACTACAACTTGTCTTGCGTGTGTCCAAGTCCAAGTGTAACAAACGACTTTAGCCATGGCTGCTTGAAGCGCCCAACGCTGCTCGTGACAGGCCAGGCTGCAAGATGCGCAAGGCAGCAGGCAGGCGGCAGGACCAAAGTGTCCTGCGGTATGTGCGGCATGGCTTGAGCGAAAATTTATAGCTGCTGCTACGCCACGGCTCCCTTAAGTTGTGCCCGATGCTTGTGTTGGTTTTTGCCAGATTTTTTCATTTCTTTTTCTCCTTCTTTCTTATTCTTATTTATTTATTTTTTTTGCGATGCTGTAACGAACTTTTGCCCATATATTTTTCACATTTATTGCGGGTATTTTGTCTTATCACACCCTCGTGTTTGCAATGCGTGCAAAAACCATGCGCGCACCGTTGTGGCACAAACCTCCTCCCCCCAACTGAACGCACCTTGGCTTCCACTCGTTGCATGCCACATACAACATTCAACACCGCAGCCACTCGCACTCTTCAGCTGGCGGGCAAATATAGTATTTCACCCCCCCAACCCCAACAAGTCAGTCTCACTCCATGCACGGCCACTCCACCCCTCCCATCAGATTAAAAGTGCCATAAAGACAGTAAGGGTGAATGCTTGTAATGGCCGCTTTTGTGTTGTGCGGTGGTTGTTGTTTTCTTGCTTGCTACTGTTGTTGGCATTCTGGTTGTTGTTGTCAGTTAGCTTTGTGTGTGTATGTGTTTGTGTATGTGTTTGAAATTGATGGTAATGGCATTAAAGACAGGCAGCAGCGGTGGCGCTCAGACCCAGACGCGCGTTTTCATGAGAAAATTTAATTTCTACGAATGCGTGTGGGTGTGTGTGTGCAAGTTTGTGTGTGTGTGTGTGTGATTTTCCGAAAATTTTAATGAAACTACAACAACAACATGGTAATTGCACACTTATCTTCATGGCCCTTTTTGCAGTCCTTGCGATCTTTACGAGAGCTCTAATGATTCAAAGCTTTTTTTGCATGTCCTTTGACAGCTAATCAATAGCTAATAAATTCGAATGTTGGTTTATACTGAAAGTGCGAATATTTTGAATGACTTTGAAACTTATAGAAAGAATCGAAAAGGGTCCTGGATGCAGCAGTTCTTCAAGTACTCAGGCCAAGGCACTCAAAGCACTTAATTCTTGTTTCTTTAGTGGACTTGAAAATCTCTCACTCACAAGAACGTCAGAAAAATTGGAAAGTTGGTTTCGCACAACAACAAACACCAAATTCAAATTATACACACGAGATTTTCTACCCTCGTTTCTCGCCAACAAATACTTTTGTCTCCGTCCACTGACAATGTTTTGCCCGCTTCGCCGGCGAAACAAACGACCATAAATACCATTAAAACGGCTTAGATGGGCCGTGCTGGCCCACACAGTGGCGATTCCAATCATGGTGCGAAACATTTCATTAGAATGAATTAGTCCCACATGACCCGAAGCGAATTATTGCCGCGTATTCGCCGCACCGAATAAACACTCGGCCACTCGGTCCAAGTCAACAAA
Organism: Melieria picta; assembly: GCA_964056695.1. Lineage (NCBI taxonomy): Eukaryota > Metazoa > Arthropoda > Insecta > Diptera > Ulidiidae > Melieria > Melieria picta. The sequence goes on from OZ057398.1 coordinate 141,480,654, forward strand.
TAACAAAATTACAGCAACAAATTCATATTTGCCAGATTCTCAACGCTGCACGCTGTGGACAGCCGCTGGCCGCCCACCCACTGCACCGCGGCCCGAACTGGAGTTCGTTGCCTTTTCGCAAACGGAAATGCCGAATTCGAGCGCAGTGTTGCCAAATGGCGAAAAACACCCCCGTTGCCAAATCCACACCTATTCCTTCTAGTTCGTGTTCCAGTTGGCGCGCTGCAGACGTTAACATTTGGTGCTCGGCAGCGGGGTGAGGTGCGCGAGGCGAACGCACAGCTCGTAGGTGTCGGTGGCGGAAATGTTAATAAGGCATTGCGGGCGCATAATGTGCGCGTACTGATTAAATTTAAATAAATTTAATAAACATAAATTATTGGCAGCCTCCACGCTGCTACTTTTTGCCTGACTGACTGTTGTCCGTAATTTGTGTGCGCCTCAAATGGCGGGTGGCAAAGCCAGAATGTTGTTGTTGTTTTCTCTGTTCCCTCCTGCCACTTTCCCTTACTGTTGTTATTGTAGTTGTTTTGCCGTGAATGCATAAACTTTCATTTTCTGCCCGTCTAATCGCAACGGTGGTATCTTTGTTTCAATGCCTCGGACCACCTCTGCGTTAGTGTGTGTTTGTATGTGTGGACCTTGGGGGCGAAATGGCTGCAATTTTGTTTTGTTATGCTTCGTTACTACTAATGGCAGTAGATACAAAAACAAATGCGAAAAAATCGAAAACGAAAACACTCGCCAGATGTTACCGGAGCCGGAGGATCAAAATGAATGAACAAAATAAAAAAAAAACAAATGCCAAACGAGGTGTGCTGGTGCGGCGTGACGTAAAGTTGCCAATACAGCTTTTCGTTGAAGGAATTAAACTTTGTTGAAGAAAGAAAAATAGCGTTGAGTTATTCGGCGGCGCATGCTCTGGTCGATAGGAAATATTTAATACTTGAAGTTGAGACACAGAGTTCAAAGTTTGGGTAAACCATTAGCTCCGAGAAGCGTAAGTGGACTCGTAATAAACTTTAAAAATGATCTCAGAATATCATAGAACAATGTAATTTTTCTACAACATTTTATCAGTGAGTTATCAACTCCTTCAGATCTGAAGAAGTCACTTTAAACTTGACTCTTCGAAACAAAATTTTCCCTTTTAACAGTTCGTTCGGTGAGTGAGAGAGACAGCCAGCAGAGGCTACACTTTACTAAATAGTTTGTGTACTAATAATCGCGTTCAAACATTTGTCCGGTTATGTGGGATTAAAATAAGTGCCGAAGTTATAGTCAAAGTTTATGTGGAGACCTAAAAACAATGAACATGTAAAGATTAGAAAAACAGCAGTGAGTTTAACCCTTTGAGAACTGTTTGAAGCGAATGTGCGATCTCCTATACAATTGTGTTAAGTACCTTTCTACAAAAAAAAAACAATGGGCAATAGACAATAAAAAAAAATCATAAGGACTGAACCAAACAAAAGTTGTAATTTTTTTAGATATCCATGACTTATAAGTTTAAATAAAAATGAATTTAGTAACAAAAAATTGTTTTGAAAATTAGAACGAAATTTTGGTTAGTTCTCAATGGGTTAAAAAAAGTTATCCATCGAGGGTAAGATCCATTAAAAAATGTATATAAGTGTGAAGCCAGAGATCATTCACTGTAAAATCCTATACTCAGTTTAAAATTTTCTGTTCGGTGTCCCTTTAAAAGTATTTAAAAATTTTAAGGACACATTTTACAAACTGTATTTAAATATTTGCGCCCATGCACAGTGATTCGACTCCATACAACCGCGGGACAAAATTAGAAGGAGTGGTCCGTTCTTTATAAAATTTGGTATACTAGTTAATCATGGTGTGCTGAATTCAAATCTCCATTTTGTTTTTCTTAAACTTTTGTAGTTTGGCAATGTCTGAGACTTAAATTTGCAATTTTCGTCATTTTGGTGAGCTATAGCAACGAGCGTGTTGGCTAGATTTTTCAGGTTTTACATTTAATCGGTGACGTCAACATTGATAATTGCAAAGAGTAACAGAAATTGTCTAAGAATCCTTTAGTTTTGCAATAAAAACGATAATAATAGACGTAAGTTTTGCTTTTTTGCAGTTTTCTCAATTTTTCATGCTGATTGCATACTTTTAGGGATGGAAAAAATAAATTTTGTCTAAAAATAGGTGTTTAGACCACTTTTCAAATTGAATTATTTTCTGATATCGGAAGATATCGGAGGATGTAATTACATTATCTGACAAAGAAAGAATGCTTTTTAAAATGAAAAAAAATCCAGGAACATACTTTCACATACTTTTTAGATATTTTCCTCTAAGTTTTGCCAATTTTCAGATTTTTAATTTAGAAAAATATTTTGAATTAAAAGTGATGTGAAAGCCTCAGCTTTGCAAATTTTGAGAAAACATTAAAAGCGAAAATGATCACATCATTTCTTAATCTATATTAAAAGTTTTAGCAACTTTTTGGTAACCATATATTTTTACAGGTTTTTTTACTCAATAGACTAAAAAACGGAAAATATGTGTGTAAATTTGTTTGTGAAAAAAGTTCCGAATTTGAGCAGCTCTTGCACATACACTAATTAATTTTTTGCACAGATTTTTTGGGGTTTTCTTAGTTGGAGTTTTACTTTTCAAATGACATCAAAATCGTTAAATTCTGAGACTATAAAATTTTTGAATTTTGGATCTATGGAACGAATCACTGTGCCATGCACTGAATGGGATTAAGGTGCTCAAAAGTCACTTGGTAAAAAATATTAAAAAATTAATCATTTAAATTAAAAGTATTTCAAGCAGTAGGGACTTCATTTGAATATTTGAAAATTAAATCAAACTTGATTTATGACCCAGAAAAGAGAAGTAGAAAAAAAATCAAAAGACTCGAATAATCAAAAGACTCAAAATCCGAAATCGATTCCGAACAATTCGATTTCCGAATATAAAATAGAAACCGTACGAAAAGGTGAACAATTCTAGACGCCACTTTATGTAATTGTGTTAAATGCTCAATTAGTGTACGATTAATACAATTTTCATTGTTGTTGTTGTAGATTACATTAATTTGACTTGCATTTGCTTGCTTGACTTGTCTGTCTATCAGACTTGTTGGCGTTGGATTTGTTGCTTGGCGTTCGTTGCTTGTAGCGGCCGTTGTCGGCGGTTGTTTTGCTTCGCCGCACAATGGTGATTTGTTTATGTTTTGAAGAATGAAACGAACTTCCCGGATGGCTTGTTGAAAGCAGCATAAACAAATATTCAGTGGCAGCGCGTGCAGTGGCTTGGCGTGGTTACACACACACAGACATAAGTCGACAGCTAAACAACCAACTACACCAATAACAAGTCATACGTTGGGTGGTTGTTGTAACATTTCTTTAGAATTTCGTTTCAATTGAAAGTTTACAAATTATTTTCATTGCGTGTAACTTTTCCCAACACATCAATACTGTTTTTGTCGTTGTTGTTGTTGTGGTTGGGTTGTTTTTTTGTTCGTTGATTCGGTCTGCGGAGCAGTGAAGTGCAAGAGACGCTTATAGAAATACAAAAATAATTGTACCATAAATTATGTTAAATAAACAAACGTACAAACGTGCAAACGTGCGCATAGTCGTTGCGGTATTTTTAAGACAAAATGGCGCCGCACTGGGCACAGGCGCAGAGCGAGCGGAAATGCGCTGCAGAATGCTCCAAAATGTTGCTGCAACGCAACACAACGGAATTCTACGAAAGTCTACGTAAAAGTTGCGCTGCGATGGAGAGCTATGGAGTGTTGTTGTTGTTGTTTAAGCGCTGACAGTGCACTGAATTGTCTCCTCGGTCGTTGTAGTTGTAGTTGTCGTCGTGTAAATGACATCATAAAACGCTCATAATGGCTGACATTAGTCTGTGTTGGCGGCGTGCGGAGCATTCCAAATTGCCACCAAAATTACCAAACACACACACACACAGATGTAAAAAAAAACCAACACAGACGCACACACGTGCGCTGTGTGTTTATTGAAATTCATGTGTGCGTACGCCACACTCGAATATGAACGCATTTAATTTGAACATTTTTGCTGACAATTGCTGGCGAACGCTGCTTTGTAGCTTCTTCCAGTTTGGCTTCGGCGTCGCTTTAGTGCTGCGACAGCGATGTCTCGCTTGTTTGTGCTTTGCAGTTGCAAGTTCTTTGTATGATTCGACTGCGCTGAATTTTTCTCATTTGTTGGTGTTGCTTTTAGCGGACAAATATCTCCTATAACCTTGACTTTTGATGCTTTGCGCTTTGTTAGCAGCGGATATTGGTTTTTGTTTCTACTCTGCCAGACATTGTGGAGCGACGACCGGCTGTCGAGTTGGCTTTGTTGTGAAGCTGATTTGAATGCTGAATGGATTTATGAAAATATGCAAATATTTTGTGAGATATTTAAAAACATTTAAGAGTAATGAAAATTATTTTGCGAGAGTTTAGTAAATGAATGCTTTTTGATTTGAACTAAAATAGAAATTTTTTTATATATATTTCATGAAAAGTATTGAAGTTCGTTTTGATCGGAAAATATTCCTGATGTGTCACGTCACAATTGCTTCACATTAGTGTGACTCAAAAGTTTTCAATTCGCGCCATTGCACTTCATTTTAAATGAATCTGTTTGCTTAAAGAAAAATATAACACCGTGCGACAGCATTTTTCACACCGGAAAAAATCCATATGGGCGTGAAACTAGAGACCAAACATAGTAATACTGCGTACTTAGTTTTTCATTTCTACATCCTCTGTCCTTTTAAAAGGACTTCAAAATTTTGAAGGGTATCAAAAATAAAAAAAATAAAAAAAAAATTAACCTCGTTAGAATATGGCGATATGTATATCAAATGAAAGAGGAAAAGCTCAAGAATTTGAATAAAATTGATTTTTTATCTATTTGTAACAAAAGGATATGAAAAAGATCATTTAAAAATTTTAATCCTTTATATCCTTCAAAATTTATATAGAATATTTTCGAAAAGTAAGTATGTTAAAACCCAAAATCTCCCAGATCACGAGTCAAAATTTCATGACTCTAACTTTATTGGTTCGAAAGTTATTAAAAAAATGGCGGAAGCTGCAATTCTAATGAACTACAAAAATTCTAATTTATTTGAGTATCAGTATTTTAAATAATAAAAAGATACAAAATCAATGAAGCGAGAATAATGAAATTTTGACACGTGATCAAGGTGATTTTGGGTTTTAACATACTCACTTTTCAAGAAAATGCTATGTAAATTTTCAAGGATATAAAGGATTAAAACTTTCAAAGGACCTTTTTCATATCCTTTTCTTACAAATAGATAAAAAATCAGTTTTATTTAAATTCTTGAGCCTTTCCTCTTTCATTTGATATACATATCGCCATATTTTAACGAGGTTAAGTATTTTTTATATTTTCTTTATTTTTTATCCCCTTCAAAATTTTGAAGTCCTTTTAAAAGAACAAAGGATGTAGAAAAAAACTGAGTACGCAGTATTACTATATTTGGTCTCTAGTTTCACGCCCATATGGATTTTTTTCGGTGTAAAAATTTTTTTTTATTTTTGTCGCACGGTGTAACCAAACCAAATTTAAACAAAAAATCCTAAAATAGCCCAAAAATTTGGAAAAATATTTATAAAACAAACTTTCCACATAGACGAGTCGAAATAGTGCAAAGTCGCATTGAGTCGTGTTGACTGCCACGACGCGTTGTCAAGTGTGCGTGCGTTCTGGATTTCGATTCAAGTGGCCAGCAAGTGAAGCGTCGATGAAGCAGCGGCAGAGGAGGAGGAGTTGGAACGGCTTGTTTATTTAATTTATGATATCGTGTGACTTTATGAACGTATTATTTTAATTTAGAATTGCTTTTATGGTTTTTATGGCATCATCAGCGACATCATCATTGTGCGTTGTGCGTCGAGCGTCGAGCGTCGCGTCACAACAGCGCAATCGTCATAAACATCATAACGCTCATAAATCGCATTATCGTCATCATAGTGGTTATTGTTGTTATTGTTGTTTTTATTGTAGTTGTGTTATTATGGTTGATATTGTTGTCATTGCGGCGTTCTCATGCTACAACAAAAGCAAAAAATGCAAACGCCAAACCTCCATCACCTGCCCCGCTTCCACCAGTGCCGTTGATTTTTACCTCTTTTGTTCACACCGACTTTGTTGCCGCCGGTTGATAGTTTATTTTTGTTGTACTATTGTGCAATTTTGCTGTTGGGTTTTCATTGTTTTTTGCTTTGAATTGTTACTTGATTTTTGTTTTGCTTTTGCTGCTTTGTTGTTTATTGTACAATTAAGTTTATTGTTATTAATATTATTACGTTTAATTGTTAATGTTATTGTTATTTGCATTCGGCGGTTACCCACTTTTGGCGCTTGAGTGTCAATTCTTTTTGTTTTTCGTCTCGCTTATTTTTTATGTTTCTTTCTTTACCTTTTGTTTTTATTTTCTTGGCTTGCTTTTGCTTTTGTTGGCTATTATTATTTACAATAAAAACGATACGTGCGTGCGTACGGGCAAACAAATCAGAACAACAACAACAACAATACTAACAGCGGCGACGTCAACATATGGTCGCATAGATGGCAATGCAGCACAATGAATGTTTGTTGCGATTGTTGTTGTGATTATGATTTTTATTTTCACTGTATTTGTTGTAGTTTTATTAAATATTTATAATGACAAATATTTACAAAAAGCCAGACAGACGGCTTTGGAAGCGCGGCTGTTGCTGCTGTGGGCTGCTGTTTTTTGCCTCTTGGCTGCTTTTGCCGGCAGACGTCTGCCTTGTGTCTGGCCCGAGGCGGCTGTTTGTTGCGTGGCTGTTGATCAGCTGCTCTTTCGCGGCACGCGGCATATGGCAGTGACTAATTCAGCGATTTGGATTTCTTAACCGTCACTTTGTGGTTGCATTTTCCGTTTAAAGTTCACTTAATAATAGCAAATTTAAATTTTTAAAATATCAATAATGTTTTGAAAAACAATAAAATTATAGAAAAATATCTAAAACTAAAACCAATAACATTCACAACCAATGCTCTTGTTTTTTTTTCAAATTTTACTGCCTGAAAACACCAACGACTACTTTTGGCTCAACAATTTCAATGCAACGCTTCCACTAACTAAACTTTATTTACATTTATGTGCCGTCACAACAACAACAATGCACACTCAATTACTGTAATTGGTACTGTAGTCAACAATTGTCCAAATTCTGTTGACTTTAACTATTTTCGAGTGTTGCTTGTGGGGTCCACGCATGCTCCGCATTCCGCATTTGGTCGAGTCGAGTCGAGTTGTTTGTTGGGTTTTTGGGCTATTTGTTTTTGTTTTTGGTTGTTTTACTGGTTTTGTTACACGAATGATTAATGACGTGTTACGAAAAAGGTGTTGCCATTTACAACTCAATTATAAGCTGACCATAAAATACGGTAATTAACTTTTTTACTGTGTGTATATTTGTGAGTGTAGTTTTTTCGGTGTTGAGCATGCAAAAGCGGTCATTAAATGGCTAATAAAAAACTTTTATAATGGTTATAAAAAATACATAATGTCGCATTTTGTTTTGCTTCTCGCATTTCGTATTTTGAATAATTCTTCAAAAGTATTCATGAATGGTATATATGAGTGTATTGTCTAAGTGTGTGTGGACTTAAGTAGAAACAATTTGTTGGGTCTCATAAATGCAGCGGCCTGAAAATTATATTTGTGGAGAGTTTTATGAGGAATTTTAACTTGTGGGTGCCTAGCAATGGTTCTGAGTTTGTTAATTAATTAATTTTTATTTACTTCTTTAAAATTAACTGCAAAAAAAGAATTATTTAAGTGCTAACTTATAGTTCCATAGGTCTATCTATACTTGCTACTGAAATAGGTAGAACACCGTTTCAAAATTTTTTTGTAATTACAGTCGTGTCTGGGTATAGTGAACCCCCTATATAGTGAACACCTCGATATAGTGAACACCCAAATTTTGACATCGAGCCTCTAAATATAGAAAAAAATTTTCAAACAAAAAATAAAAAGTGTATTTTGAGCAAATAAACGAGTTTTTGACCAAAAATGTTAACCTTGATATAGTAAACAACCTCAATACAGTGAACAGGCCTTGGAATAATTAGTTCACTATATCCAGACACCACTGTAATTGCTAATAGGAGTTTAATTATTAATTAATTTATATTTATTTATTTCAAATTAATTGCAATAATTATTTATTTAATTGATAACTTATAGTTTGATAGGTTTATCTATAAGTACTTGCTACTGACATATATAGAAAACCGTTTGAAAATTTTTAAAAATAATTCCAAATGGGAGTTTATTAATTAATTAATTTATATTTATTTATTTATTTATTTAAAATTAATTGCAATAATTAATTATTGAAGTGCTAACTTTTAGTTCCATAGGTTTATCTATACTTCAAATTTTTTTTTAATTAATTGCTAATGGGAGTTTATTAATTAATTAATTAATATTTTTTTATTTAAAATTCATTGCCATATAGTTATTTTAGTGCTAACTTATAGTTTTATCGATCGTTATAGGTTTATCGATATAGGTTTATCTATACTTGCTACTGACATATTTCAAAGTCAAATTTTTTTAAATTAATTGCAATTAATATAATAATTTATTATTCAAGTGCTATCTGCTAGAAATAATTGTAATTAATATTACGATAGACTCATTTCCGAAAATTTTACTTTTCATAGTATTTTCGTAACTCCTTTCAGAATATTTCTGAAATCTTTGACCTTTCTTTTAATACTTTTTGTTATTTTTTTTTTTAAAGTTTTCAGAAGTTTTTCGGATACTTCCATAAATTGCAAATTTTTGTTTTGGATTCGTGCACAAATTTGTGAAAACTTGTAATAAACAACATTTCCTTCATTGTTTAATGTGCATAAACAACTTTTGATACTTTAATTTTCAATACTGACATAATATGTAAATATTATATTATAAATTATATAAATATATATATAAATATTAAATATAAACTATATAAATATTATTTGAAAGTAACTCTCTGCAATAAAATTTATTTGAACGATCGTCCTAATCAAACATTCAAACTTCTTCGGAATGTTTTAATACCTATTTTTAAAATTTCTTGGACCCAGTATAAAACAAATTTGTCTATATTGCCTATATTTATAAAAGTCTCCAGTAAACACATTTTAATTGCCATTTTTATTCCGCATTTTTATTTTCTGCTCAATTACGGCGCTGACTTGTCATTGCAACTTAACGTTCATTAAAAAGTACTAGTTTGCATTTAATGTCTACACTTGCGCATGAAAATCACGTACAGATAAATAGTAAATTGCAATTATGCATTCAAAGCCATAAATCTTGGTATAATCAGGTTTACTAGCTGCCAAATCAATTCGAGCTTTCAATTAAATTGCATTTCAAATGCAAAATTTGTTGCATATGAATGAAGGCGCAGCAGGTTTTGGAACAAATGCGAAAGAAATTAACAGTTGTGTATAAAATGTTATTACATTGAATGGTTTTTAAAATATTTATTTTATTATTTTATTTATTTATTATTATTTATAATATCTATTTAAAATTACCTAAAACTTCCGTTTTATGTAATTTTTGGTGTGCACAATGTATAATTCTTGTTAAGAACCAGAGGGTTAAAGATATTTAATCATTCACTACAACAACACACAATAAACAGGTTTGGAGCTTGTTAAACACAAAACAAAAATTTTTATTGACTAAAATTCTCATTGAAATTATGAGAAGTATTTCTCAATTTCGAATGAATTATGGCTTAGAATGAGAAAATCAAGCCAATCATTTCTATAGTCTGAATACAATTGATATAAAGTCAACAAAAACCGATTTATAGCTTCCATCTTCCGCTTCTCCATTGTGTGTGCCACCATTCACCATTCACCATTCAGCGGTGAATCTTCACGTCTACGCTGCGCATTTTTCCCCTGCGACTTTTTCATTCACATATTTCTTTGCTAGTTATTTTCCAATAATAAATATCACAACAATAACGAAAACACTATAAAGATTATATTACAAACGGGGTTCAGTCAAATGTAGGCGGAGAGTTTCACAGTTTTAGAGACTTAAACGTTGCTTAAGATGAATCGATTTTTCACTGACTCCTGACCCATGGCACTCACTCGCACTCAGACACTTTGTTCACCTTCACAACTTGCACTCTTGCCACTCTAAGCCGAGTGAGCGAGCACGAGATGTGGCAACACCAACACCAACGCCAATCCCCCATAATCTGACCCATCATACTAACTCACAATCGCTGCAAGTGCATAGAATGGCTGTCATTGTCGTTGTCTCGACAGTTTGCGTTATCGTTGTCTGGTAGCTAGAAGCAGCTAGCTGGTGCTGCCGCTGGGCTGGTGGCAGCTCCAGGCAATGACGTGTCTGTCTGGGCACAGCATGTGGCGGCACGAATGTGTGGAATGACCTGCTGAAGCGTGTGGACGACTGCATGATTTTGTGGAGTTATGTGGAACAGGCAGGAAGATGATAAGTGTGTGGGTACATTGTTTTTTTGTATACCTGGAAATGAATTTTCGGTTAAAATTGCGCCATTGCTGTTGACTACCGACTATTGGCCGGCGAGAGCACGAAAGGAGCGCACAGGAACCGGTCGAAATGTGAGAGAACTGCAACCCATGACTGACTGTCAGCGTAAAGTAAAACTAGCACAAAGCTATTGTAAATATTTTGTGTTTTACTACTCAAAATAAAAAGCAAATTCATTTTTAGAATAGAAGAATTAAATTTTTTTTAATTGTATAAATTTTCATAGAAATGGCTTCAAATGTTTTATTAAAAAAAACGTGCGTTATCGGGCGCTATTAGCATAGATTCCCACGTAATCAAGATGCCATTCACCTCTGCCATGTGGAGACTCGTTTTGTGATGGTGAATTTGAAATGCTACTCACCACAGCAAGTTCAACTACAAACTGAGAGCAACATTAGTGTTGCCAGCAGAGTTGCCGCTTTTGGTCTTTTCGGACCAAAATTGGTCAGATTTTTTACTTTGGTCCGCTGGTCTGCTTAAACGAATTTCGTGAATATCTTTTCATTAGTACAAAAAACTTATTTAAAATAATTGTAATTTAAAAATGACTTTATAGATGGATAACGCAAATTTTTAATTTGGTCGGTTGAGGTCGGATTTGGTCGGAAGTTTGGTCGGAAAAAATTTGTTAAGTGGCAACACTGGTTGCCAGAGCTTTAATTGGAAAAAAACTTAGTTAAAAAAATAGGTTTTTCATAGTGTCCGACCGAATATTCGGTTTCGGCCCAAATAAGTGGTTTCGGTTTCGGTTTCAGTTTCGGCCAAAAAATGGCCGAAAAGCCGAAACCGAAACTTTCTAGAAAATTGTTCTACATTTTATTGTGTAGCAGATATATAGTGAAAGGAGGAGTAATTTGGATGCCCCCAATGTAAATAAACTTTTTTCGAGCATATAATATTAAATTATTTAATTTTGAATATTAACGAGTAAGGTATGAAAGGGTGATTTTTTCATGTTTATGTTTTTAAAAAATGAATAAATTGTTTTTATTAATAAGTATTTATTTATTTATGTTATGTTTGTTCTTTATTTACTTAATGTAAAATTCGTTTGTTGAAAAAAAATGCTTGATATGGTGATTTTTATTTTAACTAGAAAGTTTCGGTTTCGGCCGAATATTAAAAAAAAAACCGAAACTCGGTTTCGGTTTCGGCCCAAAAAAGTGGTTTCGGTCGGACACTAGTTTTTCATAACGTTCTACTTACATATATCATTAGCTGAATGCAAGGTGATCTCGAGGTCGTAAAACTGTCCATAGACAGGAGCGACATTTCAAAGTTTCTATATGAATTTAAGAAACCAATGCATCAAAATTACATGTACAAAAATTTAAAATACAAGCATTTTCAATTTCTCCGACTATAATATTTTCAAAATATAATTAATTTTTTCCAAATATAATTCCCAACTATGAATGACACCAATGAATTTCGGTAGTTACAACTGGTTAGTAATTACACTCAACTCAAATCCATCTATTTTGTATGGCTGCGCTCGTCTGATCGGTTACAACAATTTTTATTTATTTAAAGTAAAATGCAAATTTGAAAAAAACACTTTCGTCGTTCACGCTCTTTAAAGTATAAAAAAATCCCTAAAATATGTGCCCAATCCATAGCTCTGGCAACACTCGGCAGCAGTCTCCAACCGGTGCCGTCCCAGCACTGACTCACCACCCAAAAACAACAACAACAACATCACGTCAACAGCCTACCACCAAAATGCACTGCCATCATGGCTGAGCGCAGCCGAGCGCCACCATCTGACACTGAGAGCGCCTCTTCTCTCCATTCTACTTAACTCTCTCTCTCTCTCGCGCATATTGCCGCCGTCTGGGCTGTCTTCATTGCCGTTGCTATGGCAACGTGCACATATGGCTCTGCGTCCGGCAGTGTCTACCTGTCAGCCGCACCAAATGCGGCAGCCATATTGGATTCCATTGCTGCTGCGCCGCAGCCAACTCAAATGCTCCGGTTTGTCTGCGCTCAACTGCACCGAGCCATCTCGTTCGCACCAGTGCGGTGTTGTTATTGGTTTGTGTTGTTGTTGTTTTTGTCGTTTGCAACAAACATAAATCTTATTGGGTGATTTATGTGCGTAGCATTTGTTGGCTGGTTCGCTTGGCTTGTCTAAGCTATTTTTGGGCAAAATCAATAAAAGCAATTTTAGGCAAATTAATTTTCAGCGCTCACACGCTGGTTGCAGCAATTCGGTAGCGTTTAGCTGTTGTTGTTGTAGATAATGTTGTTGATTTCTTTGGCTATGCGCACAACTGCGCCCATTTTGGTAATTTTGGAAAATGTGTTGTTTGCGGAGGTGCGTTAAATTGCTTGTAGATACGAATCAGGCAGCGCTGTGGCAACCACAAATTGGTGACAAAGATTACATTGAGATTAAAATCATTCGATATGCATTTATATGGGGGATATTATAAGTTCACGTTGGAGTCGTTTAGGCGGTGTTGCGAAAATATCGAAAAATTAATTTGGTTCGTTGTTTTTTAATCACATCAAAAGGTTGCGCGTTTAAGTTGTTTGATGCATAACAGGATTGACTACTGTTTTGCATTAAAGAAAAAAATTTTTAAATATTAAAATGGTAATTTAAAAAATCATTAGGACCGAGACTTAGATGAAAATGTCCAGCTGAAACAATAAAAACCTTTGTTCGCTTCTTTCAAATTCTTGAGTAATTTACTCAACACAAAATTTATACAGGAATATCATGGTTTTTTCCTGGTTGGGCTGTTGCAAAATTTGCTTAGATTAGGAAAAGTAAGAGCGACAGTTATGGCGTTTTCACTCTACCGATATTTTGGACCATTGTCTCTTCATGAACATCGCTTTGGGCTCAATGTACAAACCATATTGACCAAACAAACGTACTAACTACATTGGATGATCAGCAGAACCGTCAACTATTCTTGCTTGACAGAGCTTTTCCCTGTACCCTTGAAAAGTGTTTTCGACGCATTACAATATTTTAAATACCATTAACTATGTAAAAAAGATGATAAAGCCATTATTTTTGGTTGCTACTGGGATCATGAATATGTTGGATCAAAGTACAGTGGACGTCCAGTATAACGAACTTTCCATTTAACGAATTTTCGATTTAACGTACGGCCAAATTTTTTCAATTGATGGTTCTATATAACGAACAAAAGTGACATTTGCTATTCGATATAACACATATTTATGTTGTTTTTCATGTTTGGTTTCGTCAAGTGAACGGTACCTCAATTGTTTTTGTTTTTGTTACGTTAAAACTTTCAAATTTACGTCAAGTTATTAACATTTTCAAATTCTGTTTGTATGCATTGTTGATCATTTTCACAGGATTTGTTTTGCGTTCGGTCGGCTTTTTTCTTTTAAAAATTAAAATTTCAATAATCAATCAAGAGAAATTGCCATACAGAAAAGTTTACTTGCGGTAAAGAGGCAATCGCGCATTGAAGACTTTTTCGACTTTCTTTTTCATGAAACAAGATATTTGTTTAACCTTCTGTCGGGTACATTAAACGGTTATATAATTTGCTGACAAAACATGAAGAAATGTTACACATAAATCACAAAGAAAAGGGAAAGCCCCGAAAATTGTTTTTCTCGATTTTTTATTGGGTTGTAAGCGCGATTAACACTAAATAACACAAGTAGACGAGTGCACAAAACCACTCAACCGTTTTTTTAATTCCACCTGGGGTGAAATAGACCCCTAGGGACAGGCAGAAGGTTAAAAACTGAATATGTGAGAATTATTTCTTTAAGAAGGATGGTTTAAAACAAAAAAAATTTCGATCGATTTAACGAATTTTTCGATTTAACAAATTGGGGGTACAACATAAGATTCGTTATATTGGACGTCCACTGTACTCACTTTTTCATACCGCAATAAAAATATTTGCAGAAATGGTAAAATGGTGGTCACAGTGACTCTGAGACGAGATTACCAGATCTCATGCTTCGAGCCGCTTCTTCTGCAATTTTTCATCTATTCCGTCTACCAGAGTACCTTGACTCCATGTTGCTGAGCTCATGCTTTCATGCCAAAATATTTTTAAAATATTATAAAATATTTTTTTAAAGATATCTGCAGCTCAAAACCCAACAATTTGTAAATAGTAGTAGAGTAGTTGTAACTTTCAGCCAACGAACAGCTGCCTGAGTCTTACTTTTTGCCCTTCAATTTTATTGCTTGCCAAAATTTATGAAACGGCCTTTTAATACAAATGTTTTTAAATGCATTACGCACGAAATTTTGTCTGCCGTTCAGTGCAAAACACAAGCGAAACCATAAAAAATTGTTGGTTACCTGGAAGGATAACAACCAAAAACGTTTAACAAAAGCAAAACATCGAACGCACAACTAAAAAACGAACACGGCGCATAAAGTGGCATTAGAGAAATTTTCGTGCAACATTCATGCGTTCGCCGTTTTTTACTTCATTTTGTGTGTGTGTGTGTGTGGCAACAAGGCACGTTCTCGCCTGTCGAATGGGCTGCAGTAAACAGACGAAATATTTGCACTCAAAGTATAAAAACCCAATTTGCAGATAGTGAATTTTTGATTTCCGAAACATAAACACCGACTGCGCGCTGCGGCCGTCGCTGCCACCGACTCGGTAAAAAATTGGCACAGGTAGCGTGGAAAATTGCGGAAAAAACGTCCAAGTTGAAATAAAAAAAAAAATTGCAAAAAGTGGCGCAACACAAAGAGGGCAACTGTGAAGCGAAAGCGTTAAATTTTGGGAAGAAAAAACAAGACGCAGCGTGGAGAAGTCGAAAAAATAGCGCAGAAAGATTTACAATCCATTACAATCAGAAGAAATTGCTGCGAGTGAAAAGAAAACAAGGCAACAGCAGCAACGGAAAAACAGTTGCCGGCGCGAAGGCGCATGCTGCGAACAACAACAACAAAAACAACAACCGAAAAAAGACAACTGCTACCTTCACCCTTTGGCCACTTGCTCGCACCACACACACACACACAAACGTACACATACAACCTGCACATTGCTTGCACGGCAAGTGGGCCAAAAAGGTGCAGAACGTGTTGCCAAAAGCAGCAACAACAACATTCTATTAGAATAATATTTCTCGGTGCTGCTGCGCCGCGACAATATCCTGCGGCGCCCCAGTGGCAGTCTTGGCCACCTTGTCTGCCTTTCGCTCGGCCCTCGCCCGGCGGCAGTCTGCAACAGCTCTGCTAGTTCACCCTTTTCGGTATTGCAAGAGCAACAACTGTTGTCAATATAAAAATTGATAAAATATGAGTTTTGGTCAATTGTCTACAAAAAACTTTCTCTTGGCTTACGACATGTGTGCAATGTCAACTACAGCAAAAACAACTGTTGCACTTGAAATATCAACATTTGATATTGAAGCACTTCTTAAAAAAAAACTTAACAAAATTTCATCAAGTCCAATTTACTGCATAAATTAACTCGAAAATTCGTATAATTAAATGTTGCATGGCGCATGCGCAACGTCGTCGCCTTTGCTTAATTTATGTCTTCCCTTTATATGCAAATTATTATAATTGCATTAATGCTGATTATTTGGAAAACCCCAAAAATACGTAAAAATATAAATATGTAAATTCATTGAATTTAAGGCAAACATTAAAGATAAATTAAATGGAATAAAAATAAAACGAATCCATTCGCAACTCCATCAAAAACTGCTTGTCGGCGCATTTAGTTCGCCATAAACACCACATTCCACACCACACTCAGCACTTTAAACAATTTAAAATTCCATTTTTTAAAATCAGATTGTAAATCTTTTTTTCGCTTTTCGTTGCAGGTCCGAACGGCTGTCCTCGTCGTCGCGGTCGTCAAACCTACACACGCTTCCAAACACTCGAACTGGAGAAGGAATTCCATTTCAATCACTATTTGACGCGGCGACGAAGAATCGAAATCGCTCACGCTCTATGCCTCACCGAGCGGCAGATAAAGATTTGGTTTCAGAATCGTCGCATGAAGTTGAAAAAAGAGCTGCGCGCCGTCAAGGAGATCAATGAGCAAGTGAGTAAAGTTGTTGATTAAGATTTATTTCAATAAAATTCATAATTTTATTACACAATTTTTTTTGTATTAAACAAAAAACAAAATTTCAATGCGACTTGCAATGACCGATTATTCGATTAAATAAATGAAAAAGAAAATTATTAAATATAATCTAAGTAGAGTCCGACCGATTCCCACTTTTTTTCCAATGCCGATTAATCGGCCGGAAGGGCCGGGAAAATCGTTAAATCGTAAAAAATATAAAAGGATTGGATTCCACCAAAAACAGTTTATTTTACAAAAGAACAAAAACGAAGGGCTATATGAAAGATGCATTTGTTTGTAACATATTTCACATAAATAACACAAAAACGAAAGAATACAAATTAAAAATTAATAAAATCACTAGAGAGGAATCACTAGAATATTTTTCAAATACATTAACAGGTACTTAAAAAAAATAATACAAGTATATCACATATATCGCAGTGCGACAGCATTTTTCACACTGGGAAAAATCCATATGTGCGTGAAACTAGAGACCAAACATAGTAATACTGCGTACTCAGTTTTTCATTTCTATATCCTTTGTCCTTTTAAAAGGAATCAAAATTTTGAAGAGTATAAAAATTAAAAAAATATAAAAAATACTTAACCTCATTAGAATATGGTGATATGTATATCAAATGAAAGAGGAAAGGCTCAAGAATTGAAATAAAATTAATATTTTATCTATTTGTAAAAAAATGATATGAAAAAGGTCCTTTGAAAATTTTAATCCTTTATATCCTTAAAAATTTATACAGAATTTTCTTGAAAAGTAAGTATATTAAAACCCAAAATCTCCTTGATCACGAGTCAAAATTTCACTAGTCTAACTTTATTGGTTCGAAAGTTATTTAAAAAAAGGCGGAAGCTGCAATTCTAATGAAGTACAAAAATTCTAATTTATTTGAGTATCAGTATTTTAAATAATAAAAAGATACAGAATCAATGAAACGAGAATAATGAAATTTTGACACGTGTTCAAGGAGATTTTGGGTTTTAACATACTTACTTTTCAAGAAAATTCTCTAAAAATTTTCAAGGATATAAAGGATTAAAATTTTCAACGGACCTCTTTCATATCCATTTTTTACAAATAGATAAAAAATCAATTTTATTTAAATTTTTTAGCCTTTCCTCTTTCATTTGATATACATATCGCTATATTCTAAGGAGGTTCAGTATTTTTTATATTTTTTTTATTTTTTATTCCCTTCAAAATTTTGAAGTCCTTTCAAAAGGACAAAATATGTAGAAATAAAAAACTGAGTACGCAGTATTACTATGTTTGGTCTCTAGTTTCACGCCCATATGGATTTTTTTGGTGTGCAAATTTTTTTATTTTTTGTCGCACGGTGTATTCCATGTGTTCACTGGGATAAACCAAAATTCTGACGTAAACTCGACTTAATTAATAAACTAAAAAATATTGCATTAAAATTCAGTTTCTTCTATATTAGAATTTTTTTAAAATACATTAACAAGTATTTAAAAAAAATAATATATCGCATATATTTCTTGTGTCCACTGGAATAAACAAAAACACTGACGTAAACACGACTTAATTAATAAATTAATAAATATTGCCTAAAAATTCAGTTTCTTTTTCAAGTTAAAATACGATTTGGCATCGATACCAATTTTTGTAGCCAATACTAGCCGATGCCGTTGGCGATTAATCGGTCGTACTCTAAAGCTAAGAATTCAATTCAAGAATTCACACTAACTCATCTAATCTGATTTCCAATTCTTCGTTTATTTTTTCGTTAAGGCCCGTCGCGATCGCGAGGAACAAGAGAAGATGAAACAGCAAGAGTCCATGAAATCCGCCCAGCAAAATGCCAACAAACAAGCGCAACAACAGCAGCAGCAGCAACAACAGCAGCAACAACACCAGCAGCAACAGCAGCAGGATCATCACTCGATCATTGCACACAATCCGGGCCATTTGCATCACTCGGTGGTGGGACAGAACGACCTGAAGCTGGGCCTGGGCATGGGCGTGGGTGTTGGTGTGGGCGTTGGCGGCGGCATCGGCGGCAATCTGGGCATGATGAGCGCGCTGGACAAGAGCAATCACGATCTGCTAAAGGCTGTCAGTAAGGTGAACACATAAATGCAGCAGTGGCAGTGGCCGTGGCCGTGGCAGTGACAGTGGCAGTGAGCGTACCGAGAACGGCTGACATTGGGCACTTTGACAGCTGCAGCGCTGACCAGTAATGGCTGAGGAGCAGCGTGGCGATCATGGAGAGCGAGTGAAGCATTGCAGGAGTTGTGGGGTTCGGCGCAGAACGTGCAAACGCTCGAAACGAAAGATGATAACTTAAATACGTAAAACATTTTACATAGTAAATTAGTGGCATAAGTCTATATACACATAATTACATATAATTACCTTATAATACAAAAACAAAACAACAACTATTTACATGCTACGTAATATATATATATAACATATAAACCTATGAAATATATATGAAAATATTATACATACTTATGCAGCTAATATTTGCAACAAGAGAAGAAGGAAACAACAAAAAACGCGAAAATGCATAAACGAAAAATGTAAGAAAAATATTTGATAGAACTAACTAAACAGTGTTCAGAATTGGCGTTCGGCGCTGATTGTGTGAGACAACAAAAATCGAGTGTAGAATTAGTCGAACCATTGATAAATCGAGCCAGTGATATGGTGAAAACTGGATGATGTAACACTGTATGTAATACTTGTGACTGCAATAGCGTAACAAATTAACGAACCTTAAGTTTTTCCTAACTAAACTAAAACCTTAACCTTAACTATACGAAAAGGGCGCCAAGGCTGGGCACGGAACGGAGAAGGAAAATTTCAACGAAGTAGAATAAAGCAGTGGTGATGTGTGCAAAATAGGCGGCAAAATGTGAATTAAGCAGTTGAGGGAAAGTCGGGGAGAATTGTGTTGGAGCAGGAATTCGCATGGGCGAAAGATTTTACAACAACTAAAATTAAACAAAATTTATGGGAGCGGGAATTTGAAAAGGACTTTTATATTTTCATATAAATTGTTTTAATATTATTTGTTTGTTTTGATTTTTTTGATTTTCTGACATTTAAAATTTTAGACAAATTTCTGCTGGTATTTTAATGTTGTGTTAACTTTTTAAAAATATTGTTCGATTTAAATTTCAAAAATAAATTCGAACAAATTGAGTGCCATGTAGCCCAGTGTGTTAGTGTAATGTCATTTCCCAACTCTTTTCACAAATAGTTAAAAATATCGTTTGGCCTTTTTTTCAGCTCATTTAATGATTTTTCTTTGCTATTTAATGGCTTAAAATTTTTTCAATTGTTAACTGATTTCTTAGCTGAAAACTTCTGCGCACTTCATCACTTTCCTTCATTGGCCTCCCTGCCGCCCTTTATTAACTCCCCCTGGAAACTAGTTTGCGTGTACATTTTCCACACTTTTTTCTCTCCAATGCCATATTTTTAGTGTTTAATTACATGCAATTAAGTCCAACACCTAACAAATACACACACATAAATATACATACACACACATACTTAATGTAATGTTTAAGTGAATAATGCAAGTCTACACAATTAATCTCATTAAAGTAAAAATATAAATAAAAATGCAAAAAACAAACAAACAAATAAACAAACAACACTAAACATCTAATTATTGTAATTGCGTATAATTATGGATAATTAAATGCGGTATGCAGCATACCCGAAGGCATAATCAACCAATTCAAATACGTACATACAACAACAAAAATTAAATTGAAAATTGAAAAATAAAAACATTTACCAGTTTGCCAGTGACTAAGATTTAATAATTAAGAACATAAAAATGTGCAACAAATGCAAGAGAATTCATAAAAAAAACAAATAAAAATACACATAACTTGGAGCAAAACATTTAACAATTATACTTAATAAAATGATACTAAAGTAATTTAATTGATTAAATGAAAATGATTAGTTAATGATTAAGAACTTTTCGCTCCACAACAAAAATAAAGTCGCTTAATTGTGTTGGTGCAAACCAATGACAAGCAGCCAGAGAAATGAAGAAGCAGCAGAATTAGTCTAACACTTTAGGAGCCAAGCGAGCAAGAAGAAGGGAAAGCAGTTGAGAAGGAAGCGGAAGTGCAGTGAGGTGCAGAATTAGTTTTAAGATCATTAGTTTTAAGAGCAAACAATCTCAATATACGTATTAGTTGTTAGGACCACTTGTAAGTGTATATTATTATTATTATTACTATTATTAAAATATCAAATTATTAAACAGAAATGTTGAAGGCATTCAACACCAACCACTTCAACAACAACAACAAGCATACTTAAACGTAATATTTTAAGTCAACTATCGAGAATAATTGAAATGTATGTACGCAGACCCGAAACGGGCAGACAGTGAATTGTGCAAGTTCTGAATTGATGTAACAGTGAGTTGATTTTTTTTCTTATTGCACTCAAAAGTACTTTGGAATATGGAAGCAGTAATCCTGATGTGAAGTTGTCGGCGATGTTGGATGGATTCATTGAAAACCATACATTAGGTTGGACGCTTTGAATCAAAGTTTTACAAAATCAATCTTCATATTATAAATTTTTTTTAAACTTCTTTTACGCTCTTCATAGTTTACACAATATGACTTTTAATTGCTTTTAAGCACAATTTTTTAATACAAAACTGCCATAAACATTTTGCAGCATCTACGAAAACCCAAACACAATCATTCTCGGCACTATTGAATAGTGTACAACACTGACATCTAACAGTCTACTCACATAACTTTGATTTTTTTATTTATCCTCACGTCGAAAATCGTATCAAGTGCTATGCCAGAAATATGCCGACACCATCAGACATGCGACCAATTAATTATTTGCAGCAATAATTGGTATTTGAATACACTGACTAACATTAAATTGAATTAATTTAATATTAAAACCATTTCAATATTCAATGAACTCAATATTTATCAATTCAATTTCAATATTTAAATCAATTTCAATAATTAGTCAATATGATGAATAATTCAAATCGAAATTGAACCAAGTGATTAATTTAAATATAGTTTATTTGAATGTATTGAATAATTGTCATACAAATTTTTTATTTTTTATTTTTTTTTACTTGGAATTGGTTAAAAGAAAAATTGATTTTTTTTTAAACAATATAAAATTAAAGCTATGACATCTGTGGTCTTAAGCTAACATACAAATTTGTTGATCAAATCAATAATCATTAAATCAATCAATCACCATTAAATAGACTCTGTTGAATTTTTTAATTGGAAATTTTCCAATAAAATTTTACAATCAAATTTTTAATTTTCAAATCAATATTTTAGTGATTTAACTTTATATTTAAATAAATTTTAAATATTGAACATTTTGTACATTGAAGCAACTGATAACTTTCAACTTTGTTGGCTATTGGCTAATTGCCAAAAAAAGAGGTTTTTAAATTTACATAAGTAATCAATTTTCAAAATGAACTTACTTAAACTTAATTTCAATCAATTTTCAATTTTAGCCACGCTTACAAAACTAATTTTCAATTTTAGCCACGCTTACAAAACTAATTTTCAAATGAACTAATTTTCAAATGAACTCAAACAAAATATAACACTTATCAAAATATTTCAAAAACAACGAACTCATTTGCTGTTATTGAACTCATAATCATTTTATTGCACTTAATCAACTAATACACCAAATCATTGCCACTGAATTAAAACAAATGTTAATGCAAAAATTTTGATGAAATATTTCAGTGCTAATTGCATTAATCATAATTAATTGGTTGCATGCCTGTCAAACCTGGTTTTTTCCATTGCTCCCAACAGTGCCACCCCACAAAAACAACTCAAATCCTGAATATGCACCACTTGAGCTCAATGCCCACTCGCTCGGTACTTGCATTTTTTACCAGCACTTAGAATTGCAATTTTTCATATTTTTTGGCAATTTGTTGCATTTTTCCCCTTTTTAAACAGCTCAACGAATTTGCAACGCTCTCAGCTCTTCAACTTTCTTCACTCTCCACAAAACTGCATTCGGTACTTTCTCCTTTCTCTCATCTGCAATTATTTTGAGGTGATATTTGTTTACATTTGATTGGAAATTTATCGAAATCCAATTTACTATTTTTGTTATATGTTCAATTAAGTTTGATCTAATTTTATTTGACATTTTAATAAACTGTTCAGTTTGGCAAAAGTTATGCTCCGACTCTTTCGTTGTTCCAACATTTCGCCTTTTTGTCACTGTTAATGAAAATTTTTACCACTTTATGTTTGTTGTATGCGACTTGCTTCCGTTGTTAATCTCTAAGTCGGTGTTCTTGATCTTTAAGTATTTTAATTGTACGACAATATGTTTAATGTTTTAATAATTTGCTGCAAGTGCTTAACTGATTATGTTGATTTTTTCCAAAATTATGCAAACTGTCTACATGATTTTCGCTTGATTACTTGACATTAAGTAAATTGATGTTTTATTTTTTTTTGGTCTTTGTTAATTGGATTTAATGATAAAATATTTTATATTTTAATTATATATATTATTAGTTATACATAAATGCTATTCTCCGCATAGCTGTAAAAAGTTTGAAATGATTGTATTACATTTTTATTTTATTTAAAAATGCAAAACGTGAATAATTAAAAATTTCCCAAAAATACACAAAAACAACTATTTTATTTTGGTGTTCCTATTGCAGCGTTTTGAAATTATAAAAATTGATTTAAGGGAAGTATTTTGCCCAATTAGTGAAAATTTATTGCGAAATTTAAAATTTTAAATATAAAGGAAATATTAACATTTCTTTTTAAACTGACTCGTGACGGTGTGTTTGCTGCCATCTATTTCATAGAAGACTATTTCTAAGATGTTCCAGATTTAGTCTTAACCTCAAATTTATTGAGAAATTTAAAATTTTAAATATAAAGGAAATATTAACATTTCTTTTTAAACTGACTCGTGATGGTGTGTTTTGCTGCCATCAATTTCATAGAAGACTATTTTTAAAATGTTCCAGAGTCAGTCTTAACCTCAAATTTATTGAGAAATTTCAAATTTCAAATAAGTATAACGGAAATATTAACCTTTCTTTTTGAACTGACTCGTGACGGTGTGTTTTGCTGCCATCTATTTGATAGGAGACTATTTCCAAAATGTTCCAGAGTCAGTCTTAACCTCAAATTTATTTTAGAAGACTATTTCCAAAATGTTCCAGAGTCAGTCTTAACCTCAAACAGCAATGCTATGATTTATAAATATGTATCTACAGGTGTGAAAATTTGTTGGGGGGTGGCAGTGCCAGGAAGCTCACTTAGGTCTTTTTAGACTCGTTGTTATAACTTAACACGTTGAGTGCCACATGGTCTCACACGAATTTAGTCCTCCTCAAAGTGGTCTCACAGTCAATTCAAAAAAAATTCTGTGGCCTGTGGGGACAATTGTTCGGATTGTATGGTGGCACTCAACGTGTTAAACGATTTATGTTTGATAATTGCAGCACAAGTTTTTTTCATATTTTTTAATTTTTTAATTATAAATTATAAATTTTCCTCCTTGAAATGTTTCCCAATAAATATTAAAAATTCTTTCCATACATTAAACCACATACAAATTATTATTTTTAAATCATTAACCACAACACACACTACAACTGTTAGAGAAATGACGAAACGGAAGCATAAAAGAAACACTTTGTCAAGGAAGACAACAATTTTTACAAATGTCAACAAGATCCCATCCAAATTCAATGACAAAGCAAATCAATGAAGGCTTAAAACTATTCATGCAATTGAAAATGAAAACTTAACAAAATGAATGAAACCAAAATAAACAAATTCAGCATTTGTTCAGTGCATAAAACCGCAATGGATAAAAATCAAATCCAACAACAACAACAAATATACGTAGCAAACAATACAAAAGCATAAAAATAACTAAATCAGAGAGAAAACAATTGAAATCCAACAAACCAAAAGCTGCTTGAAGCAAAAGTGTTTTAAGGATTCGAATTACTTTACATTATACATGACCACACACACACACCCACACAAAAGAAGTCTCTATATACGTACACGTGAACAATATACACCCGAGTACATACCTATATACATACATACATACATGGTACAAGCGAGTGATAAATTGCGCTCTTACTAGTCGAGGCGAGTCGAGTACTTAACAAATAAATACAAAAACCAAGGAACAATGCGTAAGAACAAAAACAAACACAAAACACAAAAACTATACTTTAACCGTGCATCAGCAAACCGAAATACGTAACTGAATAATCGAGTATTTTCAGAAGGTCAGACATTTGTATGTATTTACGTATGTTTGACTGCGAAGGCGGCAGCAGTAAATAACTTCTAGGATTAGGCGCTAAACTGAGCATACACAAACAATGCGCAATTGTTGTTGTATGAGTTGTACATAATCAAAACTAAAACAAAACAAACAAGCAAACCAAAAAAAAAAACACTGAGCAAGAAATTAGACTTTTACATAAATTGGGTTTAACGCAGAAACGAACCGAAATCGAAGACCATTTGGTCAGCAATGCCGTCAGATCGGCAGCCAACGATACCAATTCAAGTTTTATGTTCAGACGCAGAACAGCACAACGCTGCTTCTCCGCAAAAAAAAAGAACACTAAAACGTTAACATTGAAAATCGGCCAACCGAGTGCGTTCAACTGATTAATTAAACAGCGAACATGCAAAACTGTTGAGGCAAATGGGTGAAGGGCAATGGATATCTTGTGGAGGGCTAATAAATAAAATTGTGAGAGAGTGGTATTGACCAGAGCAACAACAAGAGTCATCACAATGTGGGCGTGTTGGGCATTGCTAAATGAGCAAAAAGAAAGAGAGAAGAGCAACGGGAAGAAATGAGCCTGTTTTGCATTCGCATTGTTTTGAATACTAAACGCTAATTGATTAACTAATTGCATGCAGAAATGAATTAATTAACTAATTGAATAATTGATACCACTGATTAACAACGGAATATCACATTAACCCAATAAAAACGACAGTGAATACTAATAAAAACTTTTAAAAAGCATTTCATAACAGTTATTTATGTGAATTTGGTGTTGGGAAGGAATCAAATTTTGATTGATTTCAAGTTTTGAGGTAATTCGGAAGTAAATAAATGACTTTGAAGTTTGCAGTTGATATTTGTTGATTGTCGTTTCACAGACATGTTCCAGAGAGATTCATAAAAAAGTTGCAGTTTTTATATTTTTATTTTTTTAAATTGTGTCTATTTTTAAATCAATTTATCGTAAGTATAATTTTGGTAACTTTTCCTTTCAATGCTTATTATATTCTCGAACAACTGAATCGTCTTATAGATGAAGGTTTTTTAATCCTATATTTTTAAAGTGGTGGAAAGCTTCATTCTTTTTCATAGTGGGATTTTCTTTACAAAATTTCCAAATCAGTTGCCAATGTTGTAGTTCCATTTTACCAAGAAAAGTGCCGAAAAATGGATTTGTGGTACTTAATGGTTCAAGATGCTTTGTTTTCTATGCCAATTTTTTTAATTTGTTCGTATTTTATTCCCCACATGTTATAAGAATCTCTTTTTGTATTAGAATTATCTTTTGGAACTCTACAAAGCACCTAGATTTCGTAATTTGTTTTGTTCGTTTCCATCTATGTACATTAGTGAAGAGATAGCGAAGAGATACGTGTCGAAGGCACACAATGATGAACTCATTGTTTTTCTGTGAGATCTCTAGTCTGTTCCGATTCCGATTGATATGAGACAGACTCAGTGTACACGCAGGATTTTGTTTCGGAGGGGTTTGTGTAACTTTGAAATAGAATAAAATTTAGATGCATAAATCTACAGACTGAGATCCAAAACATGTATGTTTTCCCTACCTGACATATTTTGGTCCTGAAAGTTCAAAATAGAAAATTTAGTTAAAAGGAGACAATTTTTCTCTTTCATTTGATACCCATATCTTCATCATTGCACAACAGCAAATATTAAAAAAAATTTTTTAATAAATATTTATTTATTTTATTTTATTTTATTAATATTTGAAAGTCCTTTAAAAAGGACTTTGCGTCAGAAAATGAAAAACTGACTACGCCATGATACAATAAATGACCTCTTGTTTCACGCCTGTATCAACATTAGGTGAGTGTCGGCAAAAAAAATTTGTTTTTCGCACGGTGTAATAAATGACAAGTTGGTGTTTTCACTCAGTGCATCATAACTTTGTCATTTTTCTTTCGATTCTATTGATGTTAGGCTTAATATTTGCACAAATAATATATCTTTCGTCTTAGATTTTAAAACCAAAGGAGATAATTTATTTTATCCATAAAAAACAACATTCGAAAATTTATGATTTTTGAAAATGGTCGAAAAATTCACTTTTTTACAAATTTCACTGTCAGTAATTTCTCCAAATCTCATCTGATTTGGACATCTGTATATCTCTGGAAAGATTGAGGTATTATCTTCTGATCGACGGATAGTTGTGTTAATCGATTAATTCGTTTACGAGATATGTACTCATAACTTCAACAACAGGGAAAAAACTGGGTTTTCGAAGATTTTTCGAAAACGCTTCTTACACAAATTTTTTGATCTTCAGTTTCGTGTTCAGCGGCCCTTAGTTAGTCTAGAAAACACTTTTATTTTTAGGTGCATTTATTGTGTTGAGTAGTGTTATTGATGATTGAATATATATGCGACGGTTATAAATTAAATTTCTGTACTAACATAAAGATATTTCGGGGGGTTAAACCCCAAAACCCCTCCCTGTGTGCGCCACTGGACAGACTAGAGCGCAGACAATAGTTCCAACTGCGATTGGAGGGTCTTAGTAGACATCCAACTAATCTAACTAAAAATTAAGCCACTAAACAAAGGATATGAATGAAGCAACTCTTTAATCCTTTTGTAGCGATTAGCTTAGAATGGCCTTATTCAATAGATATTTTTATTTTTATTTTTTAATTTTAACTTTTTACTTTATTTTTATGACAATCTTTTCTTAGACTATTTAGAATTTAATTTGATCCTGCAAAATATTATAAACTAGAGGTTTCTACAGAAGCAGGAGTAAGGAATAGTTTGCTACTTTCCTGATGTTTTCTATATTTTAAATGTATTTTCATTTGCGTGCAGTTGATTAACATTCTATGTACAATGGATATATTTGGAAAAACTACAGAAGGACGAGAGAGAAAGTTAAGCCAAGCCTTTTATTAAATGCTGAGATGGAGGAAAAGTAGGTATATTCCGCTGTGACTCAGCTTGTTAGTGCATGGGATACAAGTTCGAATACTCGTCGAAGCCAACACACAAAATATAGAAAGATCGACTGTGCTGTTAGCAGAAAATGACAAACTTATCAGAGTAAATTTTTCTATTTAAAACTTTCAACTTACCATTGGAATGCGACCAAAAACTAAAGCCTGATCGCCTGAAATTGTACACACGCTTCCATCAATTTCAGGCGATCAACACGAACGGTTGCTAGAACCCAGGCAGTAGTCGTCAGGCTTCAGGACACACAACATTTGGGCCTCATGCCAGTTGAAACCATATTTGCCATCCAAAATGTTTGCGAAATATATTTATTTAGGAGGGTTTGAACCACCAAAACTCCCTTTAGTGCGCCACTGGTCAGCTATGTATTTACGGATAAAGAAAGACTGGAGAAAAGTACCAGGGAGATCCCTCATATCTACTTTTCTTTAAAGTAATTTAGTGATTTCGAACTATCACAATCAGTGGCGCACACAGGAGTTAATTTTGAGAGGGCCTGCGTACAACTTTTGAGCCGAATATCATACGAGACTATATTTTGCACCAGCGATATTTGTGTTTTGGGGGGGTTTGAACACTCAAACCCCTCCGCCCAAGTGTGCGCCACTGATCACAATACATATAAACTTCATCTTAGATTGTTACTTGAGTAATCCTTAAAAAACCATTCTACTAATTTAAATGCTTTTCTTTAACTCACAAGGAACTTTTCAATTATTTGCGTTATATTTTTTTGCAGTGTATGTAATTTCAATATAATTTTTTGGCGCGCCATAAATAAATTTCTGATTGTGACAGATTCGGAATGCGGAATGTGATGTGGCGCTGCGCGCTGATTACAATTTATGAATTTGATTTGGGGCCACACACACACACACACTGACGCACATTTAGGCCATGCGGGGGCGAAGAGGACCGAAGGACACCCTGACACGTACAACTGAATTAATTTCGTGCACAGTCTGGCACTCATACAACACATGTGTGTGTGTGTGTGCGTTCATATATGTGCGTAGTGTGTATGTGTGGGCGAGAAGTCATTGCGGCGACACGGCACGTTCCGGCGAAATGTTGCAAAACGCCTTTAATTAAATTTAATTAATTCAACGAAGAAAATCTAAACAGATTATGATAATAAGCAGTCAACGCACACATGCACACACCCCCGCACAAACATATAAATAACGGTATTTATCACACATTCACATGTGCGCTTCAAATATAGCTGAATGGCTGCCTTTGACGGAAACGGAAACGCAGCGGCTGGAGTTGAAGAAACGGCTACAAAGAAAGAAAAAGCGAACGTTGCCAGTGGACGGAAAACGGTTGAGAAGTTGTGGTTGGAGTTCCAGTTGGCAAAGAAAATGTGAATTGTGGAATTGCAGATATTCGCAATAAAGAAAGTTCCGAATTGCCAGAAACGAACATTTCATAGATTGGCGTTTAGTGCGGAAATTGGTTGCGCGCCACACTGCGGCTCGATGTAGAAAATATGCGTGTGGTGGGCGGGGCAGGGGGCGCCGCCAATCGGTATGCATGGCACGTATTAATGTTGAGCGACGAGGAACGTTTAGTTGTTGGCGTTATTGGAAATGGCGTTCCAAATGCCTCAGCAGCAACACTTCACACTGTTGTGGCTTTTTCCTTCTTTCAGGCTTGAATACTGAATTTAGGAAGAAATGCATCTGCAACGGATTTAAGAATTTTTAATAGGCTTTAGTGAAGCGCTCTGTTATTTAAGATTCAAAGTTTGACAATGGGTAATGAGATGCATATCTTGTCGGCTTTAGCATTGAACAATCCTCCGTGGCATTGACGGCCAAAAACATATGCCCACATAATTAGCCGAGAAATCACAGATGTTGCCCGGTTGCCGCTACGCGCTGCCATAACCAATCCGCGTTCAATGCGTTGCCGCACCCCAACAAACGCGACGAAAATCCAATTTGCATTTGGCGCATCCACCATAAATTTAAATAAATACGTGTACAACGCCACAGGCTGCAGGATCAATGCCTGGAACCGCTTGGCGGCCGCTCGGTAATGGGTTGTCGCATGTGCCATGAGCGCTGAGGGCACTTGTGACATTGTCGCACATGGCGAGTGCAGATACCATGTTTCGTGTTCAGACTGCAGCGGTTGGCGGCAATTGCGTAGACGCACTTGCAACAGCGGTGGCAAATGGCTGTTCGTCGTTGGCTGCTGCTGCCATTACGCGCTGCAATTACTGCGTGTTTCATTTAATTGAAACATAATTTTGCATAAATAAAACAAGGCATAAAACACCCCGTTGCAGGCGCCGCCTCTGCGCCCACCACAGCCCGCTGAATGTGCTCGCCCCTGCGGGCCGCACATCTCCCTCGAGGCTTTTGCCATTGTTGTTGACATTTTGTTGCTGGCTTTCGTTATTTTTGTTGTTGTTTTCGTTTTGCTGTTGGCAGCCATTAATGCAAAAAGGGTGTTTTAAAAATGCAAACAATGCCCCGCTCCGACGCCGCGCGTTCACCGGCGCGAGCCCACTTTGCAGCGCTCGTCTGCGCTGTCTGTGTTCCGGGCCAATGCTTGCGCCGCGCCCCCCCGTGGCCTCTGACGTGCAGAAAGGGTCTTGCGCCGCGCAAATTGCACATTGTTGTTGCCGTTCGCTGAAATTGCCACATTGCAAATGCACAGGTTGGTGCGCGCCTGCAGCATTCCTCGGTTTTTTGCACTCCCCTCGGCGCTTTGGCGTCATAAATTATTAACACTGGCGAAAATGGGCATGGAGCAGCAGCGAACAAAAATGCGCACAATTATTTGTCTGCTTCTTTCCCGCAGCGAAATTGCAAAACTTGTAAATAATGCCGTTGGAAGCCCTCGCCGTGTGCACAAACAAACATTTTTCATAATTTGTGCAAAATTGCAATTTTTAAATGAAGCCAAAAAATGTTTGATTTAAAATTCTAAAAAAAAATGTGCGAGGGTTGCGTGAAGAGTAGTAATGAAAAAAATAAATAATGTTATTTTATTGCATTTTTTTAGGATGTTTCGCCGGGGTTAGTGCACTGATAAATTATAATTTATTTTTAGTAAAAAAAAAATTTGTTCGTAATTGAAAACTTGGTTTGAAGCAAATGAAAAAAAAACTCACCGCATAATTTTTATTTTTCCCCCAAAAACATAGTTTTTATCATGATACAAAAATATACAGGTAGTTTCAATGCGACAGATACAAATAAAATTGACAATTGAAGAAAAATATTTGTTTACAAATTTTGAACTACTATTTTCATTTTTGCTACAGAGCTGCAATTTCACTCAATTAGTTTATGTAGTATATCATTCAGTTTCTGTATTTCTTACTTTTTTTTGCACCCTTAAAATTTTATTTTTATTTGTCAAAAAAGCAAATGACTTTTAATTTTGCTCGATTGAATCTACCTGTATATTTTTGTATCATGGTTTTTATTTTCTGATAAAAAAAAACAACAAATAATTTGTATTCGGTGAGCGAAAAGTAAAAATAAAAAAATAAGTTTTATATTTTGTTTTTTATGTTTATATTTAATATTTATTATTTAATTTAATATTTATTTATTATTATTATTTTATTTATAAAAATTTATTTAATTTTTACTTAATTTTTACGGCCCCTGGTACAACCGTTTGATCTTTTTGATTTGTATTCGGTGAGCGAAAAGTAAAAATCAAAAAATAAGTTTTATATTTCGTTTTTTATGTTTATGTTTAATATTTATTATTTAATTTAATATTTATTTATTATTATTATTTATTATTATTATTTTATTTATTAAAATTTATTTAATATGTATACTTAATTTTTACGGTCCCTGGTACAATCGTTTGATCTTTTTGAAGAATTAATTTTGATATAGAAAAAATTAATTTGCTATAGTCTTCCTAAAGAAAACTCGTAAAATCTTTTTGGCCTTTTTTGAGAATTTTTTTATACAGAAAAATGAAATTAAAAAAAATAATATTCTGAAATCGTTTCCCAGGAAAACTACGAGATTGAAATGATTGAGCCAGGAGGAATAGTTTTCAAAATTGTTTAGGAGGTTGCAATACGAGATGAAAAGTTGGTTTGAAAGGACCTCGAAAACTTGGTTTGAAACAAATGAAAAATAAAACTCACCTCATAATTTTTATTTTTCCCCAAAAAAAATAGTTTTTATTTTCTGATCAAAAAAAGAACCAACAAATAATTTTTATTCGGAGAGCGCAAAGTAAAAATCGAAAAATAAGTTTTATATTTTGATTTTTATATTTAGCTTATAATTTTTACGGTCCCTGGTACAATAGTTTCATCTTTTTTAAGAATTAATTTTTAAATAGAAAAAATTAATCTGTTATAGTTTTCCTAAAGAAAACTCGTAAAATCTTTTTGGCCTTTTTTGAAAATTTTTTTATATAAAAAAAAAATTAAAAAAATAAAATCCCAAAATCGTTTCCCAGGAAAACTACGAGATCTAAATGATTGAGCCAGGAAGAAAAGTTTTAAAAATTTTTTAGGAGGTAGAGATAAGAGATTAAAAGTTGGTTTGAAAGGACCTCGAGTGGAAACTCTCTCTCTCTCTTCTTGTTTTTGATGTATGAAAAATTGAAAAGTGGCTCAGTTGATTTGTTAGACCGCAAGTTAACAATGCCATAGACATGAAATGGACACAAAATATAAAAAAAAAATTGTTTCGATAGCTGCCCTTTCAACAAAAAATGGCAAACCTTTCAGTCTAAAATTGCCTTTTGTACAATCGTTTGACCTTTTATAAGAATTAATTTTTATATAGAAACAATTAATTTGCTGTAGTTTTCCTAAAGAAAAGAAGAAGATGGAAATGATTGAGCCAGGACGAACAGTTCTCAAAATTTTTTAGCAGGTTGAGATACGAGATGAAAAGTTGGTTTGAAAGGAACTCGAGTGGAAATTCTTTCTTATTTTTGATGTATGAAAAATTTAAAAGTTGCTCAGCTGATTTGCAAGACCTCAAGTAAACCCTGTCATAGACAACACGAAATATAAAAAAATAATTGTTTCGATAGCTGCCCTCTCGACAAAATATGGCAAACCTTTCAGTCTAAAGTTGCCTATGAACTCCTTTTCAGTTCTGCATCTTACTTTCCATAATATTCTGTTCTCTACAACGTTTAGCAAATACCAGAAACAAACCAATCATTTCAAATTTTTCAACTCAAATATTACTTGACTCTATGTAGCAACATTCAACATTCATGTCATCGTTTTGGAGGCCTTCGTTGTTTCATATTGTCGCTGATTTTTAAATTTTAAAACTGCAAATAGGAATAAAGCTTAATTTTCTTGGGGCTCCGAACAACTTTCATAATTGGTAAACTCCGAACAACTTACATAATTTCTTTAATTTCCAACTTTAAAGTACTTTCCGTAGTTCGTTCAATCTTTAAATAACAATTTTTTTGTAACAATAATATAAATATTTGATTGCAATTTTAATTGGAAATTCCAGCTAATCGTGTGCACTTAATTGTGTACTTTCGCCAGCTAGTTGGCTTTCAATTCAAAACTTATCAAACTTTCAAGCAAACTTTTAAGCAAACACCTTGGAGGCATGTGGCGAGTTGGGGTGAGTTCAACTTTTCCAACTGAAAGTTTAAATTCAACAAAAAGCAATTTGCAACAAAGTCCATTGTCGATATTTCATAATAATCCACTTAAAACCAATCTAAACGCCCTCAAATGGCGCCAAAAGCAAAAACAACAACAGCAACAACAAAATTTTGCCTACGAAACAACAGCACCAACGTTCGGGGGGCGGAGTAACAGTCGGCCGTGGCGGCCGTGGACAGCGACAAAGGACGTAGGCCGCGTAGCATTGCGTTTGCCAACATTGCAAAATTTCATTTGATTTAATAAAATTACACCCATGAGAGTAATTTCCGCGCAGCGGCAGCAAGAAGCTGTCCGAAATTGCTTTCACTCGCTCACTCAAGCGGCGAGCGCAACGGATGAGTCGCGGTGTCGGTCGGTCTGTTTGTGGCAGGTACGAGGCCGTTGTCAATGCTGATGAAAATTACACCGTTGCACAGTGGCACAAAATTGCATTTCATTTTTTTTAATTCTATTCCAAATAAAGTTCTGACTCAAACTTATTCTTCTAATTTCTCAGACTTATTCTTCTCCTTAAGTCTGAATCCTTATTCTTCTGCTTAGCCCTTTCGCTACAGGTTTTTACTGGGGAAAGTTAAAATTTTAAATTTTACGTCTTAGACTTCTATGTGGTTATATTAGCAACATTCTATAAGAAATTTTTTAATTTGTATACTCGGACCCTGTATTTTAGAGTGTTTTTCTATGAGAGCAACCACATCGTTGTGGCTGTAATAATTACTTAAACATACAACTTTTTATGCATAACGAAAATTTGAATATTTTTCCATTTACTTCAGCCAAAATTAAAACAAAAAAGTATCTAAATTGAAAGAAAACGTCAAATTAAAAAGTTTTCTAATTTTTTCTGCTTCTTCTTCCTTTACTATGTCAAGATATACCATTAAAAAAACGTGTATACTTCTCTTCTTTAAACTTAAATATTCAGTATATTAATTTCGTATTTTTCCGAAAACTTCAAACTATTCCAAAGACCAACAAAAAAATTTATTCTTGCAACCATAGAGGATGCAGACGTCCACAAAGTAGCATGTTGCCATATGGCAATAAAATAGCGAAAGGGTTAACAATATTTTTTAATACAATTTCAAATTCAAATATTACAGATACACATATTTGCTTGGTGATTGTGGCATGTGTGCCACTGTGTTCTGGCGGTGTTGGTTTATTTTATGTTTTCAAACTTCCTGCTGCTGTTATCATTGGAAGCTGAAGTTGTTGTCGGTTGCTGTATGAGCTCGCTCTCACCTAACATCTTCCACTCGCTTTGGCGCGTTCGTATTTTTGCAATGCTGCCTGACAACCCTCACCCACTCACCTCCACCAACAACGACCAACATTCAAATGCGACGCGCACCTCAGCTGAAGGTGTGCCATTTCCTTCTTTTCGAGCCACCATAGCACCAACCCCGCACCGTCCGCTGATTTATATTGCATAATATTATTGCGTATAGAATTTGTCGTTGTTACGGCGCTGCTGTTGTCAGAGCCATTTTGGATTGTGGGCATGCCCAGTGTGCGTCGTTACACGACTAAACGAATACGTACTTACATAACATACATACATACATACATACACACGTACTTGGGCGATGCAGTGGAATGAGGTGAGTTGGGCTGTTGGGGTGTCTGTGCTGCCGTATTTGGGGCTGTTTTAACTCTTAAAGACACTTGCGACAGAATTCGGCAGCAACAGACTCAAATTGGCAGCTAGTAAAAATTATTAATATTTGCTTCTCAATTTTTAAAGAAACTAGAAAAAATGAAGAAAGTAAGGAGGAACAGTTTGATTATAAGGCTTCCCGAAAACATCGGTGTTGTTTGTGTGAATTTGTTCACTGATGAGCGAGAACATTGACATTTGGTTTGCTTTGAAAAGTTGTCGATTTCCTGCTGAAAGGAAAGTCCCGAAGAGGATAGCTTAGGTAAGGTAAGCTGGCTGGCCAAGTAGGCCACGCATAGACCCTATTGGGTCCCTAGCGATACCAGATGGAGCGTGTTGCGTATCGACGTAAAAGTGTTCGGTGAGAACGCGTGTGTTCCTAACGAAGTTCAGAACTTGAAGAACGACTTGATGTCATGCTTGGGGACCTCCTCTAACACTGAAAAGAATAAGGCCCCTCAGTAAGTAAGTCGTTGTCTTGAGATAGCCGGACAGGAGCAAAGAGGATAAGATCGAGGACAAAATCTCAAGTCGAGCGTCGTCCCAAACTTACAGTTCTGAAAAAACTTTTCAACTTCATCCCAGATAGTGTCTAGAAAAAATGTTAGGCATACTTATAGAAAAGCCTTTTTATTTATTTACAAAAATATTCTTTTTTGAGTACCCAGTACGAAGTAAATACTTTAAATAATAAGTATTTGTTCTTTGTTGATGTGGAAGTCAACTATAACTGCCATAAGGCCTTCCTGGCATACTCATCATCGTCTCTGGTTTTTTCATAAGTCCGAGTCCACGAGTTCAAAAAAGTCCGAGTCCGAGTTTAAAAAAATAATTGCAATGTAACTATTACAATGCCAAATTTTTTTTGCTGATTATAATTATTATTTGTGACAATTAATTTTTACTTTGCGTAATAACTGTTATGCGAAAAAAAGTTTTTTTTCGTTCTCATTAATTATTATTTTGGTATTTTATTTTTACGTTGTTTCATAACTTTTATCTATGATTTTTTTATTTACATTACCGATAACTATTATTTTGAGAAATTTTTTTACGTTGCTTCATGACTTTTATTTATGATTGTTTGTTATTTACGTTGCCGATAACTATTATTTTTAATAGTTATCTAAAATTTTTGTTTACGTTGCCTTACCACATTTTGAGTATGAATTGATTTTTAATTGTTTAGTTATTGGTGGAAATTGGTTTTCTGTAGTTAATTTGCGTTTGTCAATTTGAAACAATTCAAAATCAATTCATACCCAACGTAAAAAAAATGTTTTTTCAAAATAATAATTAGCGGCAACGTAAATTAAAAAATCATAAATAAAAGTTATGAAGCAACGTAAAAACAAAAAATCCCAAAATAATAATTATCGACAACGAAAATATTACTTCTTTCTTATAATAGTCGACTCAAAAATATTTATTACATGATAACAGTTACAGGTCACATAAAAACTTTCTTATTGGGAATAATTATTACAAAACAATATTTTTAGAAATTTCTTAAATAGGGGCAATTTTTTTATTTCCAAAAATATGGATAATAATTATTTTAGGTCTCTGGTTAAAACTACTTAAACTTCACATATTGGACAGATTTGTGCTTTTTGTATAAAATCAGTCGACTAAGGTTTGCAGCATAAAGAAGGTAAGGTAAGTATGTGAAAGCAGTCCATATTTGAAAAAAAAAATGCTATAATCTATTTGTTATACTACTCGAAGTTCAACTTGAAGGAATTATGAAAACTGATTATTAAATTCACAACTGGTTGTCATCATATTTATTAATTATTTTAATTATTTTGGTGGTAAATTGAATGACTAATTAACTGCCATCATAATTATTAATTGATCATTATTTTGACCCAATGAGTGTTTCGATCGATGACTAAGTTTTGAGATTAGATTTACTAAAACTTTGTTAATATTTCTATAACCTTCATCCTTTCTCGTTCCTTACCTTTTGAGCTTCACCCTTTATTTCACTGCGGTGGAATATTTTGCAGCGTGTCATATTTTCCCGACTATATTAAACCATTCGTCGATTTTTACTGCCATTTCCCAAACCACTCGAACAGATGTCAACGCAGACATTTGCAGCAAATTGAAACTGCCACTAACACAATAATAGCATTTACTAATAAGAAACTCATTTGGCGATGCCTTATTGCATTATTGTTGCTGTCGCTGTTGCAACTCGCAACAATGACAATGTGGTGGTTGCACGGCAACAAGCGAGACGAAGAAGCATGGCGGCTTGGGAAGTTGTGCGGCGGCATTGCAAACACAAAGCTGCAAGAAAGTCAGAAGGCGTTGTTGTTGTTGTGGTGGTGGTGGTGGCCGTGACGTGCATGTCAGATTAAAGGAAAACCCATAAAATGTGATGAGAAAGGATGACACTTTCTCATTGTTCCACAATTCTACAATAACAACAACAACAGCAACGGCAAAGATAACAATGCGCGACCTCTTAGGCGGCCATACACGTTACGAGTAGCTACGAGTGGGCAAAGCTGTAGGTAGATGCAGCGTGAGACTTGGGCCGCGTCGTCTACACGCTTCGATTGAAGTTGCTGAGGTCGTCCGAGACGGTGACGGTGACGGCGGCCTGTTGCCGATAAGTTAGCCAGCGTTCTTGCTGCGCATTAATCTATCGATACGATTGCGAGTCCAATAGCTGCACGCACATTTGTATAATTTGTTATTGCTGTTGTTGTTTGTTGTTTGTTGGTGCTGCTGTTACAGTTGCCATCGCTGTTGTTGTTCAGGGCGGCAGCACAGATGACAATTCATGCGGCGTGGCAGTGAGAGCGCGACAGCATGAAGGAAAGTTTTATGTTTTGTTTTTGTTTTGCAATGCAATGAAAATTGCCTTTATTACTGTAAACAGCGATAAAACTGTCAAATTTTGCCGCTCAAGTGCCGCCGCCAACTTCTGTAGCCGCGTGTGTGTGTGTGTGTGCGATTGTCTCACCGCCATCTTCCACACGTTAATCTTATCATCCTGCAGGATATTCGATTTTAGTTTTAGTTTTTGTAAGAAAAGAACGGCGGCCTATCTCTGTTGTTGTTGTCGGCTTGAAAATTTACCGATCTGTCGGCACTTTCGTCAATTCGATGTTCAGTTTTGGTTTTTCGGTTAGTTTTTCGCCCATAAATGTTGACATTTATTATGCAAGCAGAACATTAAACAGCAGCAGCCTGAAATAACAAAACATCACACAGCCAGCAGAGTAACGCCAGCCATAACAATAACAACAAATGAGGCGCTTACACGTGGAGCGTTTACGGCGAGAGAACGTGTCGTCGCGACAAGCTATTGAACGCCATCTGTAGCACTGAACATAACGCCGAACACTTGACAACGTGCCGAAATGTGGAAATCGAGGGTTTTAGAAAAATTAAGTATATAAAAATATCAAATACAAAAATACAAAATAGAAAAATTTTACATATTGTAATATTCTGGTAAATACTTGAAATTCATAATAATAATATAATTCATACTTATTATGAGAAAATTATTTAATAATTTTTTTATATACAGAACTCATAATCAGAAATAATTTGTATATTGTTGTAAGACGTTTTTTTTATTTTTCTTTCATCTTTTAATTTAATGGCAAACAGAAAGAAGAACACAACAAGAAGAAGAGTTCTTGTTCTAAAATATTTTTCTAAATTATTTATTAAAAATTCAATGTAATTTAAAATTAATTTCCATCTCTTAACACTCTTAGTTATTATAAGAAAATTATGTAATTATTTTGTAAATACAGAACTCATAATCAGAAATAATTTGTATATTGTTGTAAGTAGTTTTTTTTTTAATTTTTCTTTCATCTTTTAATTTAATGGCAAACAAAAAGAAGAACACAACAAGAAGAAGAGTTGTTCTACTAAAATATTTTTCTAAATTATTTATTAAAAATTCAATTTAACTTAAGATTAATTTCAATCTCTTAGCACAGTTACTTATTATGAGAAAATAAATTAATGATTTTTTTAAATGCAGAAGTCATAACCAGAAATTATTTGTATATTGTTGTAAGTAGTTTTATTTTTAGTTTTTCTTCATCTTTTAATTTATTGGCAAACAAAAAGAAGAACACAACAAGAAGAAGAGTTCTTCTACTAAAATATTTTTCTAAATTATTTATTAAAAATGAAATTTTATCTAAAATTAATTTCAATCTCTTAACCTGAACCTCATCAATCAATCCAATTTCAATTGAATCTTGAAAGTTTCTTTGGTTTCTGTTTGTTTCCTTCTATGCGTAAATATGTAGGTATGTAAATTTTTTAAAATCTATGTTTATATATATGTATATACATTTATATATTATATAGTTTTATTTAATTTTTTGTACACACTTACTTATTATTTAATGATTTATTAAATATATTCTTACACAGAACTCATAATAAGGAATGATTTATATATTGTTGTAATTTTTTAAAATTGTTATTTTATCTTTTAATTGAATGGCCAACAAATAGAACAACACTACAGTAATTTTTCTACTAAAATATTTTTCTAAATTATTTATTACAATTTAAATTTAATATAAAATTGATTTCAATCTCTTAGTACTTAACCGGAACCTCATCAATCAATCGAATTTCAATCGAATCTTGAAAGTTTCTTTGGTTTATGTTTATTTCTTTTTATGCGTAAGTGTGTAGGTATGTAAATTTTTAACAATCTATGTTTATAAACATTAACACTTTGCAACTTATGCCACAACATTCCAGACTTTCGCAGACTTCATTGGTTTTGAAAGCAATTCATAATTAATTGGTACTTTCCATCTGGCATCACTGCTGCACCTTGTTGTTGCATTCTTCCGCGCAAAACCAATTTCATGCTTGCATTAACGTTGCTTTTAATTACATTTTAACTTCCTTTTTGTTCTCACCAAGCGTTAAATTTCATATCCTTCAATAGCATTCGTTTTTTATTTACAACAACTGCAATCACTTTTTCTCATCCCACTACGTTTTTCATGACTTTTTCCGGGTTTTTTGCTTCGGCTGTGGCTGTGCCTCGACGCATTGTTGATACCATCAACCAACCATTAACCATTCCATTCCATTCAGCCATTCCACTGCATTTCATTTCATACGGTGGGCTTTTGTTTTTGTTGCTGCTGCCAGTGCTTTTTCTTCGTCCTCTACGCATGCCAATCATGTTCAAAATGTGCCTATATGGTTTGCCGCTTTTCTCCATTTCGTGCTTTTGACAACCGTAACTGGTCACGCCGATTCAGCTCTTTCGCCTGTCACGGTTTTGTAGTTCGTCGTTGTTGTTGGCTCGCGTTCAAATTCGCAAATAAAAACGCCTTAAAATAACAAAACTGAAAAATGTCAATTATGCAAATATTGAAAATATGCAAAATTACAACAAAAAAAATCCCAAATTATGAAAAAGCATGCGCCAAGGCAAAATGTGTGCAAAACTGGACAGAAACAAATTTGAAAACCACATACACAGCAATTAATGCGTGCAGCAAGTTGCACAATGTGTGGCGAGTAAAAATTAGACGCTACACAGTGTAAAGTAATCTTCCCAGGGACTTAACTATTATAAGTTTTTTACATTACAATGCAGCATACATTTTATTTGTTGATTGTAATTATTATTTGCGACAATTAATTTTTATGTTGCGTAATAACTGTTATAAGGAACAAATTTTTTTTTGGTTCTCGATAATTATTATTTTGGGATTTTTTTTACGTTGCTTCATAACTTTTATTTTTGATTTTTTGTTATTTACGTTGCCGATAACTATTATTTGAAAGACATTTTTTTTTACGTTGCTTCATAACTTTTATGAAAGAAATTTTTTTTTTTTTATGGTAAGGAAACCACATTTTTCAGTAAGAATTGATTTTTAATTGTTAAGTTGTTGGGGGAAATTAGGTTTCCGCAGTAAATTTGCGTTTGTCAATTTAAAACAATTAAAAATTAATTCATATCCAAAATGTGGTAATTCGTAACGTAACGTAATGTAAAAATGTGTTTTTTTCAAATTAATAATTATCGGCAACCTAAATTTATGAAGCAGCGTAAAAAAAAATTTCTCAAAATAATAGTTTTCGGTAACGTAAACTAAAACAAGTAATAAATAAAAGTTATGAAGCAACGTAAAAAACAAATCCCAAAATAATAATTATCGACAACGAAAAATATACTTGTTACTGATAAGAGTTATTATGCAAATCAAAAATATTTATTACATGATAATAGTTATGGCGACGTAAAAAATTTCTTATTGGGAATAATTATTATAAAGCAATATTTTTAGAAATTTCTTAAATACGGGCAATTTTTTTATTCCCAAAAATATGGATAATAACAATTTTAGGTCTCTGAATCTTCCACGATGTGTTTTCTGGTAATGTCAAAGTTTTGCAATCATTTACGATGCATCAAGTACCAATACCTACCAGCAATTAGGAGCCTTCTTCGACTTTTGTACCCAATGAAGCCTTTAAATTCCTGTTACCCCATGCAGACTTCTAGGCGTGGAATTTAAAATATTTTTATTAACAAAGGCAACAATTTGATAGCTAAAATATATTACAAAAGTTGTGTAAGACTGTTGAAAATGTGGGTGTGCGTGAGTTCATTTTATGCCACATGAAACCTTAATTTTGAAAATATGTAATTCTAGTTTGAAAGAAACAAGCTGCAGGTTTTTCATGCTGTAATAGTTAGTCGTAAGTTAGCAAATGCAGTTTTGGGGATTTCAAGTAGAGAGTTTTGTTTTGTGAATCACTCTGAATAAATCTGAAATCCTCTTGAATACTTAATTTTCATGACTATAATTTATTTAACTATAATTTTAGCAAAATCTCCAATAGTCGAATCGACATTTCATACTTAATTTCATTGGCATTGATGACGAATGCTCATAACATGGCTCATAGTCAACATTTGTGCGTCTACTCGATTTTTGGCCATCTATGAGTTAAAATGTATTGTCTCCGCCAACAACAACCACAACCACAGACTGGCTCAACGCCACTGATCACATCGGTGACTGAGCACCAATCGGAGACGCCGTTGCGCTTAGGGAAGTGAAGGGCACTGACAATAGCAGCAAAGCCATAATCTGCATAATTTTACGCGCAAGTATCTGTAACTGCATCAGCATCTGGAGCCGTGGCTGTATTTGCATCGCCATACACGCAGCCGCAGCAGGTATCGTATTTCGGTTTGTAACGCTGACTGTTGGTTTTTGTGAGTGTGTGTGTCTTTGGTTGGTTACCTGTGCATGGGTGTGTGTGTGTGCGTGATGCAAGAGCTGCAATTTATCTTTTTTGTGGCCTTTTTATGACCCATCCTCTTCTCTTTTTTCACGCAATCGCAATCAGTTTTCTTGTTGTTTTTTTAATTTTTTTTCACCACATCCCTTTAACGCCTCACAGCTTTTGGGTATTTTTTTCAGGGTTTTTGTAACTTTTTTTCGATGCGCTTAATACTTGTGCATTTGTTAAGTTTGATGCCAGAGATACGGGACCAGAAAAGCAAGACAGCAGCCAAAGCGGCGGTGCGTTGGCTGGAATGTTGGCTGCGGTTTTGCATGCTTCCTTTGCTGCTTAATTTTGTCTGTGCGTTGTTTGCTTTTGGTTTTGTTGTTTGTGTTGTTGCTCGTACTGCAGTTAGTGGATTTTGTGTGCTGCTGTTTTTGTTGTTGTTGCTGTTTTTTTCCTTTAGTAAATGTATCTGTGCTTTGCTTTGCGTTTTTGGTTCGGCTTTTTTCCGCAGAATTGGAACGAATGACTTTGTCCGTCATTATTTATGGCAAACTCCCAATTCCAAGTCTTCCAGGCCCCTCGATACCTTTTACACTTCTTTTTGCTTCAGTCGGGCTGTGCTACTCTGATTTCTGCGCTGCGTTTTGTGCCTTTCGAGTATTTCACATTGCCCATCACGTTCATCTTATTTTGGTTCAAGTTTTTGTTCGTTTGTTGTTTTTTTTTTGGCTTCTGCTTTTGTTGGGTTTCATGCGCGACGCATCCAAAGCCTTGCGGGTTCTTGTTGTTGAAAATGTTTTGTGTGGTTTAGGTTACCCTTTCAGCTTAATACATGCAGTATTTACTTCCTTGAGAGGCGACAGAGCGACAACAGTTAGGAGGGAAAGAGGAAAGCGAAACTCACCCAATCTTGTAGACTGAGCTGCTACTGGTCTTTGCCTTCGGTGTTGGCCGTCACGCCAAGGATGTCGGCAGCGACACTATGTGCGTCAGTCGACTTCCACCATCAACAATAACAACAAAAACAACAAACAAAGCCACTACGTTTGTGCAGCGCTAGAGTTTAAAATATTTAAATGTCTGTGCTGTTGTTTGTTCTCTGAATTTTTGCTTCTTTTCAGTTTTATTTTACTCATACATTCTATACCCTCTTTTCTGTAAATGTGCAGTGATGATGTTTTGGTGGTTTCTCTAACCGCGAAGTCGCTGGCAACAGGAATAGTCTCCTCCTAGAAGCTTCAGCTTGACTTAATTAAAAATTTAATTTTAGGTTTACACAACGCTTTCTGTTGTGCGCCGAGAAGGTTCCTCCTCAGTCTACCCACATTTGTGCGTGGGTGCAAAACCACAGCTTCACACACACACATACACACACACACACACACAAAGCATTCGCACACTCATTCGAGGACCACAACTTGCATTGTCATTTTCCCATTTTCAATTTCAATGAAATTCAACTCAGTCTTTTATTCAGCCGAGTACTGAAAATGTTTTCTTAATTATGTGTGACTCCATCAACAAATCTCTCTCTCTCTTTTCAGCAAGTGAGTGTTGTTGTTCTTGTTTTAATAAGCACTCGGCTTGTTTCTCGTCTAAATTTATCGTCGCCATTAA
The DNA here is from genome assembly GCA_964056695.1 of Melieria picta. Classification (NCBI taxonomy): domain Eukaryota; kingdom Metazoa; phylum Arthropoda; class Insecta; order Diptera; family Ulidiidae; genus Melieria; species Melieria picta. Next base: position 141,524,828 of record OZ057398.1, read on the forward strand.
AAACAACATAAATTAGTTTTATTTTGTTCTTTTGTATGTTTTTTTTGGCGTTGTTTGCTCGCTGTTGCCGGCGACTGAAGCTTTTCGTTATTGTTGTTATTTGCTTTGTTTTAAAACAAGTCGAGCCCAAACCGGCGTTTAAAATTAAATTTCGTTAACTCAATCGCATCAGTGCAACAACAACACCATCGACACTGTCACCAACACCATCCACCACCAACAACAATAACAACTAAAATATAAGTAACCAGCCATTTTCAACACAAGACACCAATTGAGCAGCGATGTGGCGACAGGATGAGTTGAAATGCCCGTAAAACTTGTATTTCATTATTACAAATATTTCGAATGCTTTTATTTGCATTCAACTGCCAATTGAATCATTTTTATGGACTTAATCGGGCGCGCTAAAAATTGCCGCGCAGCCATGTTGACATCTTTATGGGCCATAAAAAATTTTCGGCTGGGAGGCGACAAACGCCGAAAGCTGCGAGTTCAATCGATTCGGCTGGTGGCCAAAGTTTTGCCGAAACTGCGCGCACTTTGTCATTAAGCCAAGTCAAGCCGAGTCAAGGAAAGTTCTAGAGTTCAAGTTACTTTTTTATTGGAATGTTGTGATCCCTTAATTTATGCATTGATGTTTTGCTTTTGTTACAGGAATTGATCCTTCAACATTCGTTCCATTTTTCAGTTCAGGGTTCATTCAGTTTATCGTTCAATTATGCTCACTTTTTCATGTTTTTGGAAACCACAGATTCTCTTCAATACGTTTATGATTGGTCTGTTTTAATTTCTCTTGAACTTGATTCGTTCGATTTAACTTTCTTGCTCTTCTTCCATCTTTTTACATTGTATACATTTTTTTTTCATCTTTTTCTAGCATTGTTTAGTAATTTTGACCTTCATTCCAGTTTATCGTTCAATTATGCTCACTTTTTTCATGTTTTTGGAAATCATAGATTCTCTTCAATACGTTTATGATTTCTCCTGAACTTGTTTCGTTCGATATTACTTTCGTGCTCTTCTTCCATCTTTTTCCATTGTATCCAAGACATTTTTTCAACTTTGTCAAGCATTATTTAGTTATTTGTACCTTCTTTCCTCTCCCTCATTTTCGATTTCTGTGTTTCATTATTGTCTTTATTGTTCTTCACTACTTTTAAATTTTTCTATTATCATCTTTCTTTCCATATAAATATCTGCTCTGTTACTCTTTTATTCTCTTGTAGTTTATTTTCACTCGTTTTTTCTTACTGTCCTACTATTTACTTTCATTTTATTGTAACTCTTTACTGATTTATTATTTTATTGATTTTATAATTTTATTATTTTATTGTTTCCTAAATGTTTTTCAATATATTTTTCAACTTTTCTTTAAAACGTTAATCTAGTTTTTTTATTATCATATATATACATATGATATTAAAATTTTTTCACTATTTTTTACTATCCTACTACTTTCATTTTATTGTAACTCTTTACTGATTTATTATTTTATTATTTTTTATAATTTTATTATTTTATTGTTTCCTAAATGTTTTTCAATATATTTTCCAACTTTTCTTTAAAACGTTAATCTAGTTTTTGTATTATCATAGTTATACATATTAAAGTATTTTTTACTATTTTTTTACTATCCTACTGCTTTAATTTTATTGTAACTCTTTACTGATTTATTATTTTATTGTTTTTTATAATTTTATTATTTTATTGCTTAAACTTCATTTTTCATTTTTATTTCTTTTCACCTTCCATTTTTTCACAGTTTCTGTTTCGAATATTCTTTTTTCATTCCTAAATGTTTTTCAATATATTTTCCAACTTTTCATTAAATCCTTAATCTAGTTTTTTATTAGATATAAATATTATAGTTTTTTAAAATATTTTTTTTTACTGTCCTACTACTTTCCATTTTATTGTAACTCTTTACTGATTTATTATTTTATTATTTTTTATAATTTTATTATTTTATTGCTTAAACTTCATTTTTCATTTTTATTTCTTTTCCCTTTCCATTTATTCACAGTTTCTGTTTCGAAAATCTTTTTTCATTCCTAAATATTTTTCAATATATTTTCCAACTTTTCATTCAATCCTTAATCTAGTTTTTTTTTATTAGATATAAATATTATATTGTATTTTCACTCGTTTTTTCTTACTGTCCTACTATTTACTTTCATTTTATTGTAACTCTTTACTGATTTATTATTTTATGGTTTTTTATAATTTTATTATTTTATTGCTTAAAATTAATTTAGTATTTTCATTTCTTTTCACCTTGCATTTTATCACAGTTTCTGTTTCGAAAATTATTTTTTCATTGCTAAATGTTTTTCAATATATTTTCCAACTTTTCATTAAATCCTTAATCTTGTTTTTTTTATTAGATATAAATATTATAGTTTTTTTAACTATTTTTTTTTACTGTGCTACTACTTTAATTTAATGTAACTCTTTACTGATTTATTATTTTATTGTTTTGCACATTTAAACTAAAATTGAAAATTCTGTTTTCATTCCTAAATGTTTTTCAATATATTTTCCAACTTTTCATTAAATCCTTAATATAGTTTTTTTATTAGATATAAATATTTTAATTTTTCACTATTTTTTTTACTGTCCTACTTTCCATTTTATTGTAACTCTTCCCTGATTTATTATTTCATTGATTTGCCCAGTTAAGCTTCATTTTGTATTATTATTCCTTTACTCCGTCCATTTTTCTACAGTTTCTGTTTTAAAAATTCTTTATCCATTCCTAAATGTTTTTCTCTCTGTTCTCACTCTGTTTTCTTCTTTCATGTTTTTTTAATTTAATTTGAACATTCTTGGAGTAGAAAAAGTCCTTAAGTCATCTTTTCAATATTTTATCTTATTTCGGGTTTTTTTTTGTTTTTTTTTGCTAGATAGCAACTTCATTGAATTTGCAATCAACTCAGCCTCATATTTAATTCCGCATCTCATCTTTTTCATTTGCTAATCAACAATATTTTATTATTATTATCGACTTGCTTTGTTACCCCGCGGCGAGTTCAGCGCTTTATTCCAACAACAAGTCGCTGTTTGCTCCGCCTTTGCTTTCTACACCAACTCCACCACCTCCACCACTACACAAGTCACCATCTCATTGATTTATTAATCAAATTTACCTTATTCGTAAATGCTTTCCCTTTGGCGGGTAAGTTTATTCACTGCACGGGTGTGTGCGTGTGTGTGTGTGTGTGTGTATGCCGCCAGAAATTGTAACGACCGCTTGAAAGGTTTTTGGTATTTGTCGTTATGGCTGAGCGGCTTGTCGGTTGGCGGCATTCAGTCAAGCATTAAGACGAAAATATAACTCAAGTGTATCGCAAACGTCAGCAATTGACGTCGCCTTCGCATTCGTCGCCTTTGCGCCTATCCAATCCAATCCACTCAACTGTTCCAATCGACCATTGACTGTTGACATTCTGAGGGTTATGGATCACCTTTGACTACCCAATTTGCATGTAAACGAACTTGAATCGGCTCCAAGGCAACTCTGCGTGCGGCCAAACACTCACACACACACACATTCAACTTTTCTAGTTCAGTCATTAGAACTTGAAGAAATTATAGTCAATATATACATTTAACTTTGGTTTAGATTTTTCTATGATTTTATTGTAATGTAATGTTGTTGTAATGTAGACCATATAACATATGTATGTACTTAGATTGTGGAGAGGTGATTGATTGAATCGGTTCTTAACTACTTCAAAGTAAGGTGGAATATGAAAAGTCCAACAATTAGTCATGAAAAATAAAAACCAAACAAATTGAAAGACTACTAAAATGGCGGAATTATCATAGATTATGATCACCTTGACCTAGAAGCCTGGTTAATTACTCGGTCACAGTGAAGTCAAAGCAAACTATGAGAATGGACCTGCTGTCAAATAAGAGCAACGCCTTGTGAGAGCGAAAAAGCGGTATGCGGCAAGGACGTGGACGCCGGGAACCCGTTTCAGCAAAAATGATCAGTAAACCGGATTCAAAGCAATTGACCGACAAATGCGGCATCTCTACTGGTTCTGAGTTTGACGCTGATTTTAAACAATTTTAACTCGTTTTTTAAATATACGGAGATATGAATAGAAAATACTCGTACATATTCATCGAGACGCCAATAGCGAATTAAGCCATTAAGCCGCATCAAGGTGTCACCATATGCAAATTTAAGTCAATTGCTTCATGAAGCAAAACAATTTCAATGATCACATCAAAGTCGATTGTCATGCAATTAAACGCAGTGTGTGGTGTATGATTGATCAAAAAACTATTATCAGATGATTCTGCGTTTTTACTATTTAGGAAGAAACAATCATTTTTGTATTCCCATCGCACAGTGTCGCGAGTAGAGACAAAAATTAAAAAAATGAATGTCGTAATGAATGACGAATGTAGAAAAATAAGTTTGTAGTACTGAAGTAAATACTTCAATTTACTAAAATGTGAAAACGAATTTTAAAAATATCAATTTGGCAGGCCACCAAACTTTGCACTTTGTGAAGGTTGGTGGCTTGGGTAGAAATTATTGCAATTTATTGAAAAATTTCCCATGGAACCTTATGTTAAGTAAATATATTCTATAAATACACTATTTTTGCAACTCTGTGAAAGCTTTCCCTCTTTCGGTTTGCTTTCCATATTCCTTGTACCGCTACTTGAAGAAACGTCAATTCGTAGCAATAAAAGTGCAGTGTCATCAAACTTTAGATAAACTTAAAAAAAAAACTACTTCTTACAACTTCGAAATTTTAGAGTTTGATATAGATGAAAGTATGTATTAATAGAAACCATGGACTTTAGCTGCACAGACAGACGGACTTTACTTGCAGGTTTTTAAGAAATTTTACATTTTCAGTGCCGTATGCAGTCAAAAATGGGGTCCTTTTTGCAGCATGGTTGGCAGGAAAACATAGCGACCACTGCTGCGCTTCGCTTGAGCTATAAATTTTTGTTTGTAATAATATACAAACACCACTTGATTTAGAAAAATTACAAAAAAAGGTAGATTCGATGGAAGGCTTCGGTAATACTGGGTGGCTTGCCATCGAATCAAGGCAACTTTCGAAAAGAAGCAAAACTTGTTCATGTGTTCAGAACCAATTATAGCAGTTGATAGGAAAATTAAAGTTAAACATGAAAACCGAAACTCTGATATACTGCAATATATAATATCTGAGGAAGTTGAAGAAAGGAGTTTTTAAAATTTGTCAAAAATAGATGTAGAGGGTTTAATTTCCAATAATTCATGATCGAAAACCGATTATCCTAGCAGTACAAATTAACAAACTGTAATTTTTAATGGAAATATATGCTCTACTGAGTTTAATAAGAGGTGTTATTATTTTTTAATTGGGTTTCAAATTACTTCTTACTTAACATATAAGTATGCACAGATATTTGTAGTTTTTTCAATATTTCCTATTTTTATGACAAGCGTATTTGTAGGTTGATCGAATCCATTTTTGACATACGCCTTTATATTGATAATATGAGTTGCTGTACTAAATTTCATCAATATATCTTTTATAGTTTCCGAGATATTGTCAACTTAGTATTTGGTTTGTATGGGAGGTGGGCGTGTCCGTGGGGCGATTAATGTAATTTTTAGCGTATTAACTTCTCTTTATAACAAAATTATATGTACACAATTTTATTGTCGTACGACTATTCCTTCTATTTTTGTCCCTCGCTATTATGGACTCGCGACACTGTGCATCGTCTCGTAAAACAAACAAATGAATGCATGATACTAAAGATAATATGACGCATAAAGGGTTAAGAAAGTTGGACATAATGTAGATTTCTGTATATTAACAAATATTTTTATGTATGTATGTATATGTGTACTTGTCATATATAAGTATGTACATAAGGACCTAAAAATTCATGTACACATTCGATCACGAAAGCTGGTTGCTTTTTGTATTTAACTGCAAATATGTGGAGGGAACTGTAAGTGCAAAAATTAATTGCCGGCGGACGACGGGCGCGCAATGCCATCAGCGACAATCTCTCCTTTGCGCCACATGAATCGTGCTTTGGCTGAGAACAAGACAGCAAGTAAACCAAAGAAGACTCTGGCGCCATTAAAGAATTACCGGAGTTCACTGTGGACAGCTAACTGGTCGCTAAAAATGATTTAGTGGCGAGAGCGCATCGCCAGGCGTCAAATGGACGACTCTATCAAGTCAACAGCGTTTTCACGTTTTACTGCTTCTGTCTGAGGACAGGCGGCAATTTGCATTCTGCAACTTCTACAACAACACTTTGATTTGTTGGCGTTTTGTACAGTGCAGTGATTTATGCGGCAATTGCAACGATTTCCGAATAAAATATCAGTAGGAACATAACTTATGAAAACAAAAACTTATGAAAAATTTAGTTGATGTTTCACATAGTGAACAAGTTTTTTTTTTATAAATTGCTATATTGCCAACTCTCTTGAATTTAATATTTTGCACTTTTTACAAGCATTACTTCCACTGCTAATCTTTCACTACTAATCCAATACACAGATGGCAGCACAAACACTAAGCGATGCTTTATTTTGCATTTTGACATTTCCCCACATTCGTCTGCAGTTCTTGGCCAATGCGTTCTACATTGACCTTCGTCAAGTGTGTTCGGTTTGCTATAATCAACGTTAAGGTGGATGGTGCATTGAATAGTGAAGCAGCGCTTGGTTACTGCATTGAGGGCTGTTGAAAGCATTGTTGGTGCCATCTATGAGGGAGTAGGGGAAACGAATGTGGTGTGGGTAATGCAGTTAGATGAAGATAAGGCAGACAGTGAAAGGATGTAGCGAGCGCTTCAATAATAAATGAACGATTTCCTGCATAGTTTTGAGTGAAATGTTTATTTTTTAGCAATTAGTGTGATTGAGGGAAATGTTAGGGCGCTGTTATGCAGACGGTCAAATGACAGTCGGTCACGATAGTTGTTGTTGCTTCAATGTAAAATGAAAAATTGAGAGAGAGAGCGGGAGAGTAAAATTTGACCGCGTCGGTCAAAAATGATGAGGCTCTCGATGCCAAATCATGCGATCAAAACAGTGTTGCGTTGTGAAATTATTCACAACACATGTGTTTTCGGAGCAAAATGGCACACTTGTCGCGAAAATATGTATCTAATGACGGAAAAAATGGTTCGTAGCAACCCTCATCGTTTGTTTAGTGTACTGGTCACTGGCGATCAAATGACCGTCTGCATAACAGGGTTTTGGCACAGAGTAGAAAAAACAAAACGAGAGCGTAAAAAGTATCGTGACCGACGGTCATTTGACCGTCTGCATAACAGCGCCCTTAGCAGTAAGAAGCAATTCTGAAAAGCATATTTTCTTTCATAATGTTTGCTCAAAAAGTAGCACATCTCATTTGCATTTTGTAATCAAAAAACATGCGAAAGAATAATTTTACCATCAGAAGTTTGTTATTTTCTTCTGACAATCCTTCTGAATCGATTTGAATTCATATCAAATTGTTTAAAAGTTAACAAGAAATTAGTGTACATTTGAGCATAGAATTATTTTATCTAACTGGCAGCATTGTGACATTTCGTTTACCACATATCGCATACCGCAACCGTGGCTCCTCCCGTTTCGCTGCTCAATCAGAGATGGCACTGCTGTGCGCTTCAGTCAACGACACAGAAAAGCATTTTTCTGCGTTGTTGGCTTGTATGCGAATTTGTCGAGCGCGTACTTTGGCATTGTTCCAAATAAAAAATTTTAAATTTAATTCTTTAATTGAATTTATTTAATTTTTATATTCATGCTTTCACGGCTTCATAGTTTACAGCAAAGGCTTAGACATGGCTTATAGTTCTATAGTGAAGTTCACCGACAAAGCGCCTATCACTGCTGCCCTACATCACAGATAACTCATCACCAGGGAAAGGATTTTGTGGAAATTGCCTTTTTTGTTTGCTGCTAGATAGAGCATTTCTCATTGAAAATTAGCACGAATTAGGTCCTCCTGATTAGAAATACACTACTTTTATTTTGCCTTTTTTTGCCTTAAAAAGGCAGTTTGCCTTTTTCACCCATAAATGCCCTTTTTAAGTGCCTATTTTACCTATAAATGCCACAACATGCCTTTTTCAAGATTTGTCGAGGGCCTTTTTATTTTTTCTTTCGTTTTTAATATTTTCCCCCTTTTGTTTCGCAAAAATACCTTGAAACTAAAAAAAAATTAAGTAGCAACATTGCAATTTCGTTAACTTATCGATGTTTTTACATTGATTTGATCATTCCTAAGCCGTTATTTTTTGTTGTGCAATGGAAAATTTAAAGAAAAAAACATGCCAAAATCAAAAAGTTCGGTTAGCGCAAACATTTTATTTATTTTTTTGTTATACAAGTAAAGCTTTTATGCTTTTATATAAGAAGTTAAAATATGAATTTAAAATATGTGCCTACATTTCAATTAAAATATCTTAGTTTTACTTTTTTAACTATCTTTGAAAACCTTGATGTTCCTTTTCTTTTACAAAAAACGAGGGATAAATATTGTATGTTGCATACGTCAGATGAAATAAAATTATTAAAAAATACATACCGTTCCCCCTTTTTTTAGATTTTCTAGTATGTTTTTCTTATTTTTAAATGCCTGTTTTTGCCTTTTTTAACAGTTTTTAATGCCCTATTTTGCATTTTTAGGCAGTTTTTAGTGCCTTTTTGTCAGTTTTTAGTGCCTTTCCGTGCCTGTTTTGTTATTTTATTTTGCCTTTTTTATAGGTTTTTAGGTCCTCAAAGTCCTTTCCCTGGTTATAACCCAACCTAACTTGATGAGTTATTGCCGAATTATTTATTTCATTTATAGATTACATATTTATTTACTTTTCCCTCACCACAATCCAACAACCAAAAAACAATTTTACATCTCATATAAGAAATTCAGCGTTGGCGTCTTTTTATGAATCTTCTCCCGTTTTCTCACAGTTTGGTTTGGGGCTTACATTATTTTGCTAAATTCCTCAGTTATTCATGACCATCTCGTGCCGTTCTTCTTTCCCTAATTAATTCGATAACTTCTTCTAATGTTGTCATATTTCGCCACCTGCCTAACCGCTCCGTCAGTGTGCCACGAGGGTAATTGCCACCGACCGTCGTTGTTGTTGTTGTTGTTGTTGGGGGGCAACTTTAATGCAAAACATGCACAAAGGGCCAACGAAATTTTTCATTTTAACTGTTATTACCCAACTGGGTGTAGATGCCTTCAAGTCGGAGTAGGGACTTGTTTACCTCACAAATACAATAAAATTGCACTGTTATTGGAGAAAACGTGCCTCGGCCGACGGTTGCTGCTGCGGTGCTTTTGGCCATTTAAATTTGAAAGGAAAACATGTTAAGCATTTTGTTTAGATATTTTTTGGTTCTTTTTCTCTCATTCTCTCTCTTTCTTTCTATTCTGATTTATTTTATTAGCGCCCAAACTGAATTACTGCAAATTGCTTTTCTGCCCCGCTGTCTGTGCTGATAAGGAATGCAGGGCGTAAAAGTGGGTGTAGGGAAGCTGTCATATGAAGGAGCAGAGATGCTATTTATGACAACTGATAAACAGCTGTGCCATTAGCTTTTGTCTTATGGCGGCAGTGCGTGCGAGTGTGGCGCCAACACGGATCTTCTTTTTGTAAAAGCGAAAGCGAAGCGAAAAAGCATAAAAAACGGACACAAATGTTCTTTGCACTAGAAGGTTAAAGTACCCAGGAAGTTCTGTAGGCATTCTTAACTCTGAAATACAGAAAAATCTTTTCTCATTGCTTTTTCAAACTGATTTTTGCGCATCAATAAGATGACAAAACTTTTGTGTGCTTTGAAAAAGTAAATCAATTTGACAAAAAATACGCTTTTTCATTGCTTCCACCACACAACCAAAACCAGGGACTTAACTATTATAAGTTTTTTCCAATAACTATTATTTGATAGAAAATCTTTTTACGTTGCTTCATAACTTTTATGAAAGAATTTTTTTTTTTACGTTGCCTTACCACATTTTGAGTATGAATTGATTTGTAATTGTTTAGTTGTTGGTGGAAACTAGGTTTCTGCAGTTAATTTGCGTTTGTCAATTTAAAACAATTAAAAATCAATTCATATCCAAAATGTGGTAAGGCAACGTAAAAAAAAAATCCTTTCATAAAAGTTATGAAGCAACGTAAACAAATGTTCTCAAAATAAAATGCTTTCTATCAGTGGCGTACAGAGGATTTTATTTCAAGGGGGGTTTTAAGTACAACTTTTGAGCTCAAAACTATTTGAAATCTTATTTTGTACCAGCAATTTTTGTACTTGGGGCGTTTGACCCCTAAACAAACATTGCTTCTAACCCTCAAAATTAGCTCCTATAACTTTTATTACAATAAGAAAAATTTTGTTTCCTCCTTATTCACTCCGCTTGAGAGCATATGGCCGCAGAAAGGCGTTTCCATCTGAGTTTTTTGCGCCCTTCCTTGCAATGTGGACAGCGTTGAATCGACCTCCTTCAGGTATTTTTCGGTCGACCAAAACCTCTGCTCCTTTGATGCTATAAGAAGGTTTTCTTAGCGTATAACCTATAAGTAGAAATTAGAGATATATGTATGTAGGTCAGTGGCGCACACAGGGAGGGTTTATGGGGTTTAAACACCCCCGAAATATCTTTAAGTTAGTACAGAAATTGAATTTATAACCGTCGCATATATATTCAATCATCAATATTTAATCATCAATAACACTACTCGACACAAAAAATTCACCTAAACATAAAAGTGTTTTCTAGACTAACTTTGGGCCGCTGAACACGAAACTGAAGATCAAAAAATTTTTTTAAGAAAAATCTTCGAAAAATCTTTCTTCCCTGTTGTTTCAGTTATGAGCACATACCTCGTAAACGAATCACCCGACTAACACAAGTTAGTCTTCCGTCGGTCAGAAGATAATACCTTAGCCTTTCCAGAGATATACAGATTGTCCAAATCAGATGAGATTTGAAGAAATTACTGACAGTGAAATTTGTAAAAAAAAGTGAATTTTTCGACCATTTTCAAAAATCATAAATTTTCGAATGATTGTTTTATAGATAAAATAAATTATCTCCTTTGGTTTTAAAATCGAAGATGAAAGATATATATTTGTGCAAATATTAAAAGTTATGATGCACTGAGTGAAAACACCAAATTTACATTTATTATACCGTGGGAAAAAACAAATTTTTTTTGCCGAGACCCATCCTAATGTTGATATAGACGTGAAACTAGAGATCATTTATAGTAACCTGGCATAGTCAGTTTTTCATTTTCTGACCCAAAGTCCGTTTCAAAGGACCAAAGTCCTTTTTAAAAGACTTAAAAATTTTAAGGACATACACAATGTGTATGTATGTATGTACAGTACAATCTCGATAGTTCGGACACTCGCTAATACGGACAACGCGTTAATCCGGACACCCAATTGCTTTCTATTGTAGACTCCGTAATCCGGACACCACACATTAAATGTACATCAAAAATCCGGACACTTATTTTTTGTCTGCTTTTTTACGGGGAGTCGCCATTTTCTATTTAAATAGAAATGGCAATGGCAGAATCTAAACAAATTAGGTCGAAGAATGTCACTTCGTACTCAAATCTAAAATTTCTACAAAAATGAAATGATGAAAATTTCGTCAAATGAAAAATAGAAATTTCTTTTAAAATCATTAAAAATGTTTATAAAATATTAAAAATAAATTTTGTAAGCAAACATTACATTAAATTAATAAAACATTAGTTTCATTTGTGTTCAGTAGTACAATATTTTAATTGATTTTTTTTGTAATATTGGTAATCCGGATATTTCCCTATTTCGGACCGTGCCTGGTTTTTAATTGTCCGGATTATCGAGATTATACTGTATTACACATTTCAAATATTTTTTTAATATTTGCGGTTGTGCAATGATGAAGATATGGGTATCAAATGAAAGAGAAAAATTGTCTCCTTTTAACTAAATTTTCTCTTTTGAACACTCAGGATCAAAATCTGTAAAGGGGGGAAACATAGGAACATGTTTTGGATCTCAGTTTGTAGATTCATACATCTTAATTTTATCCTGTTTCAAAGTTCTCAAAAAAAATTACACAAAACCCTCCCGAAACAAAATCCTGCGTGCGCCACTGATGTACAAACAGCAGAGCCAAATTCTTACTGGAACACTAATTAGAACCTTAGTGATAAATTATGGTTTGTAAATGTTCTGTAGGTCTATGTTAGTCTATGTTAGCTTTCTGATAAACTTCCAAAACCATTATATTACAAAGTATTTTATGTGGATTTCATTATAGGTAAAGGAGAAGAAATTTAGAAAATTTACCTTCTAAAGTTTTGACGCCCGAAAATTCTCCCATTTTTGTCTTAGAAATTTAAGAAGTATGTCTGTTTCTTTTACCATATTCAAACTAGTTAACAAATTCTTAATGGCAGGATTTTTTTTGGGCTTTCACTAATGGGATAATTATGTTCCTGGAAATTTAGAAGTTTTGCGCTATAAATATTTTATTCTCGATAATTTTTTTTTAAATTTTTTTTTATTAATTACAGTCTATGAATAATAATTCTTACAGACTCACAGTGCTTCGAGAGTGGACAAAAATATGAAAACAAATTATCGCGGATTTTGACAAAAGTAGTATCAGTTAAACATAATTGTTTAATTAAGCTGGATCCGAAATACTTTCTCGAAAACTTGTCGAGATTAGGAGATATAGCTTTTCAAAGTCAGATATATTTTAACAAAAATTTATGAAGGGAAAAATGAAATTTAGGTGCTTGTATAAAAAAAATTGTAGAAAATGTGTTGTTGTAGATAGGCTACTAATTTCTTTTAAAATTAAAACTACATTGATAGGAGCGAGACTGCTGATCAATTTTTTTTGTTTAGCATAAATAATTTCTTTTGTACGAATTTTCAAAAATGAATGTTTTTTAACCAATGAAAATGAAACATAACCAAATTTAGAAAGGCAATTTAAATCGACTGGCGTGAACTGGCGTAAATCCTTTTTATGACCTTTTTTAGATGGACTTTCTTCTCTTAAGTCCGCAAACAAAATTCTGCGTCTTTTTGCGCCTTTGGAAAATATTAAATTTTTTCGAAACAACTAATGTTGATTTTTTACAGAAATCGCTTCAGTTAAAATTGCGACCAAAATGTGTAACCAAGTCAATGCTACGAACTATGAATGTTTTTTATAAAAATAGGTTTGGCGCGCCTATTTAACCCATTATTAGCCATATTATCAAATTTTTTCATTATTATGGAATTTGTTTGCTAAAATGTGATTTAACGCTAATATATTCTAAAAAAAGGAGGAATGTCTAATTTTGAAGAAAAATTTTTATGATAGTCTCGCCGTTATAAATTGAGCTGCATTGCATATTCACCTGTCTCATCTCCATGTTCTACGCTCTACGGATATCAAATAAACAAAAAATATGTCCTTTAAGTGACTTTACCGCCCTCTTTCCACCCTTTAAATGACGAATTTAGAAAAACGCTAAAAAAACTTCTTTTGTTATTGCTTTTTTAGTATACATATACACAATTTTTAAACAATCTGACCAAAAAACAATGTCCGTCAATATAAGCTTCACCACCTCCTTTCCGCCCTTTCAAGGTCGACTTTTTGAAATTTTTGACCAAATTTCATCATGATAGCTCAAGCGGTTTGGGCTCGGTGATGATAAAATAATATATAATCATATATATTCGATTTTGTTTTAAACTATATATCTTTTTTGGAAACAAACACAAATTCTGAAGTCAGCAGCCCAAACTGACTTAGACTGCAAATTTTCAGCGAATTTCACATACTCCTTCTATTTTTGCCGCAATTTTGTATGGAGTCGAAGCACTGTGAGACTATAACAATTTCCTTAAATACTAAGGCGCTAAAACTAGTTAAAGGCAAAGTTAAGACACTCTAAGAATTTTGATTTCGGAAGCGCAAAATCGAGGTCCAAGGACACAGACAGTCCATTGAGCTCGACCAAAGCTTTGAAAAGAGGAGCATTCTGCGCGTATGTCGTCCTCACAAGGCTGACATAAAACGGCACAGGGCTCCGAAGGAATCCTGCCTAACAGAGCAGGACAATTAACAGTACCATTAATTATATCGAACACGAAGGAAAGTGATAGAATACTTCTCCTACTTGGAAGGGACTTTAAGTTGATGAGCTTAAGCCGCGCTATATAGGAAGGGAAGGGATCCACGAAACGAAGAGAGCGCAGGGCGAAGCGAAGAAAAACTTTCTGAAGGCGCTCGATACGATTAATGTAACACACATGATAAGGCCTCCAAATGAATGACGCGTATTCGAGCTTTGAGCAGACAAAAGAGGTGTAAAGCAGTTTGAGCGTGTATGGGTTGGAAAATTCGGAGCTATTGCGCCTTACAAATGCCAACATAGCATATGCCTTAGAAATAGTGGAATTAATGTGGCTGGAAAACGAGAACTTTGGATCAAAAATTACACCCAAGTCTTTGGTTTTCGAAACCAACTTCAAAGGGAAATGCAGTAGGAAGTTTTTAGGACAGTTGGACACTTAGAGTAGGTCGAATAATGGCATTTACTGATGTTTAAAGATTACATTGTGAAATCTAAGATCGAGGTTTGAAGAAATTCTGAAAGTCCGCCTTTCAGCGCTTGAATAACGTTCAAATTTAGTCGGAATTGAAAAAAATTAGCTACAAGCCAAGGCCATTTATTTACGAGCAATGCATATGTTTGAAAAATGAAAAAATTAATAAATAAAAACCATATCTTGCAGTTGAAGCGCGTCTTGTCTTCTTCAATATTTCTGTTTAATTACGCCCAATGACAACTCACTTCGCCAGAATTCAGAAAAAAGAACACAGACGAACGCATGAATGCACGCAAGAATGGCCGAAAACAGGTAAAATTAAAAAATTTATCAAATTTATTACACGGCGCGTATGAGAAAAATGAAGAAATAATTCAAACAGACAAAACGACAAAGCAGCGAAACAAAGTAAGTCATCGGACAGGCAACAGCTGCTGGCGCGAGGGGGAGACCGACACGGCAGAATGACGATTACATTACGGCGGGTCGGATCGCCGGCGCAGATGAGCAACTAAGATGGCGACGGGCGGCTTAAAACAAAACTAAACAAAAATTCGACAAAAAATGAGTTGGGTCTCTCTCACACACACCAGCCCAGAAAAGGGATAGGACGGGCCCATGGAACTTAACATGCACATAAATAATGTAATTGCATTGAGACGCGCGAGGGGAGGAGACAACGCCGCAGGCACCAGCGCGCTGCTTGTGATTTTATTAATTTCTTAACGAGAAGTACCAACACACCAGTCAGTTGGCCAGCGAGCCGATCCACGCCGCCGGGCCCTGAGCTGGCCGCAAGCGGGGTGCGGACTCACGCTGCGTTGATAATTAAAAGGAATAAATAATTTTAATGGCAGTCACGATGTGCGATGGCTGCTTAATATTTCACCGTCTTAGCATACTGCGGACTCGGTTTTGTTTGCGTTTGTGTTGGTGTTGGTGTTTGCTTTGCGGTAATGTGAACTCTGTCTGGCCTATTCCCGATTGCAAGTGCTATGAACATTGGTGGTAACAAACAAAATTGGCTGCCAAGCAGGCAACTTTAATGAAATTTAAATAGCCATAAACGTGGTAACAGCAATTCAAATGATTTAAATTAAGCAATAAAGTTGAATTCAGTCGATTTGCATTCAGTCTGAGTACAAAACCAATGCACCGAGAATTGTTCATTCTTTAATAAATTCTATTAAGAAAGTGTGGTTGTTTTGAACAGGTTTTACTTTTAGGAAACGTTCCAGAATGTGCGGAAAATGTTTTCTCTTTTATGCAGAAATTATGAAAAAAAAGTCCTTGACAGATGGTTCCTCAGTCTGTTACAGATTTTACAAAGTTATTCCTTTATGCGTTCTTGAATTGAATTGTATTATTATTAAGTGTCACAATTCTGATAATTGCATTCGATATGTGGGGCATTCCACGCGAAGCGGACAGGTAAAAAAACTCGATGTTTCCGATTTCGGTTGGCATGCAGTACTTCAAAGCCGATTATGGAGTCATAAAATTATATATTTAAATAATTAAACCACTGGATTTCTTACTTCATTTACTGAGCTTTTTAATTGTATTTTTGGAAAAGAAAAAAAAAATTTTGTTCGTAATAAAAAAACCAATTAATTTTTTTTCCTTGATTTTCACTAAGTTAGACCCTTTCGTTTTTTTATATTTTTTTATATAAATTGCTAATATTGTATAGAACATTGGTGCCAACTTTTATAATGGGCGTGGAAGTGGATTAGGAGCTAGACTGAAAATACTGCCGCGCCTGATGCCCGCCGCTTGTGCGCGTTTAGTGAAACTGTGTGCTTGACGCCACCCTTCGGCAGTATTTTCAGACACACGAATGCCCCACGTGTCTCTTAGCTGCAATTGATGAACTATTGTGCTCTTGAAAGGGTTTTGGCAGCATTCGAAAGGCAGGTTTTGGTCCAATTAAGCGGGCTGCTAATCCTTGCCACTTGGAAAGTATTGACGACTGATTAAGATGAAATTTCACAATGTGTTGGCGCTTGGTAAGGGTTTTATATTATATTTTTTTCAAAATTTCTTGTAGAAAAACTTCCAGGATAATAAAGGATACATTTTTAAAAGGACATTTTTATATCCTTCCGCAAGGATAATTAAAAAAAATTATTTGATTTGAGTAAGAGACATAATTTCCTTTCTTTTGATATCAATATTGTTAGACTAGGATGAGTTCGACCATATAAATTAATTTTTTTAATTACAGTGTAGCTTGTAACTTCAAGACCCTGTAAAACCCAAACTAGAGGTGACCCGAAAAAAATAATTACATATTCGTGATCAGCGACTCCGAAAATATAAGGAACAGTTGAGAAACTACGGTTTTTTGTTTACTGTTGTACCGTGTAATTAACTTTGCTTCTCTAATCTGCCATTCATTCATCATTTGAAGATTATGTTAATCGGTTCCTTTCTGAAATAAAACACTGGTGGTAAATTATATTTCAGAATTTTAATTTGTGCCAACGGGATATACAAAGTTCGAATCGTTGATTTTAGCTGGGTTTGTGTATGTATAAAAGACATGGTTTAGTGTTGTATGGGGATTCTTAGTAATGGATTCTCGCTGCTGAAGAACCATTCATTTTTTGCGGTTTGGTGAAAAAGTACATGAGCCAAAAAATTGTGGGGCTAGAGTGAGGTTAAATGGCGTTGCATCGAGGTCAAAATTCACATAAAAGCCGGGAAATGCGACAGCTGCTCAAAAGTTGCTCTTAAAGGGTTAAAATCTATGACTGACCCCCATTAGTTTTCCCTACTGAATATTTCTTTCAAACATATTTCTACCTTATCTCAAACCCTTAATTGGGTTCCCATACAAAATGATGGGTTTTATAAAATAGGCTCCAACCACGCCCAGGTTGACTACAGATGTGGCAAATGTAAGACCAACACTCATTTATTTTCTCTTCCGATTGTTTCTTCCAAACATACCTACACGCTATCTCCAAGTCTTAAGGGCGCTGCCATACAAAACTGGCCATTTTCTATGGAATTGGCTTCCCACTTGTAAATGTAGTTAAGCCAGGAAACATCGTATTTCGGAAACTACTGAACAGATTTGAATGATTTATTCATCGATCGGTTATATTGTTGAGTATAAAAAATACAAAATTAATTAAGGTTCAGAAATTCAACACCAGAGGACGTCTCCCATACAATCGGAGTTGTGAGGTTGTCAACTTTTGGGTTTCTACGAAGCAATAATTTTTAATTTTTGTAATTATAATTTTTGTAGTTATATAATAATAATTTTTTTAATTAAATTATTATATTAATTTTTGTATAATTTTTGTAATTAAAATCATCAAGACTTCGGTTTGCGCTATCAGAGACGTAGAAATTTGTAGATTCCTTAGCGGAATATATAGTTCCAGTCGCTGTTTTTATCTAAAAATTCCAGATATCAAGTCTCCGACTTTTTTTATATACTTATTATCACATATTGTTCCAATAGGGCTGAAGAGGTTAACCCATTTAAGTATATCTGAAACTTTTTGTGCATTTTGAAAAACTTTGAGTTCGAGTATTTATGGTATTTTCTCTCTATCATTAAATACGAGTATAATTTTTTACATTGAAATTAATCTCCACCGTCGTCTGAACGTAGTGAACTGATAGAAGAAAAAGAAGCAATTCAATGATAATGCAATTGTCGCGCATTTGCCACTTCAACAACAACAGCGAGTGCAGTCGCAATGACAGAGCGGAGGAGCTGCCGTTCGCCGCAGCATCGCGTCGCACTCGTTTTGTTTAATGTCTTTAATTGGTTTTTATTACTGTTTAAATCAACACATAAATGTAAATTAATAGTTATTTATTTTGTTTGTGCGACCGCTGATGCAGTTGTTGGTACTGATTGGTTCGGGAGTTGTTGTTGTTGTCGATGTTCAAGGCATATTAACTGATGTAGCAAAATGTTGTTGCCGTCGACATTACAGAAAATTGCAAACTTTATGTGGCGGCGACATAAATTCATAAAAATGCCAAAATTAATTAAAAGCGCGCGTTGCACACATACACAGATGTGACTCTTGTAATTTTGCAAATACAAATATACAGACAGACATACACTGCAACAACAAGTAAAGCAATTTGATTTTTTATTTTTTGTGTAAAGCAAAATCGCAACTTTGCATTATTGGAAAGTGAAGGAAACCTACCAACTTGGACGCCATACAGATCTATGCACATAACTACAAACATACATATTCGTACATACATATTCGTACATATATGTAGTAGAGTACAGCGTGTGCTTAGTTGCGGTTAGTGTGCTGGCGTTAGCGCACACCTGTGCATTCAATTTGGGGCACGTTAGGCATTGCTGAAGCTGTGTGTGTGTGTGTGTGGCGAACTTAAAAAGAATTCATTTTGGTTTTAATGCGTTTTTAAATTGCACATTTGCTGCGACATTAAAATGCCACCAAAAAGTATCAACACAACATTTGCGCGCTGCCTTCAGTATGGCAACGTTGCGGCTACGAAATGTTCAATGGGCGGGCGCACAGTGGTTGCGCTTGTGCAGTGTATGGTCTTAAAAAATGTTTGGACAACATTTGGCAGCATATCAAGCAAAGGCAAACGATCAAAGTGCCAGAAAAACGTGCTGGCGGAACCTCATTTTTATTACTTATAGCCAGGGAAAGGATTTTGTGGAAATTGCCTTTTTTGTTTGCTGCTAGATAGAGCATTTCTGATTGAAAATGAGCACGAATTAGGTCCTCCTGATTAGAAATATACCATTTTTATTTTGCCTTTTTTTGCCTTAAAAAGGCAGTTTGCCTTTTTCACCCATAAATGCCTTTTTTTAGTGCCTATTTTACCTATAAATGCCACAAAATGCCTTTTTCAAGATTTGTCGAGCGCCTTTTTATTTTTCTTTCGTTTTTATTATTTTCCCCCTTTTGTTTCACAAAAATACCTTGAAACTAAAAAAAAATTAAGTGGCAACATTGCAATTTCGTTAACTTATCGATGTTTTTACATTGATTTGATCATTCCTAAGCCGTTGTTTTTGTTGTGAAGTGGAAAATTTAAAGAAAAAAACATGCCAAAATCAAAAAGTTCGTTTAGTGCAAACCTAAAACCTTGATGTTCCTTTTCTTTTACAAAAAACGAGGTATAAATATTTTATGTTGCATACGTCAGATGCAATAAAATTATAAAAAAATTCATACCGTTTCCCCTTTTTTTAGATTTTCTAGTATTTTTTTCTGATTTTTAATTGCCTGTTTTTGCCTTTTTAACAGTTTTTAATGCCCTATTTTGCCTTTTTAGGCAGTTTTTAGTGACTTTTTCTGCCTTTTTGGCAGTTTTCAGTGCCTTTCCGTGCCTTTTTTGCTATTTTATTTTGCCTTTTTTATAGGTTTTTAGGTCCTCAAATTCCAAAAAAATGTCTTTCGTATTGATGTAAAAATGTATCAAATTCCATAAAATTTTTCTTCACATGAAGCTGAAAAATTGCGCATTTACTTTTGCTTCTCACTTGCAAATTGCAGCCCACTGTGCGGCCTTCAATTTCGTTAGTATCCTCCCTCTTTGCAGCTCTTTCTCTCTCTCATACACTCATTCTCCTTCTCCCTCGCTTCGTATCTGACGGTTTCGTCCTTAGCAAACTGGCACTTTCTGTGGCACGAAAATCTTGATTAGAATTCTGAAATAATTTCAAATGAACCATAGGAAGCGCATGCAAACAGGTAGATGTCCTCCCGGCACGCTCGGCGCTCGGCGCTCGTCCGCCAGCTTCCGGCGGCTGGCTCCGGACACTGGCTTCGGCTCCTATCGCTGTGGCGCGCACGTTGAATGGCAATTGACATTTGCATACATTTGACAGCATGGCAACAACAACAACAAGAATGCGTATACAAATACGTATTGGAGGCGGAGTAAAGTAGAGAATTTGCATGAAATGCGAATAAATGAAGCAAAAGTTGAAGTTTTGTTTTGTACCACTCGGCTTATGAAATTAACATTTCAAGCATTCAAACGCCAACGGAGCTGGCTTCGTGGTTGAACGTGTTCTACGCGCCGCACTCGATGCTGTACGTGAAAGGATACTGGATTCTGGTAATGTCAGCACTTTTCCCAACAAGCCATTCAGCAATTCCGCCGGGAAGAACGTAGCACCAGCCAAATAAGCGAAAAGTCGACAAAAAGTCTAAACAGTTATTTTTGTATTTTTCTTCTTTGTTTTTTGTTGAATTTCAGTTTTGTCGAAAGTTGCCACAGAAACTTTTAGTTGCACGCCAGAGAAGAGTGGCGTCGAAGAAGCCATGCAAAGGGTTCCGGCCACAGTTGAGTTCAGCTTCTGCTTCAGCTGAGTTTGCTCTGCCAACGCTGCATGAAAATTGAAGTCAAATACGGCTACAACAACAAGAATAAGAACAACGAGACACAGAAGAGCCAGCATAGCTGAATCGAGCGGCAACGTGTACACTGTACGTATGCGACATTTAACGATTATTGCCGCCCATTAAAAATAACAAGCGAAACTTTTTCGCATAAAACTCCCATCGGGGTAGACTCAGTTGGGCGGTGAGCGTTTGGCATTGGCGCTTTTTAAAACGTGCTCCAGTTGCTCGAAATCCCTTCTCAATCGCAATTGTTGGGCGTGCAGCAGCCGGCTGCCGCTTTTAAACTCTTTATTTGTTTTGGTTTGATGCAAAAAAATAAAAAATAATAATAGTACGACTCATTCATTTCTGAAAGTCTTCATTTTTGCACAAAATGCTGAATGTGCAATTTTTAAATTAAATTAAAAGTGAAATAGAAAACGTTAATATATTTTATTCGATCTGAAAGCAAATACAAACATTTTGAATTTTTGCATAATTGACCACTAGCCAGTGGCGCACAGGGGGCAGGGGTTTGGGGGCTCATACCCCCAAAAATTTCTGGTAACAAATATGGTTTCAAATGGTATTGGGCTGAAATGTTGCACGGAAAACACCTACGCCGCCAAAAATAAATTCTGTGTACGCCACTGCCACTGGCTTAGAGGGTTTCGACTATATACTAAGTAATGATTAGATCTCTCTTGGAGCTTACAAGGTTTCTGTTCTGTTTTGTGGGAACCAAAATGTAGAACTCAGACTGCAGAAGGCCCATTGTACATATTAAAGGCCCCGTGCTATTCTGCTCTTCTATGTGGGAATCTTCGTCTAATTCATAAATTTTAAATTTTAAATTCTATTTAAATTTAAATTATTAAATTTTTTTAACTTAATCGAAGTTAAACCAAAATACAAAAATCATTGAAAAACAATTTTCTAAATAAAAATATTCGAAATAAAATTTTCTTGCTAGCTTAAGTTATTTTCTGTTCAACAAGTTTAAATATGTGTAGTCAAAAGTTTAGGTTATCCTAAAAAATATTATAAAATGTCTATTAAAAACCCGAGCCATATAAATTAATCGCCGGTTGTATTTTCACTTACATCGTGAATACCGCAATGAGCTTTAAAATATTTATTTTTTTCAGAAACTATCTTTGCTAACGCAATTCTTGAGGAGACTGACGCAGAAATCTAATAACACAGTGCAAAAAATTCAAAAAAAATTTCGAGGGACAAGGTCAAACATGTCTCATTCGATAGAGAACCTCAGTAGATGAAAAAGTGCCAATGGATTTTTCCCGGGATGTTCGATTTTTTTTTTAAATGCAGTTTAAAGATGGCGGCTTAGTGCCCCTTACTGAAAGTTTTTAAAACATCATATCTTTTGACTCAAACGTCAGAAAGGAATAATTTTAACGTCAAATGAAAGCTAATCATGTGAAGTCGGAAAAACAATATCATTTTTTGAAAAATTTTATCAAAAAGGATATGAAGTATATCAACTAAATTTTTATCCTTGAATATCATGGAAACCGTGAGAGCAAAATTTATATGACTGACTTCTGGTAAAAAAGCATTCAAAGATCTATACTGCTTATAAATTTCATGTAAATCACGTTTACAGTTAAGACTCTACAACGATTAAAAAATGTGCTTTGTTGATGTTGATGTTTTTAGTAAGCAGCTACGAGATATTCGGTTGTATCTTTTTATTATTTAACCCTAGTTAGATAACGTTATTTTTTGTACTGAAAAGATAACGATACGTCTGAGAGGCGTATGCTAGTTTATATCCTTTTAACAGTGTTGTTAGAAGGAATATTGATAATTTTCTTATTTAGATCATTTATTTAATAAATTTCTGTTAACATTAAATAATTTTTGAAGTAAAATAACGTTCGTTTAGTATAATAAAAATAAAATTAAAATTGACGATTGAGAGAGAGAGAGCAAAAAATTCAAAATGCGTACGTCTCGCAGACGTACCTTATCTAAGCAGGGTTAAAATACTGATTCTCAAATAAATTATAATTTTTGTACTTCATTAGAATTGCAGCTTCCGCCTTGTTTTTAATCACTTTCGAACCAATAAAGTTAGAGTAATGAAATTTTGACACGTGATCAAGGAGATTTTGGGTTTTAACATAGTTACTTTTAAAGAAAATTCTATATACATTTTCAAGGATATAAAGGATTAAAATTTTCAAAGGACCTTTTCATATAATTTTTTTACAAATAGATAAAAAATCAATTTTATTTAAATTCTTGAGCCTTTCCTCTTTCATTTGATATATGTACATATCGCCATATTCTAACGAGGTTAAGTATTTTTTATATTTTGTATCCTCTTTAAAATTTTGAAGTCCTTTTAAAAGGACAAAGGATGTAGAAATGAAACACTGAGTACGCAGTATTACTATATTTGGTCTCTAGTTTCACACACATATGGATTTTTCCCGGTGTGAAAAATGCTGTCGGACGGTGTTATTACTGGGGAGTTGTTTCATTAGAGTATTCAAGTATTCTGAGAAAAGTAGCCGAACTATTTCCTCGCGGGCCAAGTCAGCCACGCATAGACTGTGTTAGATTCCAACGGTACCAGATAGCATTCCATACCGTTATGAGTCGGTCTAATAATAATCCGTAAGAATGCGGGAGTTTTTAGTGAATTTCAGCAAAGACTTGATGTCCTACTTAAGGATACTTTCCAACTCGGAGGAAACGGAGCTTCCAAATAAGTGAAACGCAGTCTGTAGATAGTAGAGCAAAGCACAGAATGTTCTTTGTCAGTACAATTTCATTTAATACTTTTCAATTATGATATAATAAAAAAAATCATATTATCTAAAACTACAAGCATATCCTTTGAATGAGCTAATCTCTTCTACCAACCGATTGCTGCGACACACCTTTTCGACGTATGTACGCATCACACTCCGACCTCGGCAGCTCAAAGAAATCATTGAAGTTTTTCTCAAATCTTTATTATCTGCGCACTTTTCATCGCTTGCGATTTGCCACCGAGTCGACGAAGCGCCGTGTGACCATATCGGGCGCATGTGCATCAACGCCCATCTTTCTGCTCCACAGTGCGCCAATCGACGACGATAGTGTTGGCCCTCAGCTCAGCTCCTCGCAATTTCAGCTGAAACTTCTTCGTTTCGCCTTGCGAGAAGCAACGCAAAAGAGCAAAAGATGCAACACACAACGGAAAGACGGCACAATGCTTGAGTCAGCGGTGACGGTGCGTGTGAGGACGGTGGGAGGTGAGCATCTATGCGGTATTGATTTTAGTGGCGTATTATCGTTTAGACTGGGATAGTATTACGAGAATTGTTATAGTTATAGAAATGGCGATGGCAATGGCACCCGCAATGGGCCAAAGGATTATGTGCGCGCACGAGTGGAGCGTGTTTGTGTGTGTGTGCGTGTGTGTGTAGGACCGCAAAAGGAGGAGGAGTTGCTGTTGTTCGTTCATTCGACGAGAGAGCGCAAGACTTTCAAGTTTCGCAAAAGCTGCGCTGTTGTTGCTGCTCCTGTTCCTGTTTTGTGTGTGTGTGTGTGTGGGTGTATGGCATGTGGCAAAAAAGTAACTTAAGCTGCACTTTGAATGTTTTTATTTGGGAAAAGGGGAAACGCTTTCTTATTGGTCGTTAGGCAGATTGGCAGCTCAAGCAGCCGACTGAGGCGAGCGACGGCACCGACTTGGCTAAAAGTTGGGGGTTAAAAGTGCTTGCAATCAGCGCGGTCGAGCTGACAGGTGGTGCAATGGTGTCGTAGGTTGGCCTTCAATTTTATTCATAAGAATGTTTCTGTGCTGTCTTCATTGTGATCGGGAATTATTTATACTTGGCTGCTGATTAATGCCTCGATTGCTTTGTGTCTGAGTTAATTCTTAAAGTGGGTCAAATTTGACTTTTATTAATAAACAATTTGATGAAACTAGAAGGTTTTGGGTTTAAAATAGTTACTTGTTCTAAGTATTTGCAATGCTTAAAACTGTAATGAAACATTACTTTTAGAACTCAAGGAACTGGTAGCAGTTAGTAAATCGTTATGATGCCACGATTCAATCGATTTGCAGTCTTTCAAAATATATCCTTTGTATGTATGACCTGCCCAAAATTTACTTTTATTTCTCAAGAGGTGGAATTTTTCATAGGCACTAATAAGTCTTATTGGCCAACCTTAGTCGCTGGCAGTGATGCACAAGGGATTTCTTTTGAGGGAGTCCGTACACAACTTTTGAGCGCAATTCCACTTGAAATTATATTTGCAACCCAAAAAGGAGTTTTTGTTACTTCTCCCTGGTACCTTTTCGTGTGGATTAGTAGAAGCGAATTAGCAAAAGAAATCGACAGTTATACTTTACACCGAACAACTGAATCACGTGTTATGTTTTGTTATGTCGGTCTTTGTGATTGTTGGATGTTAGGAGCAGTTTTTCGACCCACCTTGAAGGTCCCATTGAATATTTAAATTAAATTGAATAGCATTTAAACAAATTGCTTCTAATTTCTTTTGATCAAATTTAATTTTAAGGACTCGGATATTGATATTTTTTCCATGTCTCGTAAAATAGAGTTTGATTAAAAAAGTGATTTCTGCTATCAAAACTAAAAACAAATCCAATCAGAGACCTAAAATAATGATTATCCAAATTTTTGGGAATACAAAAATTGCCCTAATTTAAGAAATTTCTATAACTATTGTTTAATAATAATTATTCCCAATAAGAAATTTTTTACGTCGCCTATAACTATTACCATGTAATAACATTTTTTGAGTTGCATAATAACTCTTATAAGTAACAAATATATTTTTCGTTGTCGATAATTATTATTTTAGGATTTTTGTTTTTTACATTGATTCATAACTTTTATTTATGACTTTTTTAATTTACGTCACCGATAACTATAATTTTGAGAAATTTTTTTTTACGTTGCTTCATAACTTTTATTTGTGATTTTGTTTTATTTACGTTGCCGATAACTATTATTTTGAAAAAAAAAATGTTTACGTTGAATTACCACATTTTGGATATGAATTGATTTTGAATTGTTTTAAATTGACAAACGCAAATTAACTGCAGAAACCTAATTTCCACCAACAACTAAACAATAAAAAATCAATTCAAACTCAAAATGTGGTAGGGCAACGTAAAAAAAAAAATTTCTTTCATAAAAGTTATGAAGCAACGTAAAAAATGTTCTTTCAAATAATAGTTACCGGCAACGTAAATAACAAAAAATCATAAATAAAAGTTATGAAGCAACGTAAAAATTAATTGTCGCAAATAATAATTACAATCAACAAATAAAATGTATGTTGCATTGTAATAGTTACATTGCAATTATTTTCTTAAAAAACTTATAATAGTTAATATATGAATCCAATGAATTTACACTCGCCAGTCGAATGAAAAAAAATTACATTATCATATATCGAGAACACCATTGCCAGGACTCGTACTCGGGCGCTGCTTCGCGCACTTGTCATGCGCCGAAACGCTCGCCGAATGCATGAAAATTGCTACCATATTTCAGGTGTTAATGGTTTCCTTATGTGAATTTACAAAACATTAAAGCTGCTATACGAGCTACACATAATTTCCCCAAAAAGCAATTCACATTAATGGCTTCAGAATCCCATCGGGATAAGCGCGAATAAGAAGAAGAATAAGCAACAGCGGCAACAGAAATAAACGTGGAAAAATGAAACTTTTTGCTTTGGTTTTTTCGACGTTTCTGCTGCTTTTTATGCACAGCACACAAAGCAGTAGAAAACAAGGACGCACAGCGAGAGCCAATGTCACAAGCAAGGAGCTTTCCACCAGCCAGCGGCGCATGTGTGGAGGGTGAGAATTGGCGCGGCTAACGAGAAGCCACGCGTCGCCCGGTGCACCTCGATTTTGTTTATTGTAATGGCTGTTGTGTTCGCTTCACTGCGATTCAGTTCAATTTTTGGCAATATTGTTGGCTTGCTGCTGTTGCTATGGTTTTTGTTGTTGTTGCTGGAGCGGTAAAAAGGATATACGAGCTGGTAAACGAGATTAAGAATCTGCCACGTTCCGAATACCGAATTTTTTGCCGGGATCGTGAACGCCTTTGGCTAAGCAGAAGAAAGTAGGGAAAGTTGTCAAGAAGAGTGTGTGTGAGAGAGAGAGAGAGAGCGAGACAAGGACAGTGACACTTTTGTACTTGAAAATTTCCTGCATTTGATTTTCTTTGCATTGCTCTTATGGGAAATTTGGTGATTGACATTTTTTTTCAATCAAAGAGAATAAAACAACACAAAGCAAACAAAGAAGAAGGAAAACAGCGCTAAAAAGTGGCGCGAAAAACGAAAAGTACCGAAAAATATCATTTTGGCTTTTTTAACCAGCAGAAGGTCACCGTTAATGAGGCGCACCAGTTTGCATTTGCGTTTTTTGCGTGCTTTGTTCGATTTTTTATGGTGTTTACCTGTTTTGGTGAGTCGTTTCGTAGTCTAAAATACCCACAGCAGTAATGTGTTTCTTGGAAACGCTTTGGGATCTTAATTGCTGGCAAAGAGCGAAAAATACTAATGGACACAATTTGCCTTCTTTTATGAAAAGATGAAACATTTTTTAAATACCAAAAATTATAATGCACCATGGGAGTCAAAAACAGGCGACCGACAGGTGAAAATACGACATGTGCAAAATAAGAATTTATGTGAAGATTTCTCTGAGAATATCTAATTCTGCATAGAACATTAGCAAATCATTTTTTATTGCCAGCAATTTTGCGAATTACCTTAGAGCAGTTTGAGTGTAATTGGTGTTGGACTTAAAAAATCATTATTATCTTTTATGACGTGAACACAGTTTTCATGTGTCGAAAGAATCGAATCAATATCGGAATAATTAAAAATGTTGCCTATGTATA
This sequence comes from Melieria picta, assembly GCA_964056695.1. Lineage (NCBI taxonomy): Eukaryota > Metazoa > Arthropoda > Insecta > Diptera > Ulidiidae > Melieria > Melieria picta. Next base: position 141,552,727 of record OZ057398.1, read on the forward strand.
TTATTACCTACGTGAAATCGTTTAGTTGGAATTAATTTGTTCATATAGAGATAGATATTAATTTGTCTAGTCAGTACGTGATCTAAGAAGTTGAACAGCGACATCCCATTGAATTACAAAGCTTCACTAAGCTTTAGTCTCAAAAGATATGAGATATCTTTCTATGAGACTGTCTCCCAATGTCCTTGAGAGATATGTGCAAAAATTAAACTAGGCTTGTAAAACTCAAACTGGTCCAAAATTATTATCCACATTTCGGACCGTTTTTGTCTTTGCATCAGATCACTTTGGGAAGATGGGACAATCTTCTGCGACATTCCATTGAACTACAAAGCTTCACTAAACTTGAGGTTCAAAATATATGATATTATCTTTCTATGGGACTATCTCTCAATATCCTTGAGAGATATGAGCAAAATAATTTTGGCTTGTAAATACAAATCGCTTTTAAACGTTTTCAAATTATTGTCTACATTTCGGACTGTTTTTGTGTTTGCATCAGATCACTTTGGGAAGATGGGACAATCTTCATGGTCCCAACTTTCTGGCGGAATCTTTTCTTCCAATGATATCTAAAACTCTATTTATATTCTATAGCAAAAAGGCTTCATGCGGCAGGGTAATAGTCCAATATATATATATATATATATATATATATATATATAATATACTACTGTGTCCAAAAAATAAGGTGACATTTGAATTTAAACTTCGCGCGTCGAAGGATTTGGAGAATTATTTTTTTTTTTAGTCAACAGTCAACAAGGAATATTATTTGAACGTTATGCGTCGTTTGCGTAACGCTATCCGCCTAAAAAGGCCGGAATTGTGGAAAGACAATTCTTGGTTTTTACACCACGATAATGCACCATCCCATACTGCACTCGTAATTCGTGATCATTTCGCCAAAAACTCAACCCATATCGTTCCGCAACCAACGTATTCACCTGATCTGGCGCCGTGCGACTTCTGGCTGTTCAGCAAGCTCAAAAGACCGCTCCGGGGACACCGTTTTGATACGATAGAGGAGATTCAAGCCGCAGCGAAGACGGAACTGAAGGCCATCCCGGAAATTGACTACAATCAGTGTTTCGAAGATTGGAAAATCCGTTGGCATAAGTGCATTGCATCGGGATTACTTTGAAGGGGATGAAATTTATTTGGAAGAATAAATAAAGAATTTTCAAAATAAATACAATGTCACCTTATGTGTACACAGTAGTATATAAATATATAATATATATCTCCCAAATGTAATCGCTCTACAGTTGGTTAATGTTCTACTCATAATTATCCTCGCATTCGCACAGCCTGTAGCCGTTCATACAGATTAGCACCGGAACAGATGGCTTTTATTTTTTATGCAAATGTGAAATTTTCTAAATCGCCCACATTTTATATTAAAAAAGTGAGTGTAAGAACACGCCGCAGCGACTACATGTGGCCCAGTGCATAAATCTGCGGCGTAAGAAATTACAACAAGTGTTTCAAATTTGAAGCGTTTCTTAAATCGAAAAGTTGCACCGCTTGGGTCATCTCTTGCCCCCACGAGCCATTTGAGGGGATTAAAAAAAAGATGCCACAAAAGAAATTATACGTACGAGTATGTATGAGTCGAGATAGTAACAGCTGCGGCAAAATGTTTTCTTAGAAACAAGAACCGAAACGGAAAATGAGAAAGAAGGAGCAAGAATAAGAACATTGCACGTCGGTCGTGAAAGGACAGACAGACAGACGTGCGATGTGAGACCCAGATGTGGAAAATGTGGTATGAACATTCTTGGTGTCCTTAGAACGGCTGCGGCAACGACTATGACGGCGAAATGGAAAAATAACACGACCGGAATGTTTATCTTGAACTTTCGCCCCTCCCCCGCGGTGGCCGCCCTGAATGAATAGCAGCAGCAGCAACGACTTTGTCAGTGAACAGAGAGAAGGCGAAAAACACCAAAAGGCCATCGACGACAGCAGCGACAGCGGCCACAGGAAGGCGCCTGGCAACTTTCCCCAACACAGCGTTGCTACCGCTTCCTGCCGCATGCCGTCGGTGAGCGGGTGGCGGTAGCGGGGTGGGCACTACGTGTGCCCCAAGAAATGCGCGCGTCTTCGCAATAAATCTCATTTACGAGCGCACACAATGGCAACAATGGCCGGCAAGAGTGCCGGCTTGTTGCTGGCGGGGCGCGCAGTGAAGGGAAGAAACAGCTAAGGAAGCTGCTGGCGGAAAATGGGAAATGAGAAAATGAACCTAAGCAAAGCAAACTATTCGAATGGCATTTGAGGCAAGCAGCAGCAGCAGTGGCTCCCAAGGCAGTCGATTTGTTGGTGTGTTTGTGCGGCGTGTTGTTGAGCGGAGTATGAAGCAAGCAGCTGGGAAAAAATGATGTCGAGGAAAAAGGGTCTTTCGCATTAAGAAAACAAATGGCAGGCTTGGAAATGCCAGCACAGGCTGCAGCGGTGGGGATTGGAATGTTAGATATAAGTGTACAAGTATGTGCGTTGATGTGTAAGAGGGAAGGGGATGGTGTAGCACGAGGCACGTAACTTGATTGCTTTGCTGGCAATCGTCTCCCTCGACTTGGCCCCGTCGTCAGCACTGCTGCCAACATCCGGCCAGCAGCCATTTTCGAACGGAAGCGCCCGCCAGAGCGTGTGTTGCGATGCAAAACGGAAGCGAATGAAAAAAAGTAGGCAAAGGCAATAACCAACTCAAACAAGAAAAAAATAATATTTGAGAAAAAGTGAGAATGCATTAAAAGCAAACTAAACGGGGAGAAACGCGAGGACGCGAGACGACTTTAGAAAGTTCGGACCACTCGCGTTGAAGCAAACGTTGAAATAGATTAAAAGTTGCGTAGCAGGAGGCGGGGGGAAAAGACGGAACGGCGCACAAACGGGGCATGTGGCAGTCGAAGGCTGTAACGAAGAGTTATATGTCGAGCATATACAGGGTGTGGATGTTTTAAAGATGGTAGGAAAGTAATTGCGGAAGTAGAAAAATTACTGGAAATATTTTTTAGATATAGAAGCAATTTTTAATATTTTGGGACTAAACGAAATTCATAAAATACAATATGCATTTTTTTGTGGTACTTAGTTTAGAACTACAAGTCGTCAGGCTTAGTAGGAAAAAGAGAATGAAGGATAAAAAAAATGTCAAGAAATCCTACATTGGAAACTTTTTCCTCTTGAGAAAGAATTCAACGAATGATGAATGTTTGTTTTTGCTTTTACAGTATTTGACCAGAGATTCCATATTTGTGGGTGGTGGGAAATTGGTTAGACTATCTGATAAACTAGACTAGACTAGACTAGACTAGACTAGACTAGACTAGACTAGACTAGACTAGACTAGACTAGACTAGACTAGACTAGACTAGACTAGACTAGACTAGACTAGACTAGACTAGACTAGACTAGACTAGACTAGACTAGACTAGACTAGACTAGACTAGACTAGACTAGACTAGACTAGACTAGACTAGACTAGACTAGACTAGACTAGACTAGACTAGACTAGACTAGACTAGACTAGACTAGACTAGACTAGACTAGACTAGACTAGACTAGACTAGACTAGACTAGACTAGACTAGACTAGACTAGACTAGACTAGACTAGACTAGACTAGACTAGACTAGACTAGACTAGACTAGACTAGACTAGACTAGACTAGACTAGACTAGACTAGACTAGACTAGACTACACAAGACTACACTAGACTAGACTACGCGAGACTAGACTAGACTAGACTAGACTAGACTAGACTAGACTAGACTAGACTAGACTAGACTAGACTAGACTAGACTAGACTAGACTAGACTAGACTAGACTAGACTAGACTAGACTAGACTAGACTAGACTAGACTAGACTAGACTAGACTAGACTAGACTAGACTAGACTAGACTAGACTAGACTAGACTAGACTAGACTAGACTAGACTAGACTAGACTAGACTAGACTAGACTAGACTAGACTAGACTAGACTAGGCTAGGCTAGACTAGGCTTTGAGACAACACTGATCAAAACTAGCAAATTTCTTGACTTGGTTCACGGTCTCACTGCTTTTTCTGCCACGAACGTTTTGCAAAGCAAAAAAAAATAACGTAAGAATAACACGACAACCCCTGTAACGACCCATTTTACATGTTTTTTTGTACATTTACATATATACACATACTTTTTTATACATACATAAATACATATTTAGGTAGTTTTACATATATACACATACTTTTTCATACATACATAAATACATATTTAAGTGTGCAGTAAATATGTATTGGTTTATGCGTTGCGAACATGCCGCTGCATGCCGCGTACTGTTTGAGCATCCAATATGTGCTGCCAATAAATAAACTTAATGTGTGCGCAAGAATATTAAAAAAGAAAATTATATGCGCAGCTCCACTGGCAGCGCCACCGTCGTCGTTGCCGCCAGCACAACAACACAGCCCACTGAACGCTGCGCCCGACCACTCGCGCCCCTCCGCTCGGCCGCCCGCATTTATTCCGCTGCCGCTTCAGTAGTTCACAAGTTGCGCGGTGCTTTGTGTGCAAATTTACATAAATACAATTAGGCTGCAGCACCAACAACAACAACAACAATAACAACTACAGCAACGAAAACAACGTGCGACAGTGACAGCCATCGAATGGAACAAAATTAAAAAATATTCATATGGAAATTGCGATCGCGGCTGATTGGAGCGCTGCTGTGTGTGTTGTTGTTGCTTTTGGTGTTGGCTGCTGTTCGCCATTAAAATGCATCGAGTGTGTGTGTGTGCGTGCGAGTACACGAACTGCTGGAAGTCAATAAATAAAGTCGAAATTAAAATTCATATTCATAATTTGCACTGACACAATCAGCGCTCAAGTGTTGTAAGTGCGGGCGGCACACTTACGACTACGCCGGATGTCAATGAATGAGTGAAAGACACGTCTTTCATGTTGTTGTATTTAACTGTACAAATGTAATATTGTTTTTTTAAATTAATTTTATTTTTGGCAAAATGTGAGTGAATGAGTGAATTTGTTTGGCTAGTTTACTGTCACTTTGGCTCACACGAAATTGGTTTGTGATTTGGTTAAAATTAAAAATATCAGTTTAGGATTAAGCAAATGAAGCTAAATGAAGTGTATGAAATATTCTCGTGATAAGTAGAGATGAATTAACAGATAAATTTGAGACGATCCGAAAGGCCAAGTACGCCGAGTAGCCCACGGAACTCAGGTCTCAGGATGAAACTTGATGAGAGACAGCAGTGGAAGGAGAAGTAACTTTCGTCTTGGACAAATGAGCTACAATTAGACATATAGTACATATGTATGTATGTACATAATATATTTATAGTACAATATTTTTAGTACTGTTTATAGTATCATGTCAGAACGTTTAAATTTAAAAAATGTGCAATAAACACATCTCTGCTCATAATATGGAATTTTTACAAACATTAAAGAAATAATAACCAAATAACATAAAAAACAGAATTTTTTTTAATTACAAATCAATATCTACAAAAAAACATAATATCTTTTAAAATTGTCTCTTATTGGCAATTTTCCAAACTGCCTGTTGCAACCTTAAATTAAAATCTTTTGACTTTGTTTCAAGTCATTCACACCAGCATCGCTTAAGCCTTCCATGCTCACGTACGACGACATACGGAATTATTGAAAATTAAATTGAAAACTTTGAAGATGTTGTGTGGCCTTAACGACTGACGCAGGCAATCTGCAACACGTTGCCACATCGCCGCACAATTTGCGCGAAAACGGAAGTGGGGAATTAAATATTGCATGAATGTGCAAAAACGTAACAACTACAACTTCACAACAAGTAAAATTACAAGAGAAACAAAAAGAAGGACTGGTGCTAATGCGATAAGACAAGACAAGACAAGCCAGAAGTGCTTACGTAGAGAATTTAATAATATTAAAAAAATATGTGAGCGAGATATTAGAATCAGTACAACAGTAGTAAAGAAGCAAAAGAAAAAAAAGAGGATGCGAAAAATGCGTAAGAAGACGCATGTTGCATTTATGGGTGTGGTGAACATTTGCAGCGCATAGCGTGGAGGGCAGATGGACTCTACTGATAACAATTTGGTTGAAACTTATCAAATAGAAATTTTACTATCATAATAATTTGGAAACCATATTAAGTATTAAAATAAATAATAAAATTATAATTCAAAATTATAAAGTTTACTTCAAGAAAAAATTTTTGCGGGTCACTGACTTGTGCCAATACATACATTGTAGCATATTTAAGTATACTTACGAACTATTTCGTGACATATGCCAGTTTCACGTTCCATGTTGTGCCTGAACTTTGCAATAACTGCACTTGGAAATTGTTTGTGCCAATCATTAAAACTCCTAATGACACATGGTACGTGCGTTATGTGGTAAACTTTAATTTTCTCACCTAATCGCAGCTGATTAGCAGCAGCTTGCAGTACATGCGGCAACTACTGCAACTGGTTGCTGGAAATTAAGAAACTTTTGGGCGGTTTCTCACCACTGTCTAAGTTGCACAAACAAACAACACATTTTGTTGATTCAATTATTGACGCCATCAATAACTTTCTCACACCAAATAGAAGAAACTTAGTAGTTTACAGTTCAGCTTATCTCTGAGCTTATACAACTTAAAGAACATTTTGCAAAACTAACATGAAACTTAAAAAAATTTTCATGAAATATATAAAGAAAATTGCACAGGAAAAATATAATAAAAAATTAATAAATAAAATAAAATAAAATACAATGAAAAAAATAAAATAAAATAAAATAACATAAAATAAAATAAAATAAAATAAAATAAAATAAAATAAAATAAAATAAAACAAAACAAAACAAAACAAAATAAAATAAAATAATATAAATAAATAAATACATATCGGAACTACTTTTACGAAATGTGAGATCGTTACTATTATTCTCATGATTTGTAGTACTTAGTTCTTATTTTGTAAACAACTTTTTAATGATTTCTGTTGTCGGAATTATGGTCGATTTTTTTTTTGGCAGTGCTGTTAGATGCCAACAGACGTTAATAGAATAAACCTAAAGAGTAGTGCTTATAAATTAATAAGTCTATGATTAGTGAGTTCTACAATTGCTGCCTAAATCACGAATTTCGAATCGAAACTTCAAAATTCACTTCATTTTTCATTTTCGTAACGTATTTTCATACGAATCATATTTCTATTGAAATATCATTTATTTGTCCAAATTATGAACAAAATGTATTCTATTTTATATGTTTTGCAAAAATAACACGACTTGCAAACTCTCAGCTGCACTTAAGCGACGTTAAAGCAACGAACAACTTCCATCGGCCACCACGCAGTACGCAAATCGAACAAGCTGCACGCTGGGAGGTCTCAATTTAAAATATTAACAACAACAACAATGACTCTGAAGCCAACCACAAATCGAACGACTGTTTGGCCATTCGCCGTGGGCATTCTCCCATTTTTAATTCGAAGTCAGCCATTAAAATCAAGATTAAAGTGATTTATGACCGCAACACACACACACACACAAACATACTCGCAGTGAGCAATCAGGTATGGTTGAAAACACTAACAACAAGCTGTATAAAAGTATTGTTGTAGCACATTCGGAGGGAGGAGATTAGTGAGCTCACAGCCACCAGCCAACGCTTGGTGATGCTTCCCAAAGGCTTCTGCACTTTCGGTCGGTGGTGTGCTCGTGCACTTTGCTGAGCTCGTAAAGCAATTTGGATTGTCGCCGTTAACGTCTTGATTCGTTGTCGATATTCAAATGCTAACTTTAGAATATCCAACTGGCTCGTTGTTGTTGTTACGTTTTATATATTTGTTGGTTGTGTTGGAGCGCCGTTTGTGAACGGGCTCCGTGAGCAACCGAAAACCACGATTGGCAGTGGTAATTAACGAAATACATCTTCGAAATGTTTGTGTGGAGGAGGTAAATAACTTTTCTCACTGTCGCTGTTCATTAGCGAGTCTGTGAGATTCGTTCGTTTGTTCATTTGTTCATAACAAAGACACCAACAACAAGTGACAATGATGAAGTTGACACTCGAATTTATGGCGCTGCAAGTCCGATTGATGCGTACGCAAGCGCGGATGTCCAAAGACGGACAGTCTGCAGCACGACTGCCTGGACAGAGGGACAGCGAGACAGACAAGAGTTGGTCACTGGCCAGTTCCATACGGCCGACCATGCGACGCAGCGACATGGACATGGACGCCGGATCGCGCAGTTGAGTTGTGTTGCTTCCCATTTTGTTGCGACTGGACAGTGTAATTTATTGCAATTTTGTTGTATTGTATTCGTACGTCATCTTACCTGCGTTGCCGTTGTGGGGTTTGTTGGTAGTGGTTTGTTTGCGATCGTCCGAAAAAAGACAAAACAGGATTTGAATTTTAAATCGACCAATAAAAATGTTACAGCTGACGTTATCAGCGGCGCGCGGAGTTGCTGTTGTTGTCTTGTTCTTGTTGTTTTTCTGTTTCTGTTTTTGTTTTGTTGCTTGTCTGAAACAGTGGAAGGGGCCTTTGTTTCACTAATTAAGTTACTTTGTACTTTGCCGACCCACTTACTGGACGTATGATTTATTTTCGTCGCGCTGATGTGACTCACGATTGGCCGCAAGCCTCAGAAAATTGCCAAATTTTCGTAATTGAAGATATGTAAATTTTGTTAATTGCAAGTTGAGTATTGAGTTATTTATGCATTTGTTTTTACATAAAATTAATTAGTCAAGTAAGTAAATTAAAACATTTTTAAGTAAATTATAAAGTATTATTTGATTTATTTTTGACTTTGAAACCAATTATAATGCAATATAATTGAAAGAATTTAAAGCAGTTTATTGTAAAATATTAAATGGCTTTACCAAGAAACTCAGAATTGTTGAATAATTGAAAAATTAGACCCCAAGACATTTTAATATCCGTCAGCAAAGTTAACTTGAAATAATGAATGAATGAATGAAATTAATTGCAAGTTAACTATTAAGTAATTTATACATTTATTTTTACATAAAATCAATTAGTTGAGTAAATAAAATAAAACATTTTTTAGCATATTCTAAAATATTATTTGATTAATTTTTGATTTTGAAACCAATTATAATGCAACGTAATTGAAAGAATTTACAGAAAATTATTGTAAAATATTAAATGGCTTTACCAAGAAATTCAGAATTGTTGAATAATTGAAAAATTAGACCTGAAGAAATTTTAAGTTCCGTCATCAAAGTTAACTTGAAATAATGAATGAATAAATAATGAATAAATGAAATTAATTGCAAGTTAAGTATTGAGTAATTTATACATTTGATTTTACATAAAATCAATTAGTTATGTAAATAAAATAAAACATTTTGAAGTAAATTCCAAAGTATTATTTGATTTATTTTTGATTTTGAAACCACTTATAACGCAACGTAATTAAAAAGAATTTGAAGTAATTTATTGTAAAATATTAAATGGCTTTACCAAGAAACTCAGAATTGTTGAATAATTGAAAAATCAGACCCCAAGACATTTTAAGTTCCGTCAGAAAAGTTAACTTGAAATAATGAATGAATAAATGAAACTAAGTGCAAGTTAATTTTTGAGTAATTTATACATTTGATTTTACATAAAATCAATTAGTTATGTAAATAAATTAAAATATTTTGAAGTAAATTCTAAAGTATTATTTGATTTATTTTTGATTTTGAAACCACTTATAATGCATTGTAATTGAAAGAATTTAAAGCAATTTATTGTAAAATATTAAATGGCTTTACCAAGAAACTCAGAATTGTTGAATAATTGAAAAATTAGACCCCAAGACATTTTAAGTTTCGTCAGTAAGTAAGTAAATAAATTAAAACATGTTTAAGTAAACTCGGAAGTATTATTTAAATTATTTTTGATTTTGAAACCACTTATAATGCAATGTAATTGAAAGAATTTACAGAGAATTATTGTAAAATTTTAAATGGCTTTACCAAGAAACTCAGAATTGTTGAATAATTGAAAAATTAGACCCCAAGACAGTTTAAGTTCCGTCAGCAAAGTTAACTTGAAATAATGAATGAATACATAATGAATAAATTAAATTAATTGCAATATACGCATTGAGTAATTTATACATTTGTTTTTACATAAAATCAATTAGTTGAGTAAATGAAATAAAACATTTTTGAGCATATTCTAAAATATTATTTGATTAATTTTTGATTTTGAAACCACTCATAATGCAATGTAATTGAAAGAATTTACAGAAAATTATTGTAAAATATTAAATGGCTTTACCAAGAAACTCAGAATTGTTGAATAATTGAAAAATTAGACCCCAAGACATTTTAAGTTCCGTCAGCAAAGTTAACTTGAAATAATGAATGAATAAATGAAATTAATTGCAAGTTGAGTATTGAGTAATTTATGCATTTGATTTTACATAAAATTAATTAGTCAAGTAAGTAAATTAAACAGTTTTAAGTAAATTATAAAGTATTATTTGATTAATTTTTTATTTTGAAACCACTTATAATGCAACGTAATTGAAAGAATTTAAAGCAATTTATTGTAAAATATTAAATGGCTTTACCAAGACACTCAGAATTGTTGAATAATTGAAAAATTAGACCCCAAGACATTTTAAATTCCGTCAGCAAAGTTAACTTGAAATAATGAATAAATAAATAATGAATAAATATAAACAAAATCCAAAAACTCTGCTAATACCAGGGACCGTAAAAATTATGAGCTAAATATAAAAATCAAAATATAAAACTTATTTTTCGATTTTTATTTTCCGCTCACCGAATAAAAATTATTTGTTGATTTTTTTGTTTTGATCAGAAAATAAAAATTATTTGTCGAGTTTTATTTTTTTGGGGAAAAATAAAAATTATGCGGTGAGTTTGATTTTTCACTTGCAGAATGAGAATTTGTTTTTCAGTTTTATTTTTTCTTCTCAAAATAAAAATTACGGGGCGAGATTTTGTTTTTGATTTCAGTTTTGAGAAAGTTTTGTTGTTTGAAGACCCCCCCTATTTTTTAATGAAGAATATTTTCTCAAAAGACAATATGGTATTTTTTCAATATTTTACTCAATACAAGCTTTTTATGAGAAATTTTTCCGAAAAACATGAAAAAGGGTGGTTAGTAAAGGGGGAGGGGGGCTTCATGTATACACAAAAAATATTCACACTTTTAATGCAAACAACTTTGTCTTAGACATCAAAGCTCTAGCTCTTCAAGTTTTTATACTTTCCGTGTAAAAGTCTATAGGGACCCTTTAACCTTTATGTGCAAATTACGAAAAAACTCAAACGTGCTGGACTATTACTTTGTTGGGCAAAAATGATCAGAATGACGTCCTCTTTCAGAAATATATGGTCGTTACTCTGTTGCACACAATAAGTTTAAAAATATTGTACTTTGTTATTATTTGGTGAGCAGAAAATAAAAATCGAGAAATTTTGGTTTATTGCTTTTTTGATAACTGCTTTCAAAAACAATCACTTTATTGCACTACATGATATATCTGCAATGCTTCCTTCATCTGGATTTTGTTGATTAAAAATATTGCGATAATAATTATTTACGGTCCCTGGCTAATACACATTTTAATTAGCCAGGTATTCGTTTTTCAAATCAAAATACAAAATATTTTGTTTTTATATTTTTCACTCCATACACAATTTTTTCTCCATAAATTCCTCTACCCACATTTGGTTAAAATTCCGACAAAGCATTCACATGCATACTCGTATATTTTTATCGACTTATCGCATATTCAGCACATTCAATTAAGCGACTATTTGCGGCAATTAAATGCATTCACATTTGCGATAATGTAGTCGGCCGCATGGCCATTAGGCAATTTATTGGTCACTGCACTCATCACTGTGATGAGCATATGAAAAATTCATATTCAGGTGTTTGCGAAGAGGAGAGATTTGAGGGGTTGCAACTGGTTGCACTTGCAGCACGTACGTTCACAACAAATGGCGACAGATATGGCCCGTTTGATGGGATTTTATGGTCCTACACAAATTCTGTCCTTTGCCCGACGATGCCAAAGCGGTTTGTTGTGCGCACTGGAGTGGCTTTCCGAGAAGGTCACTCGAAGAGTGTGCAAGCATGGAGGGGAGTAGATATGTGGTGAAGCGGCATGCAGCATGGACCACGTTGGCAGTATTTTTCGATTATGTATAAAATCAGTGTTTATTGCAAATTGTTTCTATGTGTGGAAAATCCAATTTGTCGGCGTTAGAAGTGGGAGTGAGACGGCTTCATAACAGAATTGTTTTATAATTATTTAGGCATTAAAATTGCACAATGAAATGGGCGTTCACTGAATTTCACTATCAAGCTTGAATTTAAAACTGCTTCTTTGTAAGCAGCCAAAAATCCTCTGACCAGTGTATGCGCTGATAACAGCTCGAACTGCGCCGACGCATAGCCACACAGAGGCCACATGCCACAACAGTTCATATCACTAAATACTCGTTTACCTAATCCGCAATTTTGCTTTTTCGCAATTTATTTGCGCTCAGCGAGCAACAACGATGCATTGTTGTTATTGTTGTTGTTTGTTTCGGTTGTTGTGCTGATAACCATTAACATTAATTTTAGTTACACAAATATTGGAAAACACGTTAGAAGCGCCCGCTTTGCCAATCCACTTCAATTTAGCTCTCGGCCCCGCATACATCCACATCCACATCCACACCCACTCACACTCACAATCACACGTGCCGCCACTGCTTTTGAAGTGTTGTTTCCTGTTGTGTCATTACATAACTTTCCCAGCTCTACACCTATGCGCCAAAATGGTTGTGGCACACTATGTGTGTGTGTGTGTGAGTACATACTCCGCCCCCTCTCGACCACACATGGCCTACGGTTAAGGCAGCCTTGTTGCCTGCCTGCGGCATTAATTAAATTTACGAGTACACGTTTTTGTGCCTGTTCGGCGTGTTCGGTGCGTCATTTAGATTTGGTTACGTGCGCCCTTAATGGGCTATTACCGCTATCAAATACGCATAAATATCCAAGGATTAGACTTACACCTCGGCAGCACTGCAAGAGGGAATGTGCATAAGGTGGCTGAAAGTTTGGGGCTTGATTTCGATTCAATCAGTTTTGCATTTGTGTGCGAAAAGTTTGAGGTGGACCAAAGAGGAGCAAATATACCTAAATGTTACACAGCTTAAGGGTTTCAGTGACAAAGCCTAAACTATTGCGAAAAACACAAAAAGCTTTTATACGTAAATCTTGGCTTTGCAGTATAAACTCTTTGTTGGCCCAAACAACTCGTTACCGGAATTCAGCCTACATTATTATTTCAGGTCTCAAGATGTCTCTACTTTGTGTAAGGCTTTTCCAATTGGTCCCACTACACTTCTTGCTTATGGTCTTTCCAGGGGAGATCACTATACTCATTTTTTTACCATAATCATCCGAACGTCACATCGACTACTCCTTTCATTATTAATACGATTTAGGGATTCTCAACTCCGAGTAATACACTTCAACTTCAACGCCTTTAAGTATGCTTCAGCTATCGGGCAAACAGTCAAATTTTTAAAGATCCATGATGAAGCTACGGCATCGAGTTTCTCAACCCTTTTATCATCGCTGTGGTTTGTGATGTTCATGTCCATGTTTCCATGTTTGGTGTATTGTGTCTCAAGGTTTTTCATTAATACGTCAATGGGCAAAGGATAAATACTATAGAAATATTTCAGTATATTAGAAATATTTAGTATTAAAAAATCCCCGTACTTTTTAAATACTTTCAGATCTCCAGAGTCATACATTCATATTTATAATTAAAATCATTTCAAACACCCAACAAACAATTTCTCCATATAAATTATTAGCGACAAACAAATTGTACACACAAAAAAATCGATATACTCGCGAAACTAAGGGCCAAATGTAGTAAAACTGCATATTTAGTTTTTCTCTCTGACGTCAGAATTTTTTTTAAAAGGACTTTGAAATTTCAAGGACCTGTTTATTTTAAAAATTGAGCGTAATGTAGAATAACAATATGGGTATCAAATGAGAGAGAAAAATCCTTAAAATCTTAAAAAATCTAATGTTTTGGTGCAAAAGGACGAAGAGGTGTTGAAAATGTCCTTTTAAAAACTTTATTCTTGAATATGCTTGGAAATTTTCAATAGTTTTTTTCTGAAAAAATATATCTTAAGGACTAATATGTACACTACCGCATCCTCGAATTTCGTCCTTCTAACTTTATTAGTTTAGGATAAAAAAAAATGTAATACTTCTCTCTATAAAACAAAGATATATTGCACCGTACGACAAACATAAAATATAGTAGGTAACTATATCGATTTTTTTTCATGTGTTCTGAAATTTTTTGATTTTTGTCGCACGGTGTAATGCTTGAATTTTTTTCCTTGAAGAATTTGAAAATTTTCAAGTCAAAAGAAATATTTTTTGTCAAATAAAAATTTGTCATTACGTGAACGTACGCGTATTTAAGAACGAGTTTTGTTGTACTTATAATCGTGATTTGATTTGAATAATGGACTGGCCATGCGACAGTACTATAAAATATGTGTTTTATTTAAATTTTTAGAAATAAATTAAGTTTTCGTTATAGTTAGTATCCAAAAAGCTATAGAGAACAAGAAAAAATGGCAAAAAATCGAATAAGATAATTTCAATATCGCAACAATATCGAGATTTTCGAAATTTTCTCATTTTTCTCGTTTTCGATATCAATTCAGACATTTTAGCAATACTCGAAAACGAGAAAAATTCTCGCCTTAACGATACCGTTTCTATATCGCTTGGTTTGCTGGGCATTTTTTAAAAACGGATTAGCAAAACAAATAAGCAGCAAGAAACTGCAAAGTGCATTCAACTCGCTATGAAGCAATGACACTCAATATATGTATTTTTTATGTTAAACTTAATTGGAATCCACTAATAAATAATTTTATAAATTTTAATTACCGTCAACAATGTGGTTTCACTAAATGAAATTCGGTCACTGAACGATTAATTGGTATAAAAATTAATAATTAAATTTTAAATGCGCACAAACAATATTTCGGAGAGAAATTTCTGTTGTTGCTGAAAAGTAAAAATTAGGTAGATGGTTCCTGCTATCCAGTTTTTGGTTCACAGTCAAATAATTCTCTCGTTCCAGAGGTTTGAAAATGTACTCAAAAACTTGCCTTCCTTTTCTATAGGAAACCAAGAAGATTCTTCCACTTCTGTCCATTTCGGTTCCAGTCCAGAAATAGTACAATTTTACTGCCTATACAGAAAGTATTTCTTGAGTGTTGGTCAATGGAAAAAGCCAAATTAAATTAAAAAATATTCAGTTTATGTTAAGAAAATTGCCAACATTACCTACAGGCCAAGAAACTTGCCGTATCCTTTGACGCGTTTAGCTCAAAAAAATTATATTTTTTATTTGCCTTGACAATTTATGACATTTGTGACAGTTTGTTGCAACACGTTGTGCACGTTTGATGCGGATTTAGTGTGAAAAACACTGCACATATGCTCAGAGTGTGGACAATGTTTGAGCACCAGCGCCCTTCCGTAGACAATGCGTCGCGTCGTGTGAAAGGCAACGTGCCTCATACTATTTTTTAAACAGTTTTTTACACGCCCAAAGAGTGGTCTACAATATTTACAGTTCATTAAAAAGGACGCACCGCAGGATGTCGCCTCACTGTCCATGTCTGCAGCTCATTAAAAAGGGGTATTCCACAACTGAAGTCGCAAGGCCTGAGTTTTGGTTCTGTGAATATTGTCGAATGATTGTTGTTTTTGGTTGGTCTCAATGCAATTCCTATAATTTTCTGTAGCATTTTCATTTTCAAACCAATACTGGCGGGTCGAGTGCTTTAAATTCCCTTTGGTAATTTGCCACGCTCCAACGCAGCAGCACAACTGGAAAACCGATTTCGATTGCACTTCCCGCGCCAATCGCTCCCATATGGCCGCGCTGCCCGTTATTTTGGGATATGTGAAGAGTCGTTAAATTTTATTTGACAGCTTTGGAGAAATGTACGAGCGCATTCGCATTTCCATTTCGACTGACATTCGCAATGCCGATTCACATTGGCATTGGTATTCGCCGCCGCATCGGCATTCAAATCGAATTCATTTCGCCACTGGCGGTTCCGGTCATATTGCAGTGTGGGATGGGGGATGGGGGGGCGTTGAGCGTTTTCCATTGGCATAATGTTGTTATTGGTGGAGTGGAGGAAGTGTGTATGCTGGGCGTATGCGAGATTGTTGTACTATCTGCAATGTACAGCAGGCAATAAGCAGTTAAAAATGTTGGCTATAATTGCAGCTTCACAAAACAATAGAACTGCCATTGTGAAGCGTACAAGCGGGGCGACGCGACGCAACGCAACGCATCGAGCATAGAAAATTTTAAAATGGTTTTGCGTGCATGTATCTGCATTCAAGTGAACACATTAATGGCTCACTGGGGATGCATAGGGCGACGAGTTCCGAACGAGTACGTGTTCGTTGTTGGCTGTTTTTCCATTTTATTAAAAATCGTAATGGGCATTCAATTTCGAAAGAACAAAATTATGTTGGAAATATACACATATTTACTTCCACATATTGCATGTAGTTGTGCGTGTATTGAAAAGAAAACTTTAGTGCAAACTTTCAAATATATATAAGTCATACTCACAATCTTCGGCCAACGGTCTTTCATCGTAGCATTTGCAAAATGGTGATGTATATTTTTGCTCTACACTAACAAAATAGACTGAGTTGCATTTGCTAAACTCTTGTAAATATGCAACACATAGAACCTATAGTTAAAATTTACTACGCAAATGCAATACCGAATTGAAAAACTGACAGCAGTTGAAAGAAAAGCTAAAGACAAAAAAGAAATTGTTAAACATGGAAAAGAAAGAAATAAAGAATCGAGAGAGAGAGAAAGTGGAGTAAGGAAGCCATCGATAAATTACTAAATTATATCCAAGGATCTCCCGACATACAATACCTGTAAATTTCTTGCTTTGCAACTAGTATTGCAAACTCAATAGAGAAAGACCGACCACAGTTGATGGCAAATTTTTGCTATTGCACAGATTTGTAAACTCAAATGCACAAGAATGTGAATAGGGCTAATAAATTATCTTCAAGGAGCTCCCGAAATGGAGGATTTCTTGGCAAAAACTTTGCGAGAGCTCCTGCTGTAGCTGGCTGCATTCACAATAGTTGTGAATTTCCCAATTTGCAAAAAGTATTGCAAACTAAATAGAAAAAGACCGCTCACAGTTGATGGCAAATGTTTTCTATTGTCCAGATTTGCAATCTCAAATGCACAAGGTTGTGAATAAGGCTGATAAATTATATTCAAGGAGCTCCTGAAATGGAGGCCTTCTTAGCAACAACTCTGCGGGTGCTCCTACTATAGCTGGCTGCATTTACAATAGCTGTGAATTTTGTGTTTTGCACACAAGTATTGCAAACTAACTAAATGGAAAAAAACAACTTACAATTGATGGCAAATGTTTGCTATTGTCCAGATTTGCAATCTCAAATGCACAAGGTTGTGAATAAGGCTGATAAATTATATTCAAGGAGCTCCTGAAATGGAGGCCTTCTTAGCAAAAACTTTGCGAGTGCTCCTGCTATAGCTGGCTGTATTCACAATAGTTGTGAATTTCGCAATTTGCAACAAGTATTGCAAACTAAATAGAGATAGACCGCTCACAGTTGATGGCAAATGTTTGCTATTGCACAGATTTTCAAACTCAAATGTACAAGATTTTGAATAGGGCTGATAAATTATCTTCAAGTATCTCCCGAAATGGAGGCCTTCTTAGCAAAAACCTTGCGAGTGCTCCTGCTGTAGCTGGCTGCATTCACAATAGCTTTGAATTTCGTATTCTGCAACAAGTATTGCAAACTAAATAGAAAAAAACTGCTCACAGTTCATGGCAAATGTTTGCTATTGCAAAGATTTGCAACCTCAAATGCTCAAGATTGTGAATAGGGCTGAAAAATTATCTTCAAGGAACTCCCGAAATGGAGGCCTTCTTCTGGCTGCATTCCCAATAGGTGTGAATTTCGTGTTTAGCAACAAGAAAAAGGAAAAAGACAGCTCATAGTTGATGGAAAATGTTTGCTATTGCACAGATTTGCAATCTCAAATGCTCAAGAATGGAATACAAGAGAGGACGGATTATTCTTAAATTTTTGTTTTTTACTTAAACTAATATCAACGACAATAACTATACTTGACTCCCTCCTATTGAAATAGGTGATTACCATGAAAGTGTTTGGTTTTTGTTTTTAAAATTAGTGGACATCTTCATAGGAACGAATCAGCTATTAGGTTTCTTCCCGTTTATGCGGTTAGTGTTTAACTATCCAGAGATCGGCCTCAATCAAAGACTTTCTTCCTAACAACCACATTACTCGTTATCGCAGTTAGGCCTATAAGGCTGGATGCTCCCAAACATATACTTTTTCGACTCGCTGTCATAACTATATCTTTTTTTAAAAAAATTTTTAAAAAAGACTTACCAGCTCCGGAGGAACCAGGTCTATGCGTGGCCCTACAGTAAATTCGTCTGATTGAATTCAATGACAAATTCCCTATGGAACATTATACAACCAGTGAACAGTTTAAAGAAATATTCAACAAAAATACAAAGTGTTAGCTCATAAAATGCTAATAACCGTAAACTGCATACAATTTTAGTGCATCATAAAAATGTGTTAAAACTTAAAAACACTTATAACCTACTTTAAACATGACACATATCGTTTTGCTTATTCTAAGAATGTTTTTATTCAATCAAAGTAGAGCCAAATCAATAAAAGTTTTGAAAAGTTGGTAAACAAATAATTTTTTATTTAATTGCCGCAATTACTATAATTTTTATAAAATTCAATCATTTTTTAAGTTTTCGCAAATTTTTCACAAATACAATCTTTTATCTATCTTTGTATAATTGTTTGCAACATTTCAGCAACATTCCACCAAAGTCCACCAATGAAACGTCTTCCAGCTCTGAGGCAACGAAAATACACAGAAAAACGAGAACACCATTAATGTTGGAAAATGGCGAAAATTTTCTTGCGTATCAAAAACAATTTCCCCCATCTACTAGCGAACTTTTTGTACGAATCGCGCACCGCTCGCTCTCGCCGCCGCTGTAAGATCAAACGCACCAGTGGGCGGCGCCATTCATGCATTCGTCGGCTCCTACAGAGCGTCGGTTGGTGGCCCATCCCCGCCATTGGTCCACTGGCAGGACGCAGCAGCCGTCGACAACGAGTTATTGTTATGGCCAAGTTAATGTTGTTCTTGTAAAATACACTTCATACAACATGCAACGAACAACGTACAACGCACTAATATGGTGGAAAAAATTCCTTCGTGTGCGCGCTCCCATAATTCCAGCACTCCGCGACCCGGCGCTGCCCCGCCACCAGCGTCGTGGTGTAGTCGACGTGTGTACTTTTCGCCATTATGGCAGCAATTTTGTCTGCCCACGGACCCGGCCCCAACCTCATTTTCTTCGCATTTCACATTAATACGCGTTGGTGTACATGCGAGTGAGAGTGTGTGAGTGTGTGTGTGTGTGGGAGTGTGTGAGCGCGTGTTTGCGCGAAGGTACGAGTGGTTGTTATGACTGCTTTTGGAAATCGCCCTGCGGCTTAATGTGTTCTCGAAATGGGTTCATATTTTGACGTTTAATGTAGCGAAAATGAAGCAAGGCAGGATTTATGACCTTTGCCCCGACTGCCGCCCACCCAGCACGCATTCTGCCGACCGCGCAGCTGCTGAGCTGTGCTCATGGCGGTCAAAAAAAGCAAGCAGCTTAAATCAATTACAACTAGTCGATTTGTTGTTGTTGTTGTTATTGCTGTAGCACAACAATGCGCTGCTTGGCCAGTTGGAATGAAAAGCAAAAAGTTTTCGTATCTAAATTGCCTTCAGGGAGAAAATGTCTAGACATTGCAACTGTAAATTTCCATTATTCGGTATAATTACAGAAAGAGAAAAGCGCATGAAATAATTTTTGTAGGAAAAACTTAAAGAATTGCAAAAAATCAACAAGTAACTACTGGATAATTTAAGAAATTGGAATGAAAATTAATTCAAATAAAAACAAATATATTATTATAACACCGTGCGACAAAAAACCACTTTTGTCAAGACCCATCCAAAAGATTGTATAGGCGTGAAACTAGAGGCCATTCATAGTAACTTGGCATACTAAGTTTTTCATTTTCTGATCCGATGTCCCTTTAAAAGGACTTTAAAATTTTAAGAACCTAAATATTTCAAAGAAATTTATTTAAATATTTGCAGTTGTGCAATGATGAAGATATGGGTATCAAATGGACGAAGAAAATTTTCGCTTTTAGACTATATTTCTTATTTTTAACTTTCAAGACTAAACTATGTCAGAAAAGTCCTTTCAAAGATGTATGCTTCGATATCCTTCAAGTTTTCTAACGAATTCTTTTGGATCAGATGTTTTGTTTTCAATCATATGTTTTGGATCTTGGTATGTAGTATAATACCTCAAAATTTTATTCTTCTATTCCAATTGGTTCACAGTTAAAAAAATAAGTTTCCATTCATACGCAATAATTTTTTGTCTACGAAACTAGATAGAAAAATAAATTTTCGAGGTATTACACCGTGCGACAACAAATTTTACACACGAAGAAATTGATATACGCAGCAGGTATTCTACAATGCGCTAAATTTTTAAAATAATTTTTTGAAATAAACATGTCCCTGAAATTTCAAAGTCCTTTTAAAAAAAGTCCTGACATCAGAGAGAAAAACTAAAAACGCAGTTTTACTACATTTGGCCCTTAGTTTTGCGAGTACATCGATTTTTGTATGTGTTTTGAAATTTTTTTTTTTTACATATACATTTCTTACTGACAGATTTTGGTCCTGAAAATTCAAAATAGAAAATTTAGTCACAAACCGACAAGTTCTTTCTTTCATTTGGTACCCATATCTTAATCATAACACAATTGAAAATATTTTTTTTTAAATCTTTGAATTGCGTATGACCTTGAACTTTAAAGTCCTTTTTAAGAGGACAACGGATCAGAAATTGAAAAACTGAGCATGTCATGTTACTATGAATGACCTCTAGTTTCGCGCCTATATAATTTTTTGGATAGGTCAAAAGTACTGTCGCACGGTGTAATGAGTATAAAGCTGTTTATAATAAATTTATCTATAAATATTGTTGCGTGAAATGTTTTTTAGTTGAAAACGAAACGAGTATTTAACTTACTTATTGCTGTTTTTTGTTTTTAATTGTCGAAGCTTTCGAACAGATATACGCCATGAATGTTTTGTACGAAAAACAAGTAAACTTGGCATAGAACTTCGAAGAGGAGTTGGATATCTAGAACCAAGTTTTTGTGTAAAATAATTATTAAAATTGTTAAATAATTATTAATTGTTAAAATCATTTACATTTTTTTAATGAAACTTCATCGCAAAGGCAATAATTCCACTTTTTAAGTTTTTCGTCCTTTTTGACTGAATTCAATTCTACATATTAATATCTATGTCACGATTGTTATAAAACATACCAAAGGTCAATAATTTTACTGTAATTCAAAACCAAAAATATGGTTCAGAACAAAGTGAAACATCTCCATATGTATGCAATAAATAACTTTGAGATATTAGTGAAAAGTCAATGATAAAAATTAATTTTATTAAAATGGTAACTCTACAATAAAATTTATTTTTATTGTTCTGGTAACTCTACAATAACTGTAAAACGGTAAGAATTTTATTACAGCTGGTAATATACTGGAATGAGAGTGTAACACAATGTTGATTTTTTTCTAATACTTGAAAACTTATATACTTTTGTAATACTTGAATGTACTTGTGTAATGTAATGAAACTTATGCAATTCAAATCAAAAAGATTTCATTTCTATGTTTTTCAAAACAAAAAGCCACAATTCCAAACCTAGTTCATATCAAAACGCAACATATCCATAGGGTTCATAACAAAATGAAATAAATACTATGTATCGGACCAAAACGCAACATTTCCAAATTTGTTTACTAAATAACTTGAAAATTAATTGCCAAATAAATTAATTTTTTTATGATTTGTATTGTTCCTAGAAAACTATTATACCACAGCAACTATTTAAAAAAAATATATACATATATCCTACGGACTTTAATTAAATTTATTCGTTTATCCAAAAAATTGTTCTGGTGGAATTATTGCATTTTGTTATGGACCTCCTCATATATAATAGTACTTACTTTTCAGTTTAGATGAATAATAAATGATTTTTTTCTCAAAATAAGACAATACCGAATCGGATTTATTCTGGTAATATTGCGATAAATTAAGGAAGTCGTTGAAATTGGTTAACAAACACAAACGGAAAAGCTTTAAATTCATTAACAATTCGAATAAATTACACCGCACAACAGCATGTCTGTTGCATGGAGTTTTTTACATGAATTTGAATCGTTTTTCCACGCTGTTTTTAAAACCTTACTCCGTTTTTATGTACCAGCTCTAGTTTTCGCAAAAAATGGGCGTGTCACTTTTTCGAATTTTCCTCGGCTTTTTTCTCGTTATCGACTGTAATTTCTGAACCATTAATCCTATCGAAATGATAGGATTATTGTTGTTAGTTGCACTAACAACATCTCACGCCATCTTTTCTGACATTAATCAATTTTATGCGTTCTAAATTGGCGTTGTCATAAGGTTTCAAAGTGGGAAAATATGGAATTTCAAGGCGTTTTTTCTGATGGCGAAAATCGAACAGATGTTTCATAAATCCAGTTACGAAGTATATGAATATCTTAAGAAGAAACATCCAGCAATACAACACAGCCAAATTATTTGGCGGAATACACATTCGCATCGAAATAATAGCAAAAATGTACCATAGTCAAATTCAGTCTTTTTACTTAAAAAATTAGGAGCCTCAAAATATGCAAAGTTTTTAATTTTTTTTGTTTCGAGCAATTCGAAATATTTTTTGTTTTTTGCGTGTATTTCAGACTATAAATGGAACATATAAAAGAGCTTATTTTGAGGCCCCTAATTTTTTAAGGAAAACGTATGAAAATGACTATGGTACATTTTTGCTATTATTTCGATGCGAATGTGTATTCCGCCAAATAATTTGGCTGTGTTGTATTGCTTGATGTGTCGGATTTCATTATACACCTAACTCGTTAATTGATTTACAAAAAATGTGTATTTTTTTTACCATCAAAGAAAACGCCTTAAAATTCCATATTTTCCGACTTTGAGGTCCAATTACCGCGGAATTTTAAAACTTATAAAAATAAGTTGCATCGGAAAAGAAGCCGTGCGGTGTTGTTAAGGGGGCCGATACATTTAGAACCTTAAAAAAATCGGAATTTTTTTTATTGCTGCAATCGAAAGATAAACTATTTAAAAATATAGTCCCGAAGTTCTATTGGCCTACTGTTAATATTTTGGGAGATAATAGCCCAAGACCCGCGCGGCGGCTATACAGGCAGCTGCGCGCAACTAAACTTTGAACCTCTTTTTCTCAAAACTATGTTTTCTGATCCGGGCGTCAAGATTGCGAGCGAGCTCTTTAACCGATTTAGTCGGATTAAACAGCATATTATAGATAATTTTATATTCAAGTGCGTGGTAGAGCAATTTTTTTAACAAAAATCGTTTTCACAGTTATTTACTAATTTTTATGTCAAAAACACGGGTAAAAAATGGCACTTTTTCACTAAAAGCATGACTATACCTCCAATTTTTCAAAATTACAGTAAATCTCTTCGCTACGCACTTGATAAAAGCTTTCTGATTCATAAGATATTTTCATTTCTTGTTTCAGATCAAAACTCTACCTAGGAAGTTGACGCCCGCAAAGTTTGTCCTACTCAGGAGATCGGCCATAACTCCGCCATTTCGTTGTTTTTTTTTTGTAAAAAATTGTTTTCTCCCAGTTTTATTATGCCTTAATATATATCCGAAACAAACCTGACTCTATGTGTTTTTATTCTCCCAGCATAAAATCAGAAAAAACTACCTTTTTTGACGCTTCTAAATGTATCGGCCCCCTTAATGCGATAAGGTGAAAATTATATCAATCGGTTTATTGGTTTAGAAATTACGATCAAAAATATGGAAAAAGTAGAGGAAAAACTGAAAAAATGACACGGTACCTATATCTCACTAACTAGAGCTGCTAGAAAAAATCTGAGGATAGATTCGAAATCAGCGCACCCAAATTAGTAAGAAACAGTAGAAAAACTCCATGCAACAGAAAAAAAGTGTTTTTTTGTTGTGCTGTGTTATAGTTGTCATTCGATCACAAAGAACAATTTCTGA
Organism: Melieria picta; assembly: GCA_964056695.1. Taxonomy (NCBI): domain Eukaryota; kingdom Metazoa; phylum Arthropoda; class Insecta; order Diptera; family Ulidiidae; genus Melieria; species Melieria picta. The sequence continues at coordinate 141,577,121 of OZ057398.1, forward strand.
AACATTGGGTGACTTTTGGTTCTTTCGAAACTTTCATCTTCAGCCTGTACAATTTCAATTTCATGTCTCTCCAAGAAAGCCCAGACCAACAGCAAAGCGGAAATAATCGACTGACTACAAAACACGACACGACACCATACCCACCAACCACATTGTTTAGTATTTCCATTGGCAAATCTCTCCATTAACGTTGCATATGAACTTTTGGGCACGTGAAAGGCCGACCAAATGATTCCCACATGCAACACGAGCCAACACATCCCGAACCCAACTCCGCGGCCAACATGGCCGCATATCGTCGGCATCATCGTCAACATCATAAACGCAAATGGATGCTTTGTTGTGTGTTGTTGGCGTTGGTGTTGGTGTTGGTGTTGCTGCTGATTGCATAACCCGTAGAGGGCAATTTGGCACGCATCATTTTAATGGGAATTTGAATATGCGAAATGTCAAGTGAGGCATTGAACTTCGATGAATGTGATCGGCACAGGGAGCGGCTGCTGTCGAATCCTAGTTATTGCAGAGGTTGGTGTTGGTGTTGGTGAGAGAAGCGAGGCGCTGGTAATGCAGCAATTTGCATGTAGCGGCACGTTTCAATCGAACGCAGCACGTCGGCAACACGTCGGGACATTTGCATTTTATGGCGCTGCGAATAGCGCAGCAATGCACAACCGGCAAAAGAATACATTCCGAAAATCAATTTCGATGTCAATTGCAATTTTTATTTATGTAATTAGACGATATGGAATAATTTAAAATTTGTTGTACGCACACACAGGTGCAGACAATTTCACGCTCGACATGTGCAGCGGCGCTTGATTCACTTCACTTTGGCTGCCACCGCTCCTCAGCCACATAATCAACTCGGCAGCATTAACGTCGAACCATTACCCTGCGCCATCAGCGCCCGGCACTTGAACAAGCAAAAACAACAACAATCAGTGACAGTGCGACAACAATGCAACAGACTTGGAAGGTGGAAGGCAACGCGCCACCATTCGATGGGGGATAAAGTGAATTGCCGAAACTATGTGCAAGATGTGCCGTTATTGCAGTAAAAACGCTTGTAATGACGCTTCTAAGTGTCATTTTCTTAAGTGGATTACCTATAAAAAATTTATACAAAGATGTTGCCGAATTATACGCAACACACGCGCACAAATATTCCAGCATCCGTGCACACTAACAAACAGCTGGGTGCAGGCACACACACACACACACACATACACTCAGACGCAACTACAACGCCATTCACAGCAAATGGCAACTGACAGCGCACAGTGGGCTGGGTGCGCCTGCAAGGGGTGGCTGGGCTGTTGGCCGCTGGTTCTGGCGTGTGTTGCGTCGATAAAATGCAACAACATAAAATTGGAGATTTCGCTGTTTCTGGCCGCAAGCGACGGACAATTCACCGGCGTGTGTGCTTCATTTGATTTTCGATTTTTGGGTTTTGCGCTAATAGTGGCAGAGCTCAGTCGCGCTGAGGTAATGGAGCGTATGGACGGGAAGTTGGATGGGTGGGTGGCATGAGCGTTGAATGTTGGTAATGCCCATTTCGAGGGTAAATTATTGTAAGCTGTGATTTATTAAAAAAGAAGCGTGAAAGCCGGGACTGGAAAGATATTTAAAAAAATAATTCCTATAATGGGATTTTTCAATATTTCGAAAGAGAGTTAAGATGCTCAGTTTTTGCTCAATAGAGAAGTTATGCTGTGGTCCAGGGAGTGTTAAAAATATTGTGGATTATTTTAAAAAATTCGCAATTTTTTTAGACATGAGTTGATTCCTATAAAAGGTTTTTTTTTTACTTTTTGTCAAAATAGTTCTTTCTATTAATTTTACTAGCTTTGCAATTAGTTGCTTTTAAGTTTTTTTTTACTCTATTGCGGTATTCACGCTTCATGACAACATCCCAGTTAGATGCTCGAGTTAAGATGCTCGATAGAGAAGTTGTGCTGTGGTCCAGGCGGTGCAAAAATATTGTGGATTATTTGAAAAAATCGCAATTTTTTTAGACATGAGTAGATATGATTTCTATAAAACTTAAGTATTTTTCTCCTTTTTGTCTAAATGGTCCTTTCTATTAATTTAACTGTATCTGCAATTATTTGCTTCTAAGTTTATTTACTGTATTGCGGTATTCACGCTTCATGACAACATCCCAGTTTGATGCCAAGAGCAACGCAGTGATTTCTATAAAACTTATTTTTTTAACTTTTTGTCAAAATAGTTCTTTCTATTGTGTATTATTTTAAAAAATTCGCAATTGTCTTAGACATGAGTTGATTTCTATAAAACTAATTTTTTTTTTACTTTTTGTCAAAATAGTTATTTTTATTGATTTAACTATCTTTGCAATTATTTTCTTTTAAGTTTGTTTTTACTCTATTGCGGTATTCACGCTTCATGACAACATACCAGTTCGATGCTCGAGTTAAGATGCTCAATTTTTGCTCGATAGAGAAGTTGTGCTGTGGTCCAGGCAGTGTTAAAAATATTGTGGATTATTTTAAAAACTTCGCAATTGTCTTGGACACGAGTTGATTCCTATAAAACTTATTTTTTTTTTACTTTTTGTCAAAATAGTTCTTTCTATTAATTTAACTATCTTTGCAATTAGTTTCTTTTAAGTTTGTTTTTACTCTATTGCGGTATTCACGCTTTATGACAACATCCCAGTGAGTTAGATGACCAGAACAACACAATTATTTCTATAAAACTTATTTTTTTTAACTTTTTGTCAAAATAGTTCTTTCTATTGAAAATAGTTCTTTCTATTGTGGATTATTTTAAAAAATTCCCAATTGTCTTAGACATGAGTTGATTGAAACTTATTTTTTAACTTTTTGTCAAAATACTTAGTTCTTTCTACTCAATTTTTGCTCGATAGAGAAGTTGTGCTGTGGTCCAGGGGGTGTTAAAAATATTGTGGATTATTTTTAAAAAAAATGAGTGTGCTTATGACCGCACGACTGAAGTGAAACTTCTTTCGCTCCATCTGTATGTATATATATATATGTGTGTGTACAATATATACATGCATGTACATATACATATATTAATTTTCTACAAATATTTAAATTTATTTTATGTTTTCATGTAACGCTTACGTCACGCGTTCGCCAGCTTACTGCCCAAGTCAAGCGTGCGTAAACCACTCAACTCCCGTTCGCCTCGCCCGATCACACTTTTCGTAACGCGTTCGCCAGCTTACTCCCCAAGTCAAGCGTGCGTAAAGAAGTTTCACTTCAAAAATCGCAATTGTCTTAGACATGAGTAAAACTTATGTATTTTTCTTCTTTTTTTCTAAATAATCCTTTCTATTAATTTAACCCTTTCCGGAAATTTGCACGATATATCGTACAGTTTTTTCGACGATTTTTTATTTGACAGCGAACTCACTTTTTATAGATAGGCCTTTAATTTTCATTAAGTAGGCTGTGTTGTATCATTCTGTTTAAAAATATAAATCATAGTAGCCGTGGCTACACAGTATGAGTGCGTTTTGTTAGCAGCTTTTTGCAAGAATTGGAAAAACCAGCAAATGACGGTACTTCTGCGGAGGAATTTTTAAATATGTTATACTTTTTAGTAGCAAAAAGCCAAACAATTTCAAAGTTTGAATCTCAGTTGATTTATAGAACTTACTAAATTTAACATTTTTTGCGTCTAAATATTTTTCCCAAGTCTTTAAAAAAATTGTACGATATATCGTACAAATGACCACAAGGGTTGCAATTAGGCTTCCCAACCGTCCTCCTTTGAGGAGGACAGTCCTCCTTGAACAGAAAATGTCCTCCGTCCTCCTCAAAGGCCAAAAAGTCCTCCACAAGCTCAAATTAAATTTCAATTTTTTTTAATATTTTTTTATTCAAGTGTGGCAACTTAATCAATTAATGAGAAAAATGTTTCCAATTTGTTTCCAATATTTCGATGCTGCTTTGGGCATTCAAAACAAAATTATAGACTTCTGAAAATCCGGATGAGTCAGCTGCTGGAATGTTTAACATGATTAAGGCCGCATTGGAAAAATTAGACTTAAAAATAAAAATGTTGTGTGCCTAAGTGCTGATAATACGAATGCAAACTTTGGTAAAAATAATTCCCTTTTCGTTAATCTTAAGAATATTAACATATTAAAAGGCAATTGTCACGCGCACATAATACAAATTGCATTAAAAAAGCATTCTGTGATCTCGACGTTGATATTGAAAATATTGTTTGATATTGTTGATTACTGTCGCACAAATATGCGTTTTGTTTTATTTTTTGAAGTGGTTAAAAAGTTAAAATTTACATGTGCTTTTAGGTTTTCTCTTTTTACATTTGTATTTTCTAAAAACATGGTGAAATATTGAAGGAATGTGATGTCCTCCTGAAACAAAGTAGTTCCCATATAAAGTCCTCCTCAAGCCAAATTGTGTCCTCCCTAAACCGTTTTAATAGTTGGGAAGCCTAGTTGCAATCTTTGTACGATATATCGTACAAATGGAAAGCAAAGGTTGCAAGTTATGTTTGCATTTTTTTAAAGTTATAGGTTTGGTAACCGATTTTTTGCGTTTGCCTGCCACGCCCATCTGTAAACCACGTGGCTAATAAAATTCGACTATTCGGCAAATTTCTACTAAGAAATAACAATTACTAGACGATTTTGTGTTTTACTGGGCAGACACAGGTTATGTAAGGTTAGACATGCGTACTTGCCACTCCCACTACGATAATAAGAATCGGCTATATTCAGTATCTTTCTGTAAAACTGTACAAATTGTAATTGATTCTGTGTTTTATTGAAAGGAAAAGGCCTTTGCAAAAACAACAACGGTTATATAAGGCCGAATAAATGTAAATCCATTGTAGATATATGTAATTTATATAAGTTTCGATCAAAATGAAATCACGTTTTGATTTTTTGATGTTATAATTTATGTTTTCTATTAAACAAATCAATGAATTGTTCATAAAACTTAAAAAAACGGAAAAAAAAATTCATGAATTTTTACTCCTTTGCGGACCATTGCACGATATATCGTACAAAATTGATGAAGCTGTAATTCTCAACCAAAATGATGTTTTTGATATTTTTTTGTATATTATTGCTAAAATGTTCAATAAGAGTCAATATTTTGAAGGAAACATTTTTATCTGAAGAAATGTGAAAATTGACCGGAAAAGGTTAACTATCCTTGCAATTATTTTCTTTTAAGTTTGTTAACTGTATTGCGGTATTCACGCTTCATGACAACATCCCAGTTAGATGACCATAACAACAACAACGTTGTATAGGAACAACAATTTTATTTTTAACGGTATAAAAAGAAGATGAATTGGCTTCAATGGTTGTGAAAGAGCTATAAAATCAATTGATTTTTATGGTTCCTGGTATTCTAGGTCTGATAAAGTAGTCTTAAAGTCCACTCAATAGCTTTAAAAGTATTCAAAGTAATCATTAAAATTTTGCCAAAATCCTCCTCGAACACCGCACATCACTTGTCGCCATCGGATTCGTCATACACTTCCGACAGACTACATGAAAAAATGATAGTCACTGTCAGTTTTGGTGATTTATGCTATGTTTGTATCAAACCACGACCATGTCGACGATAACGTTGCCATACCAGACGCTCTGCGCATCCGTCTGCCGATAACAGACAACAGATATGCGTCGCACACACCAGCAGCGTCCACATTTTATTTGGGGTGGCTTGCCATAATGGTTGCCAGCAAAGAATGCGGAGCATCGCTGACGCTGACGCTGTTGCTGTTGTGCTCGCATGCCGTCATCGGTGGTGGTTTTCTGGCGTCATGCGCCTCGCTGCCGGATTTACACTTTAATCTAGCAAAAACACCCAATGCACTAAGCCGACCGACTGCGCTGGAAGCGATACAGTGCACCGACCAACAACGACCAACGGACCACCGACCGTCGACTGTCATTGCGCACTTATCCGCAATGGCGGTAATTGCTTTATCTGCCGACAGAATTATGTGCCGCCGCGTGATTCATGATCACAATGGGCACAACGTGGCTGCGGCGCTCCCACTCCACGCTCCACGTTCTAAGGGCTCATCGAGGGTGTGCGGCAGAGATTAAGGGTGGCATTGTAAGCGGCCATTGTGGTGGAGGCAAAAGAGTTTTAAATTTGAATTCCACTCCACACAAGGTATTTGTATGAGGTCTATACAAATAATTGAAGCAAGTCTTACACTGAGAGACGTAAAGATTTTCCATGTCTAGTGGTCTTCCTGTGTGCTATATTACACCGTGCGACAACATTTTTCACACCGGGAAAAATCCATATGTGCGTGAAACTAGAGACCAAATATAGTAATACTGCGTACTCAGTTTTTCATTTCTACATGCTTTGTCCTTTTAAAAGGACTTCAAAATTTTGAAGAGGATAAAAATTAAAAAAATATAAAAAAGACTTAACCTCGTTAGAATATGGCGATATGTATATCAAATGAAAGAGGAAAGGCTCAAGAATTTAAATAAAATTGATTTTTTATCTATTTGTAAAAAAAGGATACAGAATCAATCAATCAATCAAAAGATACAGAATCAATGAAGCGAGAATAATGAAATTTTGACACGTGATCAAGGAGATTTTGGGTTTAAACATACTTACTTTTCAAGAAAATTCTATATAAATTTTCAAGGATATAAAGGATTAAAATTTTCAAAGGACCTTTTTCATATCCTCTTTTTACAAAACGGTAGAAAATCAATTTTATTTAAATTCTTGAGCCTTTCTTCTTTTATTTGATATACATATCGCCATATTCTAACGAGGTTAAGTATTTTTTATATATTTGTTATTTTTTATCCCCTTCAAAATTTTGAAGTCCTTTTAAAAGGACAAAGGATGTAGAAATGAAAAACTGAGTACGCAGTATTACTATGTTCGGTCTCTAGTTTCACGCCCATATGAATTTTATGCGGTGTAAACAATTTTTTTAATTTTTGTGTTGGTTGTGTTATTTATTTGGTTTATTTGATTTCAAGGCTTATGACCAGGGAAAGGATTTTGAGGACCTAAAACCCTATAAAAAAGGCAAAATAAAATAACTAAAAAGGCACGGAAAGGCACTAAAAACTGCCAAAAAGGCAGAAAAAGGCACTAAAAACTGCCTAAAAAGGCAAAATAGGGCATTAAAAACTGTTAAAAAGGCAAAAACAGGCATTTAAAAATAAGAAAAAAATTTTAGAAAATCTAAAAAAAAAAGGGGAAACGGTATGTATTTTTTAATAATTTTATTTCATCTGACGAATGCAACATAAAATATTTATACCTCGTTTTTTGTAAAAGAAAAGGAACATCAAGGTTTTCAAAGATAGTTTAAAAACTAAAACTAAGATATTTTAATTGAAATGTAGGCACATAGTTTCAATTCATATTTTAACTTCACCACCAAACTCTGCTATCAGCGGGGAAATTTTTGCGCTAACCGCACTTTTTGATTTTGGCATGTTTTTTTCTTTAAATTTTGCATTGCACAACAAAAAATAACGGCTTAGGAATGATCAAATCAATGTAAAAACATCGATAAGTTAACGAAATTGCAATGTTGCCACTTAATTTCTTTTTAGTTTCAAGGTATTTTTGCGAAACAAAAGGGGGAAAATATTAAAAACGAAAGAAAAATAAAAAGGCCCTCGACAAATCTTGAAAAAGGCATTTTGTGGCATTTATAGGTAAAATAGGCACTAAAAAAGGCATTTATGGGTGAAAAAGGCAAACTGCCTTTTTAAGGCAAAAAAGGCACAATAAAAGTGATATATTTCTAATGAGGAGGACCTAATTCGTGCTCATTTTCAATCAGCAATGCTCTATCTAGCAGCAAACAAAAAAGGCAATTTCCACAAAATCCTTTCCCTGCTTATGACAGTCGTCTGGCTATTACTGCAGATACACAATGAGAATGTGAGGAATGAGGAATGCAGTGGGTCCTATTGCCTCAAATGTGCTGGGCTACGCTTTCAATGAAGCGACCATCCATTCTCCATTCTGAACTTAACCAAGAAAAGAAAATTAGCATAGTGCAATCAATGAGATTTTTGAGAAAAGAAAGCATTGAAAGACATTCCACAACAATCGTTGGTTTGCTTCTTACATATTCATTCGTTTAGTATTTGTTTTTTTCAGTGTATCTGCTGAAATTCACTCCGCATAACGCAACGCTCCCATATACCACAGTTAGATGCCATGAGCTGTAGAATGTCTACACAGCCGCGAAGAATATCCTGCAACATGAAGGATATCGAATGCGAAGTGCTGTGAACGGTGGTGTGAAGTAACACAAACAAGAACGGCGAAAAAATCGATATTACAAATACAACGTGTGCCCGGGCTGTCGTTTGTTTAATTTTCCGCATTGCTAGTGATGAAAATCTATTCTATCCAATTTCGTTCCATGCCGGGCAACGCGACGTGCTGACTTCCGTTCGGCACGACGACGCGGGGAGATGCGGCGGAGTGCGTTCCAGCATGACCGGAGCGACGAGTACCGTAGTTGGCGGCTATCAGTGCGCGCAGAAGTAAATATTTGTACAGTGTTTGATTTTTATTCTCGCACCGCAACCGCCGAGTGAAGCGATGCGACGAGAAGTGGGCGAGAACGTGAAGTGAACGCAGTACAGGAAGTCGAATGGCAGACGGAACAGGAAAAACGCCATTAGAACAACGATGATGATGACGGCGGCAGTGGGAACGACGATGGTTCGGCATTGAGTTTGCCTTTGTTGAAGTTGTTTGTTGTTGTTGTTATCGGCATTGACGGTGTCGGTGATGACGCTTGCTATGCGACGATAGCGCTTGGCAGTTCTGACAACAGCAACAATAACACACAAGTTGGCAGCGGCAGCAGCTCGTCAAGCGGCATGCGATGAGTGTTGTGCTTCTTTAAATCGGCATTAAATGTCAATGAAATTGGCAGTTGGTTTAATTGTGTTTGGGTTCGTCTCACAATTTATGAGATGATGATTGTGATTGTTATTGCTCAGTAGTTGTGATGTACTTGGGTGCGTTGTTATCGTTGAATGTTGCCGTATTTGTTGATGTTTTCAATGGACTTGTAGGTAGCAAAGGTGAATAAAACAATATTGAATGACTATTTCCATATTTAGTGCGAGAATTCGGGCCCTGCTTGTTGAAACGCCACCTGCCAATTTTTATCTTTCCGTTTTTTGTTATTGTTTGGAGCTAAACCGGTTTGTCCGCAGGTCCAACTTCAATGCAGACAGACACACACACACATGCGCGCATTGAGCTCCAATGGCTCCATCCACGACGCATCACAACTCCAACTATCGTCCGCTAGATGGCGCAAACGGGTCAATGTAGTGGAATTAATGGAATCGGAATGAAATTCATGAGGCAGAAACTGCAAATGCGAAATTTATGTTGTGGAGGGAGGCGGCGTACGCGGTGAATCACGCAGACAATGCAATTAAAGTTGCATCACTGTGACCAATGCATTTCTCTAAAGGAGTGAAGCGTCAGCACACTTTTCATGCCAATCTTTTGTTCATTTCTGGCTATATTTACTGGCCAACAAAGGTGGCAACCACGTTTATTGCAGTTGGGCGAATCTAACGCTTCGTAAATAAACCGTAAGCAACAACAGCAACATAGCAATAGCAGCAACCGCAATGGCAGCGACAGCCACAACAACAACAACATCAACAACAATAACAAATAACAAAAGTAATTAAAAACACGTTAACACAACTACACGTCGCCAATGCCGCCCCCCGCACCCCGTTTTTCACCTTCTGGGCGCCTTCTGCAACCTGCAATGAACCCAAAAAAAACGTCAGCACGCCAAGAATTCAACAAACATGTCGCTGCCGCTTAGTGAGGGCTGAGCTGAAAGAGCGCTGCGGGGTGGTTTGTTATTTGGGTGTGTTGTTGGTTAAACTGTAATGTGCAAAGTTGAAAATAAACTTGGTTGCATGCCACATATTTAATGTCGCCCTGTGTGTGAGAGCCTTTGTGTGAGTGTGTGTGTGGATGTGTGGTGTATGTGTATGCGATGTCAACTTTTGTATTTTGCGCACTTTCAGCTTAACTTGCCATTGATTTATGCCAAGTAAACACGACACAAAAAATGCGGCTAAAAGTTTAGGCAAATGTTGACGCTTCTCAGTGAAGCGGAATTTTTGTTTAACTTTTGTAGAAAATATTTTCGAATTTTCATTCACTCAGCACTAAAGTTGGGTGTATATCAGTGGCGGATTCAGGAGGTGCTTTTGGGGGTTGAACCCCCCCGAAATATTAGGATCGACTTTAAACCTACATACAAATTAAAAAGAATATACATGAACATTTATGAATATTAAAGAATTACTTTTTGAAACCCCCGCCCCCCCAAAATAGTTTTCTGAATCCGCCCCTGGTATATATATAGTATTTCACCAGCAAATTCTAACGCTCAGAGGTCAATAAAACACAATATATGTGTATACAGGAATATAATCAGAATGAGTAAGAAAATCGATTTGGCAATGTCCGCCAATTCCTTCAACCGTCCGTAGCACGATAGCTCTTGAACGAGTACAGATATTGGAATGAAATTCTTTGCATGCACTGCTGCTTTTGCATATAAGGACTGATACCCATACAAACATGATCCGCTCACTTTGAAGCAGGGTTGCATATCATTGCGAGTTGCCGAATAAAGTAAATTTTTTCTATTAAGCAAACTAATCCATTGAGTTATGAATATTTGTGATTAGAACTGAATATGGCATCATTTTTGACCTCATTAACCTATTTTGTAATTTCATGTAATTTTTGGTTAAAATTTGATTTATTGCTGATGCTTACATTGGTAAAGGAAAAACATAAAAGGTAAGCGGGGTACTTTTACCCACTTTTAGACAGGTTTCTCATATTAGAAAGTTTTTTATGTATGGTATGAAAGTGACTCATTTTGGACCATATCCATATAAAAAATACAGAGAATAATTTTACGGACTGAAGCACTCTTACTTGCTTTTAGTTAAATATGGTTGATTACAATTGAATTTCAGAAATTTCAAAATTATTAATTTATAAAAAATTAAAAAAGAGAACACTTTAAAGTTTAATTTAATGAAATTAAGACATTTCAAAATTATGAATTTATAAAAAAATTGAAAATATAAAACTTTAATGTTCAAACTCGGCTTTGACAAGTTTTTTGAATGCCGACTCATGCAAAGCCAAACCCAAAAAACAGCGAATATTTCAGCTATTATTGTTGGTTTATCTGTGCTTAGTTGTTCGATAATCTCCAAACATTCTCCACTTCCCTTTTTGCAACTAGCAAAATTAGCGAAATCCATTAAGACAAAGTTGTATGCGCGACAAGGCCACACGGCGGCTCAGTTCTCTTGGCGATCAGATAAAACGACAATAAAACGTTGGCGCTGTCCCTGTGCCGGTGTTTATTGTTGTTTCGTTTAGTGCTTTGAATGTTTTTGTTGTTGGCAGGAAGCGAGCAACAGTCGGCGCAGTGTGACTCTACGTGCTGCCTCAAACAACGGCGGCACAACGCGACATTTTAATTTAATTAAAACATCTTCAAAGTTACGACGAAAAGAGTTGAATTTACGAGCGTCGCCAGCAGCGCGCAGCGTTGCAATTTTGCTGATTGCGCACAATTGCAATGTCACAGAAAATGTTTATGTGGACTAAGAAGCAGCAGCGAGTTACCAAAAGTGTCTGCTAGCCGTGTCCTACTGCTGCACTACTATCGCCGCTTAACGCGCAGCGCCCCATAAAGTTTCATCAAGGGCCCGCAGTCGGCGCTTTAAGTGCTGCTGCCCTGTAATGTTGCCACAGTATCGGCAACAATGAATATTGAGCGAAGCGAATAAATTTCGCCGCGTACTCCTTAAAATATGCAAATGAAGAAATAAATTTAAATGCTTTTCCATTCGCTCGCATACACAAACACACAAATTGAAATATGTGCGCGCGTGTGTGTGTGTGTGCGTGTGTGTGCAGCATCCTCGTTGCGGTGTGCATTCGCTGTCTGGCCGCTGCACGTTTCGTCTGAAACTTGCATTCAGAAAACGCACAGTGTGCACATAAATATTTGAAATGGCCATAGTGTACAACAACAACAACAACAATGCATATTGAACAAAAGCCAAAAACCAAAACCCAGAGGCAGCAACAGCGACCAGCGACGCAACGTTGCGTCGTGTCGCATTCAAAGCGCTGGGACCAAGTCAAAAGATTAAGACACAAAATTCTTTATTTGCTAAAATGCAAATAACATTAAATTAAGCAACTTTTCGCATACGGGCCGTCCGTCGCACGCTGTTACTGCTGCGGCAACACACGCTGCGCTGCGCCGCTCGACGGCAGCCGGCACAGACGACGGGGCGGTTTCTTACAGTTTGCGGTTAAAGTTTCTGCTTGGTTGTGATTTTTTGTCAGTTTTAGCGCAGAATTTATGCATTTCGGGGTTAACTGTGTGTGTGAGTCAGAAACAAATACAGCGACAGACAGCGAGACAGATAACATGAGATGTGTTCGAATCATAAAAGTTGACGTTATGACAACGGGAAGTGGGAGCAATTATGCGCAGATAAGTTGGATTTAGTTAGTTTTGAACACAAAATCCAAAATAGATTTATCCAATGCAGCCGGACAGAAATAAATTATATTCTCTCGATTTGTTATTGGGTTGTTTTGCCTATTTAAAATTTTGTCCGAGTAATATAGAGAATTTTTTTGTTTATTTTTAACTTGTAATTTGTAAAATATTTTGGGCCAACCAGATTTCAAATCTCAGAAGCTTAAGAGTTGAAAAACTTGCGTGTAATCTTTGTACTTTTAGAGACTCGAAACGGAAATGCGAAAAGAAATGTAGGGATCGGATGTAGTTACTAAGCTTGAGGAACTTAAGGAACTTTTTTTCATATGTTAATTTCTTGGTTCACCCTCAGGACATCGAATTATGACAACAAGATCTAACAGAGATACAACAAACTAAAGCTGAAGAAAAAATTGTTGTTGCTTACCTGAACGATTCTTCTTGAGTTCCATACTTACGATTATTGGGCCAACCAGATTTCAAATCAAATCTCAGAAGCTTAAGAGTTGAGAAACTTGCGGGTAATCTTTTAATATTTAGAGACATGAAGCGGAAACGCGAAAAGAAATGCAGGGATCGCTTCCTGTTGGCATTAAGTACAATAATTTGCTAAGCCTGAGGAACTTAACCGTAGACCTACGTTAAAAAAAACGACTAATCTTACGTTAGGGTCGTTTTCGATTCTCATATATGGGATCTAGTACAAAAATGAACGTTTATTAACCACTTCGACCCCAAAGTTGCCTGAGAGCAACTTCACCTATTTGTCATCTTATAGCAAAAGCCCCGATTGATTTATGGGTTTAATTTAAGTAGGCACCAACAAATTAATATTTTTAGAAGGGTATTCAAAGCAAATTACAAACGTTTTACTCGTATCCCCAAAATCATTTCCAATAAATTGCAGCGATATCAGGGAAAGTTTGTGTTCTAATTGAAGTCTACAAATTGGGCGCGTGTGATCAAAACGCTGTTTCTTTAATAATGGTTAAATAGAATCAAAAAGTGATAATTTTGTATTTTTCCATAAATATTAAGTAATTTTTCTGTAATTAAAAAATATTGATACAAAATTTATTTAACCCGTTTTAAGCTAAAATTGTTCAAAAGTATACTAGCTCTAGAACTCTAACAAAGAGGCGTGGCGACTTCAAATGTCGTGTGAACACTTTTTAGGTAAGTGTTTCATGATTTAAATACCAAAAAGTAATATCGAGATACAGGGTAAAATTTGGGGCCGAAAGGGTTAAAAAAAAAAACTTTTTGGTACGGTTTATTCAAAAACTTAAAATAAAATACAATGGAAATATTTATTTGTAGTTTTTAAACACTTTCAAGGCATTTTACACACATTACGGTTGCGCTTATTTTTGCAGATATTTTTTAGGCATCCCCAGCAGACAAGCTCTTTTTTATTTTGTCATTGACAATTTGACATTTTATCACAAAAAAATTTTTTATTTGAAATAAAATAAAAAATAATTGACACTTTTACTTGCGTTTGCTATGAAATCACGATGAAATTCTAATACAAAACGCTTCGACATATAACGGGTCGAAAACGACCCAGATTGACAAAAATTACACAAATTACAAATGCATATTTTACAAATTTCATATTTTAGTTTTTAAAATATGAAACGATTTGATTGCGATAGATAATAGTCCAAGTAAGAAAGTCATGAAAAAACAGCTAAAAATAATAACAAATTTAAAGAATATTAAAATTACAAAAACAAATTTGGTCAAAACCGACCCCCAACGTAGGTCTACGGTTGAGGAACTTTTTTTCATATGTTAATTTCTGGGTTCACTCTCAGCATATCGAATTATGACTACAAAATTTGACAGAAATTAAATTAAATTAAAGCTGAAGAAAAACTTGTTGTTGTTTACTTGAACTATTCTTCTTGAGTTCCATATTTACGACTTTCACTATAACAAATTTTCGTCTAACTAAAATTAATCACAACTACATCGTCACAACATCAAACGACAATATTCCGCCAAATACATGCAAAGCCATTAAACAAAAAAAGGAAACACCGGCGGCAAAGGAATTTGGCGACAAGTTCAGTGCAAAACCAATGATTTCAATTTGCCGCCAAGGACATGACCATTAATGGAAATTTGCGAAATGGCCAAATGATGTTGCAATGGCGCGGAATGGCGTGTTGATGCGTTGCCAAAAAACAATGCCGAGGGGCGGACGCGCATTCTCGTCGATGGCATCGTCATCGCCATCGCCATTGCCATCGACATTGGCTTTGGTATTGTCAGCAGCCGCAAACGGAGACCGGAGACACAGCAGCCGGAACGCGTGCGAAAAGCAAAATTACATTAAATCATGCATTAACCATGAGCGGCAAACACCAGCGACCCGGCAGCGGGTAGATTCTTTTGTGTTGGCTGTTTCTTTTGCTGTTGCGAGAAACAATTTGCAGTGCACGAAAAATGCCAAAGTGGTTTTGTTGCTCCCGCCAAGGACCAAAGCAAAGCGGACCAGAGCAGCCACCATTGTTCGCGTTGCGTTGCTGACATTTGAAAGTCAAAATAGTTTGAATTTCATGAATTTTTCAGTAGTTGACAAAAGAATTTGTTGACCGCCTTTTTTTGATTTTTCTTCTACGCCGCAGAGCGAAACAAAAACTGAGCTTAACTTAAAGGAAAATAAGTCGCAGATATTGCACACCGATATCGAAAGTATTGCAGACAGTGATTTAAAACTTGACATTCGAAGAAAAGAATCGATCGAGTTTTTTGTTAAATGGTCGAGCTGGATTTTATGTGAATCGGATGGAATTTTTTTGAACCACAAAAATATTCGGAGAAATATTTTAATTTGAGTGGGTCAACCGTTGACTCTAAGATTTATGATTGGCATCTTCAGGCAAATCATAATTGAAGAATCGAATGAATAAAGAATTGAATAATAATTCAGCAGCATAGGTGTCTTTTGATTAGTAAGCGACTTCACCAACCAACCAATTCTTCGATGCCAATACCGGCCACCAATTTTATAAGACCGTGAGACAGCATTTTTCACACCGGAAAAAATCCATATGGACGTGAAATTAGAGACCAAATATAGTAATACTGCGTACTCAGTTTTTCATTTCTACATCCTTTGTCCTTTTAAAAGGACTTCAAAATTTTGAAGGGGATAAAAAAAATATATAAAAAATAGAATATAGAATATAGCGATATGTATACCAAATGAAAGAGGAAAGGCTCAAGAATTTAAATATGATAAAATTGATTTTTTATCTATTTGTAAAAAAAAGATATGAAAAAGGTCCTTTGAAAATTTTAATCCTTTATATCCTTGAAAATTTATATAGAATTTTCTTGAAAAGTAAGTATGCTAAAACCCAAAATCTCCTTGATCACGTGTCAAAATTTCATTATTCTCGCTTAATTGATTTTGTATTTTTTCATTATTTAAAAAACTGATACTCAAATAAATTATAATTTTTTTACTTCATTCGAATTGCAGTTTCCGCCTTTTTTTAATAACTTTCGAACCAATAAAGTTAGAGTGTCGTTGTCAGTTCGGCATGGGCCGATTCGAAAATCTATTGTCTAAAACAGTCCTTAGCCCGAATATTGCTTCATAAATGTTGTGTTTGTATTTGTATTCCATCCACTAAAGCCAGAAAAATAATTTATTTTATACAATCTAAGAAATTTTCAAACTTCTCAAATATTCCAAATTACTTTAAAGCTTTAAGGCCGGAAAATTGCCTCATAAATTGCAGAGGGTTGAATTTTGGAGAATTGTTCAAATTCAAAATGGATCCATTGCCACACCGACACCAGCAAACATGGCAGAAAAGTGGTTAAAACCAACAATCAACCAACTCACACAACCCGCCCCTCACTGCCATAGAACAGCGTGACTGTGTGGCCAGCGTCCGCCGGCATCGACCCACCGTCGATAATAACTTAATATGCCTTTTTAATCCGAGTATGTCGACGAGCAAAAGTTAGCGAGAGCAAAATATCCAAATATCATCCACGTTGATGATTAAAAATGATAAAATTGTTTGTTGGCTGCGCACGGCGATGGGTCCCCGGGGCGTACTAAACCGCTATATACACATTATAAAATGGTCAAAAGGATTACAAAAGGATGTGTGCTCTGTGTGTGTTTGGGCATAAAAGGATACCAACCCATAGCGATGCCTGACTGTGTGTGCGTGTGGGTTGTTATGTTGCAGTGCGTGTAAAAAGGGGAACATGTTGAAATTTTAAGCTCACAAAGTCCATATGAATGTTTAATTTGTACGATGGCCATGGTCACGTCTCGTAAAATATCCGCAAGGACGTACAATGGAATTTGAATAGGAGGAGTACGGAAAGGCTTTAGAACCCATTAAACAAACGTGGTTATCAGTTAAGTCTATGGAAAATTTAATATTACCTATATTTAGATGGTTTTATCTTTTTGCGGAATAACAATTTTGATCAAAACTTATTTTTCGAAAGGAAAAAACTTGATGGGTGAGTGGTCGCAATTGATCGTTCTTGCTTATCTTCTTCATTACTTTTTTATCTTTTTCCTTTTTTATGTCTTATTATATTTTCTATTTTTTATAATATTTATATTATGTATTTTAAGCTTCTGTTTATTATTTAGTTTTGTAATTGTAATTGTTTAATTGTAATTCTAGTTTAAGAAATTTAATACTGATTGAGGTGTTATTAAAAGACTTTTTATAGATCTTACTACACTTATTGTATTTACTGTAAATAAATAAATATAATAAATAAATAAATAAATAAATCAAGGAATCAAGGATTGGATCAATACTGGACTAAAAAGAATACACATAACTCTTGCCTTGATTAATAAAATCCTAACAGGATATAAAATCAAACAAGTTTGAATCAAAAATTTTTAGATATATTTAAGTACTGTGGGCAGTCTTTAGATTCGTACCCTCCACTCAGTGTCTGCAGTGCACCTCTGTTAACATTGTGAAAAGTGCTTTAGTGCAAGCGTCCTTCACCGTGTGTGCAATTAAACAGGATTCATGGACGCTTTGCGCCTCAAAAGCCACGTCCATGACAACACTTTGCCGAAAGGGTTGACTGGTGTGATTTGTGAGTTGGATTTTAGGCTGTGACGTTAATGTGTCGGATTTAAAGGGACACCCCACGGCAAAGCAATAATTTAGCATACAACTGCATCAATTTTCCGCTTCCACTGACGAAAACGCTTAAACGGTCTTATGCGAAAATGTTTGGAAAACCACGAACCATACAGCAAACAAATTTATATAATCACACAAGTTTGAGTTAAATAGTTAAAGTTTCATATGAATTCAAACTTTTTGTTAAGTCTTCTGGTAAAGCTTGGTTTATAAGTTAGAATAGTCAAAGTATTCATAACACCGTGCGACAAAAATAAAAAAAATTTTTCACATCGGAAAAAATCTATATCTAGCGTGAAACTAGAGACCAAACATAGTAATACTGCGTACTTAGTTTTTAATTTCTACATCATTTGTCCTTTTAAAAGGACTTCAAAATTTTGAAGGGGATAAAAAATATAAAAAATACTTAACCTCGTTAAAATATGGCGATATGTATATCAAATTAAAGAGGAAAGACTCAAGAATGTAAATAATATTGATTTTTTATCTATTTGTAAAAGAAAGATATGAAAAAGGTCCTTTGAAAATTTTAATCCTTTATATCCTTGA
Source organism: Melieria picta (assembly GCA_964056695.1). Taxonomy (NCBI): domain Eukaryota; kingdom Metazoa; phylum Arthropoda; class Insecta; order Diptera; family Ulidiidae; genus Melieria; species Melieria picta. Next base: position 141,595,417 of record OZ057398.1, read on the forward strand.
AAATTTATATAGAATTTTCTTGAAAAGTAAGTATGTTAAAACCCAAAATCTCCTTGATCACGTGTCAAAATTTCATTATTCTCGCTTCATTGATTTTGTATCTTTTTATTATTTAAACTACTGATACTCAAATAAATTAGAATTTTTGTACTTCATTAGAATTGCAGCGTCCGCCTTTTTTTTAATAACTTTCGAACCAATAAAGTTAGATTAATGAAATTTTGACGCGTGTTCACAGAGACTTGGGGTTTTACCATACTTACTTTTCAAGAAAATTCTGTATAAATTTTCAAAGATATAAAGGATTAAAATTTTCAAAGGACCTTTTTCATATCCTTTTTTTACAAATAGATACAAAATAAATTTTAGTTACATTCTTGAGCCTTTCCTCTTTCATTTGATATACATATCGCCATGTTCTAATTAGGGTAAGTATTTTTTATATTTTTTTTATTTTTTATCCTCTTCAAAATTTTGAAGTCGTTTTAAAAGGATAAAGGATGTAGAAATAAAAAACTGAGTACGCAATATTACTATATTTGGTCTCTAGTTTCACGCACATATGGATTTTTCCCGGTGTGAAAAATGCTGTCGCACGGTGTAATATGAAGGAATAAAGTTTACTTATACATCTCTGTTCACATTTTCACTAATTTTAATCATTTTACAACAAAATTTATTAACACTAAAATTTTCTCTTATTTATGAACTTTTGTGAAATTTTCAAGCGTTTTCAAGCACCCGCCGACTGCCAACTTTTGTCAACTGCCCGCTTGCAACGCTCATAAATTCAGTTGGCCAAAATATTTCATACGACCAACTCGCATCGGCGCTCGTGCACTTGCAGCCAACTTCTGTTGGCAGCATTCCCGCTGCAGCCATTACTGCGACTGCAAGCGACGGCCGGCGCAATTGTTCCGTTGCAGCGTCAATTCGGTTGCCAAATTGCGCGCATAAATATTGCAAAAACGCATAATGAGTCTCCAAGTAAAGATTAGCGAAATTGCTCGGGTGCTGCGGTGCAGCAACACCCAAAATTAGCGCTCATCGTGCAGCAGTTACCCAGTGCGTGCGTGCAACAAGGGCCGGGCGGCACAGCAGCAGCCTCGCATTCGCCGGTCAGTACTAAATTTTTGCTAATGGTTATGTGCACTTTTCGTAATTGGCGCTGAGCATAATATTTCCAGCTTTCGGCTGTCGACTGTCGGCTTCTGGCTCCTCGCTGTTGCTGTTGCTGTGCGCTGTCCTATCAATTTCGAACAGGATGCGGCACTGACTGCAAGTTCTCGAAAGCAAAATGTACGAGCACAGCACTTTGCAAAATTACAACCTTCAAGTATTTTGCGAAAACAAAAAGAAAAATTAATAATAATGAAATTCATAAAAACGTGTTGCAGTTGAAGTACAACGAAGTTGCCTCATCGATTTTTAGAATATATTTTTAATATACAAAAATTTCATAAAAGGCAATTGAAACAGGATTTAATTTTAAAATACTTAGTATTTGAATTAAATTAAATTCTTGTTAATAAATTACAATTAAAACTCATTAAAACATTTAACAATCCAGTGCCACATTCCACCGCTTACTCTATTAAAATTTTTTATTAATGAATTGCGTTTTATTGAATAGGAATGCAAAAATTCCATAAATGGCTATAAATAAATTGAAAAAAATGCCAATAAAAGTTGAATGGAACCCAATAAAATATCCACAATTAAAATTGTTTATTTGATTTTTTCATATTTTGCAAAAGTTCCCGTGTAGCGGCGGCACAATCGAAACGTAATTGAATTCTGCACATGCTTCCATTGATTTACAATCCACAGCGACAGGCCATAAATAAGTCGAACTGAATGATATTAACTTACGACATTGCATGGCGGCGTTATAACTCATTTAGAGCAAAACGGCGGCAACGGTGGCGTTTGCTGCATGAAAACAATTTTTAATTATGCAAATTTTATGCGCGCCCAATGATATGAAGCGCAGCACACTCACACATACACATACATAGTATGTATGTAGAAAAGCGCTTCACGCAGGACAACGTCGTCGACGAACAACACTGGACGCGTCCGCCTTGGTGCACCGCAGCCAATTACAACGCGCATGCAAATACAAATTCAATTACAACAACCACAACAGCCATAACATAAATGCATAAAAGCGAAATATTAAAAATCGACAGTGTTGCGGAAAAAAATAAAAATTCAACTTTGCGGCGCAAGTGAGAAATATGACAAAATAGACAGCAACAAGCGGCAAGCAACGACGAGTCCATGCACTCGACATGCGCATGAACGGGCAGCGGACTGCAGAAAAAATAAAAACGCACAAAATAAAAATGTCGTTGGAATTTATTTTACGCATACGTTGCGCGTAATATTTAAAAATAAATGCTGCACTGCCGGGGAAAGCGGGAAATCGGCAAAGCGCCGCGTCGGTCGAGCGTGTTGCACATAGCAAAAGTGAAATTTATGCATAATACAACAAATGCAACTTTCATGCATTTGTTGTTGTTGTTGTTGGAGTTTGTTGTTTTTGTTGCTGTTGTAACTTGGCTACTGGTTATTTCAGCAATGGCCACTGGCAGCGCTGACGAGGCGTCGATTCGATATTGAAACGTAGCGACGGGACTTTTCCGCCTCCTCTCGCCGCCCAGTGTTCTGTCTCCATAAAACAGAACAACAAAAATAGAGGAGTGGTTCGAATTTGGTGAAATTTTGTTGTTGAATGAAATGCGAATCTGCTGATTTGAAAAGCGAAATTATTTTGTTGTTTTAGCTCCAATTTTTTTGATCTCCTGCACAGTGGTGCCAGTGTGTAGAAGATTTGCTTCATGACGGAGCCCATAGGAAGGTTTAAAAAAGTGTAAAGTGTTAGTCTAACATTAGCAAAGCGTCTTTGTGTCCATTTGTATGTCCGTTCTTACATTCGTCCGTCCATACGTCCGTTCGTACAGGTTTAGATAGTGGAATGAAATTCAACAAAACTTTTAAAAAAGTAAAAACGAATAGATGTAATCCGCACACTTTAAAGCAGGGTTGCCATCAGTGGTACACACATGATTTCATTTTGAGGAGGGTGGGACCATATTTGTCATCCAACCCAATTTTAGACTAGATTTAGTCATATTAACCCTTTCGTCCCTTACTTTGTGGACGTCTGCATCCTCTATGGTCGCAAGAATACATTTTTTGTTGGTCTTTAGAATAGTTTGAAGTTTTAGGAAAAATACGAAATTAATAAACTGAATATTTAAGTTTAAAGAAGAGAAGTATACACGTTTTTTTAATGGTATATCTTTACATAGTATAGGAAGAAGAAGCAGAAAAAATTAGAGAACTTTTTAATTTGACGTTTTCTTTCAATTTAGATACTTTTTTTCTTTTAATTTTGGCTGAAGTAAATGAAGAAGTATTCAAATTTTCGTTATGCGTAAAAAGTTTTATGTTTAAGTAATTATTACAGCCACAACGATGTGGTTGCTCTCATAGAAAAACACTCTAAAATACAGGGTCCGAGTATAAAAATTAAAAAATTTCTTATGGAATGTTGCTAATATAACCACATAGAAGCCTAAGACGTAAAATTTAAAATGTTAACTTCCCCCAGTAAAAACCTGTAGGGAAAGGGTTAAAGTGTTTTTAAAAGTTGAAAGTTGACGATAAATATTTGTTCAATAAATTTTTTTGCAAGAAATGTAATAATAAATTATCTGCTATAGATTTGTAAAATTGACAAAATTATGAATTTTATCCCTTTGCGACCCAGTGAAACTTTTTGCCTTCGACGAGATTAATCACGAAAATGAACACACACATTCAATTGCATTAATTTTTTTCTTTTTTAATTTTAATTTAATAATTTTTATTTTAGTAACGGGAAAACGATTGGCGAACGAGATTCGTTCGAATGTCAAATGACATAAATTCAAAATTGCTTGTAAATTCAAAATATACGCTACAGTGTTTTTAAAGTCAGATCGCATAAATGTGTATGCTGGGTCGCAAAGGATGACCCATTTTTATCCAAAAACCAGTCATTCTAGCAAAAATCTAAAAAAATAATCTGTTCACATACTGAGGCTCCGACGTAAAAAAGTTACAGTTCCCATTTAGTGCAACTCTTCTTTCTTTTTTCAACTTTTTTCTTTCAAATGAAACAAATAACGTTGCATTTGGCACTAACTATTTATCCAATTTTTGTCCACTAACAGATCACTGTGCGGCATCATAAATTAGACTCGACGGTCAAATTGACTGAATTCAATAACAAAAATTGCATTTGGAAATTTATATTTTCTATAAAAATAAAAATGTCAAAAATTCTATAGTAAATCGTTGCATGGCGCAACGCTTTGCGCTTTTTGCGCGCATGGCGGCATAAGCGTTTAAGTTGGCATCTGATAAGCTGAATTTTAATTGAATTTTTCACCTTCCCTGCTTCACTTGCCGCGAATGCAGAGGAAAAATGCTTCGTTAAATTAAATTTCATTTATGTTCATTACAAAGTGCCATTTGTTGTTATTGTTGTTGTAATTTTTAACAAGCCCATTTTTACGCGCACATAGTTGGCCCCACCCCGAGTGTTACGTATCGGCAATGCGCCATCAAATCTGCACCGCCAAGCACGCAATGCTTTTTTAATTGCGCCACACTTGCAGCTCACAGTCAACAATAACAACAACAGCAACAACAAAAAACCCAGCAACAAACGCCTTCTCTCTAGCCCGTAGCCATCATGTAACTCCGCTTAGCCACGCAAACGCCCTGCGCGCTGCAATGCCGCTGCAGCCGTGCCCCTTCCTTGATCGATGTGGAGCGTCTCGCGTTCCAGTCGGTTCCACTGCTGCAGCGCCCTTATTGAAATTATTCACAAGCAGACCATGGCATTGCATTTCGCTGAGCTGCGCGTCTCGTAGCGCACGCCAGATCTCATCTTACGCGACGGTCCTTGGCGCTCGACTAAAACTGTTGTGGTTATTTTTATAACTAAATTATAGATGCAGCGGCCGGTTGCGCCAACCGGCAGCGGCCATAGTTGTTGCTGCGCAAATTTACGACTGCACAAGGAGCGCGAAGCCATAAACAGCCTTTAAAGCGTTCTACTGAATTGTGCCGGGATTGCGCGCAGATCTGGCCGTGGCCGACACGGCAGCGTCCGCGCTGATTTAAAGCGCTCGATAAGTCCGTTAAGGCGCTGCGCAGCGACGCAAAGACGCCGCTAAGCGCACCGCTGTGGAGTGGGTGTCGCTAGTTCGTGACTGGAATTGGCGTTCATTCGAGACTGTGGTTTCTTGTGTTGCCATTATCTTTTTTTCGACAACCATGTGACGTCGCAGGGATGAAGTTGATAGGTTGTCTTAGCAGAGGAGGCAACTTTCTTCTTGCAAATATCTGCAAAAGGTTGAAACATATAAATTTAGATATGTAATTTGAATTGCGCCTCGTTAATGAGCACTTAAAGTAGTAAAAGGTGATTTTAAAAAATGTGTTAGATTTACTTAAAACGCTTGGAAAGGCGTTCTTATTAGCTGGTCTGAAGTCAGCTTCACTCGACCTTAACTTACGGCAAGTTGACTTAAATCAGTCTTCTTTTCTTGCTGAGGCTTAGCCGTCTTTCGAACATTTTTCCTTTGATAAGTATGAATACTCATTCGATATGGTCGTACTTAAACATCCAGTATCTCGTTCACCAAACGTCTACTTGATCAATTTAGAGAAGAAATTTGAATGATCTCGTAACAGCTAAAAAAGATTGAAGATAAAAGAAGATCGAAAGACATTATATATAGACATTATATATTATATTACAGCAGGGGCGTAGCCAGAACTTGGTCATGGGGGGGGTTTTAAAAAAATTTTTTGCCACTTTTACATGTTTTTTTAAAGTAAAGTGCACTATCCAAATAGGACATTTTGTTGTGGCTTATGTGACTTAATGCATTAAAAACTAAATTTTTTCCCTGATTTTTAGTAAAAATTTCATGAAATTTGGTGGACTGAAAGCGAAGTTATTGCATCTGAAGTGGAAGTATGTTTGTGTCATCGTACAAAAATGTGCATCGAGCAAAGATCCAATATTAACTATTGATTTAAAAATGTTTAAACTTTATCCGAAGCATTTAAATTGATGGACCAAGTTTATGGTGATTTTTGTTTATACCGTGGTGGAGTTCATAAGTGGTAAAAGCGATTTAAAAAAGATTGTCAGAACATAAATGATAACCAAAGTGTTAGCCAACTGAATCCGCGATCACCGTAGATCAAAACTGGGCGGTAATTCATAAAAGATTAGCCAAAATCTTTATTGAAATTCTTGAAATTGGATTTAACCTTCGCTTTACTTATACCCACCCGGGTGATCTTTTTAATATTCATGTTTAATATCTGCACAAATTTTAAGGTAATTTTCAATAACATGAAAAAATATTTTTTTGAAATTTTGTTCATGTTTAAAGTTGAATTTTGTCATTTTTTATAGAAATGTACCTGGGTGATCCCAGGCGCTTTCGCTACCATTTTGATTAAAACTCACGATAAATTTTTTTTGCGTACCTCATTATGTGTTCAATAAACTCTCTGGAAAGAAATCTTCTAATATTTTCCATAGTCTCAAAATAAATCATTAAAGTTAGGTTTTTTTTCGAAATACGAACTATCTCCAGAGGAAGATACTAAATACTGAAGTATGAAAAAAATTTATAAATTATTATATATTTATTGTGAGTTTTACTCAAAATAGCGGCGGAAGTGCCTGGGATCATCTTTAGTAAGGCGAAGGTTAAGCATCTCAATAGCATAAATTTATTGCATTTTAACTGAACATTTGGCTATCGAAGGATGCCATCCCATCTATTGACACTTGTTTTGACTGTTTTTTTGTTTTCACATGATGTGGCACCGTGCGAATTTCACCTTTTCAAAGAATGCATTGCCGATGAAAAAAAGCGTTTTGAGAACATAGAAACCATCCAAAAGGCTTGTACCGACATCCTGAAGGACATTCCGGTCGACGAACTAAACTACTATTTAGACATGTTTTTAGAACATGCAAATCGCTGCATTAAGCCTAAACGTGACTATTAAAAAAACAAATTAGTTTCGGTAAAAAAAAGGTTTTGTTAATATTCTTTTAAATATTTAAAGATGAAAAGACCTTGTTGCTAATGTGGGAACGTACATACGATGCATAGTGATTGAAAATGTTGACAAATTATAGGCTATGGGGGGTTCTGATACCCTAAACCTCCCCCTTGGCTACGCCCCTGTATTACAGACATTATATATTACATTATATAGACATTTACCACACAACCCGAGAGTGCCATCGAGAACGTCTTTTGTTGGTCTACAATTAAGATGGTTATAACCCATTGGATTTTTTTTCTTTTAACAAAATATTAGAAAGCAATTACAATGCAAATTGCCCTCTTTTCCCGGCATAAGTTCATTCCTCAGAACGGGCCTCTTAGTCAGTGTTGCCAGATCAGGAGATTTCCTCCTAAATTTAGGATATTCTAGACCTTTTAGGATAATTTTTAGGAGGAAGAATTATTTAGAAGAAAGTTTAGGTCATTTATATTTTATGTTAGGGGATTTTTCGGATCCTTAGGGGATTTTTGGGAGATTTTTGGATAACGAAGTATTATGTATTGGGAACACTGGCAACAAAACATATTTTTGCAACTATTTTAATAGTCAAAGCACCCTATTGTGTTAAAAAATTTTAAGCTTAAAAAATGTAAGCTCATTCTATCTCGTTCTCACTCGCTGTCACATTGAAATCCCGCCAAAAATGACACTTTTTGTTTAATTCATTTGTTTTATGTTTTGTTTTTCTTAAGTTTTCGTTGTTAAGCTGAAGATGAATAAAAAAAGGCTGCATTAAGAAAAATTATATGTAAGTACTCTATAACACCGTGCAACAAAAAAAAACAAATTTCAAAACACACGAACAAATCAATATACTCGCAAAACTAGGGGCCAAATGTAGTAAACTGCGTTTTTAGTTTTTCTCCCTGACGTCAGAATTTTTTTTAAAGGACTTTGAAATTTCAAGGACATGTTTATTTCAAAAAATTATTTTAAAAATTGAGCGCATTGTAGAATAAGAAGGTAGGTAGAAGAAGGGTATCAAATGAAAGAGAAAAATCCTTAGAATCCTGGAAAATTTAATGTTTTGGTGCAAAAGCACGAAGAGGTATTGAAAATGTCCTTTTAAAACTTTATGCTTGAATATCTTTGGAAATTTTCAGTGGTTTTTTTGTTTTAAATATATCTTAAGGACTAATATGCACACATCCTCGAATTTCAAATTTTCTCGCGAAACTAGGAGCCAAATGTAGTAAAACTGCGTAATTAGTTTTTCTTTCTGACTTCAGGATTTTCTTTTTAAAGGACTTTAAAATTTCAAGGGCATGTTTATTTCAAAAATTTTAAAAATTGAACGTAATTTAGAATAACAATATTGGTATTAAATGAGATAGAGAAAAATCCTTAGAATCTTAAAAAATCAAATGTTTTGCTGCAAAAGGACGAAGAGGTATTGAAAAGGTCCTTTTAAAAACTTTCTCCTTGAATATGCTTGGAAATTTCCAATAGTTTATTTTTTGAAAAAATATATCTTACGGACTAATATGCACACATCCTCGAATTTCAAATTTTCTCGCGAAACTAGGAGCCAAATGTAGAAAAACTGCGTATTTTTTTTTTAAATTCGACCCAACGCGCAGGGGATATCCCTATAAATGCGAGGCATTGCGCTGGTTCTTTCTGACTTCAGGATTTTTTTTTAAAAACTTTACAATTTCAAGGACATGTTTATTTCAAAAATTTTAAAAATTGAGCGCATTATAGAATAACAATATTGGTATTAAATGAGAGAGAAAAATCCTTAGAATCTTAAAAAATCTAATGTTTTGCTGCAAAAGGACGAAGAGGTATTGAAAATATCCTTTTAAAAACTTTCTCCTTGAATATGCTTTGAAATTTAAAATGTTTTTTTTTTGAAAAAATATATCTTAAGGACTAATATGTATGCTACCACATCCTTAAATTTCGTCCTTCTAATTTATTAGTTTAGGATATAAAAAATTTAGTACTTCTCTCTATAGGAAATGAGATACTCCCATTTCAAGCGGCTAATGCAAGGATTTTTATATGTTGTTAAAAGCATCTATATGGCAACCCTTTAACTTTCAAGTTAGAGCAAAAGACTAATCAGTTCCTAATAGAAATTCAAGTAGAAGTATTTCAAACCGAAATTCTTTCAATTATCTCAACTCTACTTTTTCAGGCACCCAGCCATTTCATTGACCATAGACCATTACAGTACTTTTTGCACCAACTACAACTACAACTCGAACTGGACGGTCGTTGCGCGCCCGCCCTGCTCGCTGTGTACATTTCAAGCTCGTGAATATTTCAAGTCACAGCCTCAACTCACACGTTCGATGTGTAATGCTTGTCGCAGTTGTTTGCCGCCGTTGTTGTTTGTTGTCGTAGCTGTTGTTGGCCCCTCGGGTTTATTCATGTGTGTTATAAATCCAGACGGCAACACTTTATGCGAAAACACATACAACACGCCACATGTACTCCACATAAATTGTGCCCAGAAACTTTTTTACAAAATTAAATCTTGTTACAACAACAATAACAATAACACAAACAGCAACAACTCAGCCTAACAAGCACTACACCAACACACTCACATACACAAACACAAACACGAACAGCGAAAAAGAGGCGAAACGCAATTTTATACTCCAGCAAATACGCAACTAACAAACGCTCCCCTCGACCGCCGCCGCCCCAATGAGAGCCCAACACCAACCCCGCACAGTGAGCAATGGTGACGCGGATGCTCGGCTGCCGCCTGGCCAGGCTTGGCACTTATTGCGCCTCAAGTCGCACGGCCCACGACGATTTACAGGCCAAGATTTGAGATTAATAAATTTGTGTCCAGAAGGAAATGTGGGCGGCGAAAATGTGAAGTTACGACGCGCGTGGAGCGTGGAGCGTGGAGCATGCTGCAAGGAGTGTTGTTGGTGGCGCGACGAGTGGGCAGCATGTGCCGACTGGGAGCCGACGTGACGGGGGAATCGTGGAGTGTGCCTAGTCGAGCTGCGCTAGGATTTAGTTTAGGGATTTGTGTGGTGCGGTGAATTACGAGTTGGTGGCGCAGTGCGGGCGACCCAATGCCGAAGCGGGCAAAGTGTGAGGGGCCAATGAATTCTAGTTCGTTCGTTTACTTATTAGAGGAATTTAGGAAAATCCTTCAGTGTTTGTTGTTATTTATATAAAGCGTTTTTTTTATAATTTTCCTACACTTTGTTGGGTCAAACAATGAGAGCTTCCAAAATCGATTGTTTAAGCTCAAAACGTGACAACGAAAGAATCAAAAATTTTGTAATAAATTCTTACAATTTTAAGCCAATCTGTGGTTTATAAGAAACTAAAAAATATATATTTACACATGACTTTAAATCAGAGACCTAAAATAATTATTATCCATATTTTTGGAAATAAAAAATTGTCCTAATTTAAGAAATTTCTATAACTATTGTTTTATAATAATTATTCCCAATAAGATATTTTTTACGTCGCCTATAACTATTACACTGCACAACAGCATGTCTGTTGCATGGAGTTTTTTACATGAATCTGAATCGTTTTTTCACGCTGTTTTCAAAACCATACTCCGTTTTTATGTAATAGCTCTAGTTTTCGCAAAAAATGGGCGTGTCACTTTTTCGAATTTTCCTCGACTTTTTTCACATTTTCGACTGTAATTTCCGAACCAATAATCCTATCGACATGATTTTATATATATATCGTTGATATCGTTGCACTTCCAACATTTCACGCCATCTTTTCTAACATTAATCAATTTTATGCGTTCTAACTTGGCGTTGTAATAAGGTTTCAAAGTAGGAAAATATTGAATTTCAAGACGTTTTTTCTGATGGCGAAAATTGTACAGATGTTTCATAAATCAAGTAACGATGTATATGAATATCTTAAGAAGAAACATCAAGCAATACAACACAGCAAAATTTATTGGCGGAATACACATTCGCATCGAAATAATAGCAAAAATATACCATAGCCATTTTCATCACTTTTCATACTTTGTCCTTAAAAAATTAGGGGCCTCAAAATATGCTCTTTTATATGTTCCATTTATAGTCTGAAATACAAGCAAAAAACAAAAATATTTTGAATTGCTCGAAACAAACAAAAATTAAAAACTTTGCATATTTTGAGGCTCCTAATTTTTTAAGCAAAACGACTGAAAATGACTATGGTACATTTTTGCTATTATTTCGATGCGAATGTGTATTCCGCCAAATAATTTGACCGTGTTGTAATGTTTGATGTGTCGGCTTTCATTATACACCTAACTCGTTAATTGATTTGCGAAAATTGTGTATGTTTTTGAACATCAAAGAAAACGCCTTAAAATTCAATTTTTTCCGACTTTGAGGTCCAATTACCGCGGCATTTTAAAACTTATAAAAATAAATATTATAAATATGCATCGAAAAAGAAGCCGTGCGGTGTTGTTAATGCGATAAGGTGAAAATCATGTCAATCGGTTTTTTGGTTTAGAAATTACGATCAAAAATAAATAATAAATATGGAAAAAGTAGAGGAAAAACTGAAAAAATGACATGGTATCTATATCTCACAAACTAGAGCTGCTAGAAAAAATCTGAGGATAGATTTGAAATCAGCGCACCCAAATTAGTAAGAAACAGTAGAAAAGCTCCATGCAACAGAAAAAAAGTGTTTTTTGTTGTGCTGTGTTATCATGTAATAAATATTTTTGAGTTGCATAATAACTCTTATAAGTAAGAAATATATTTTTCGTTGTCGATGATTATTATTTTGGGATTTTTGTTTTTTACATTGCTTCATAACTTTTAGTTATGACTTTTTTAATTTACGTTACCGATAACTATTATTTTGAGAATTTTTTTTACGTTGCTTCATAACTTTTATTTATGATTTTTTTTAAATTTACGTTGCCGATAACTATTATTTTGAAAACAAAATTGTTTACGTTGAATTACTACATTTTGGATATGAATTGATTTTTAATTGTTTTAAATTGACAAACGCAAATTAACTGCAGAAACCTTATTTCCACCAACAAGTAAACAATTACAAATCAATTCATACTCAAAATGTGGTAAGGCATCGTAAATAAAAACAATTTCTTTCATAAAAGTTATGAGGCAACGTAAACAAAATTTTCTTTCAAATAATAGTTATCGGTAACGTAAATAACAAAAAATCATAAATAAAAGTTATGAAGCAACGTAAAACAAGTGTCTCAAAATAATAGTTATCGGTAACGTAAATAAAAAAGTCATAAATAAAAGTTATGATGCAACGTAAACAAAAAAAATCCCAAAATAATAATTATCCATAATGAAAAAATAATTATTTCTCATAACAGTTATTACGCAACGTAAAAATTAATTGTCGCAAATAATAATTACAATCAACAAATAAAATTTATGTTGCAGTGTAATAGTTACATTGCAATTCTTTTCTTAAAAAACTTAAATTGTTCTTGTACATTGGCATTTCTTGTATGTGATCGCAGTCGCCGCCATTGCAGTTTTAGTTGTAGTCGTCATTGTTTAATCGCCCGTTAATTTAGTTAACATGCGTTTTACATTTTTATGACCACTCAAATTACCGCAACTAAACAAACAGCAACAACGACAACAACCAAAACAACACCAACAATCGCATCAAGCATGACCAAGCATAATGTTAATGATGGCCAAAGTGGCTAACTAATTGTTAATACTCGCTCACTCGTTAGGCCGGACTACACTGTCGGCTCCCACCGGCCAACCGCAAAAGCAACGCCAAATGCATTTTAATTAACCGCCGCTGTATATATTCGCATTTTTTTGTTGTTGTAGTTGTAGTTGTAATAATTTCTATGCAAATTGGCGATTCACCGCGTTTACTCGCTGCATGCAGTTTTTTGTTGTTGTTTTTATTTTTTATTTTTTTAGCTAATTTGCCAATTGTGTTCCATGCGCCGCAACGTGTCGGCTTACATTCAAAGGACGTCGCTGCATTTCAAATTCAGCCCACCAACCAGTGAGCGAACTGACATGGCAGCGTGCGGCGGCAGTTGGGGAGCAGCTGATTTTAAAAGCAATTTATTTAGCGAGAATTGCGTGTTTAGGATTAATTATAAAATGTTAATAGTGTCTAAAATGGCGGCAATGGCAGCAGCAAAAAGTTAATTTGCTAATTATTCGCTATTTTATTGGTGTCGGCTGCAGTGCCGACAACATCACCTCACACGATCAGCGCAGTTGTTCGGGGGGCCCGTGGGGGTTGTGACTTCAAATGGGATTGTGTGAAGTGCGTTTGTTGCTGTTGTGATACCAAGTTTCATCACTCGACTTTAAACTAATGAAATGTATTTATCATACCTTTCTTTTGATGTGCAACATTAGATACGTAAGATGTACTAATAAGAAGTTTTAAGCGAAAAAAACATTTTTTTATTAAAATTTTTTGTTAACGGATTTTTTTCTCGAAAAAATCCATTACTAAGGTACAATAAGTTTGCTACCATATTATAGCCTGTGAAATTTCCTTTATAATGAAATATAAAAATGTATACTTTTGCTTCTTCTGAATATATTTTTTAAATTTTTTTCTAACTTGACTCTAGGTCCAAAGCCATCTCATATTCACCTTCGCAATCAATTTAATGTTAAAAAATTTATTCATAAAAAACAAAAATATGAAATATTTTATATTTCATTATAAAGGGAATTTCACATGCTACAATATGGTAGCAAACTTATTGTACCTTAGTAATGGATTTTTTCGAGAAAAAAATCCGTTAACAAAAAATTTTTATAAAAAATGTCTTTTTCGCTTAAAACTTTTTATTAGTACATCTTACGTATCTACTGTTGCACATAAAAAAAAAGTTATGAAAAATACGTTTCGTTTAATACCCATATCGTGTAAATCAGTTGGAGATTAATTGCGTTTTTTTTATAAAAACTTTGAACTTTGACGCCGAGCCACGCCTTTTATGGGCGTTTCCGAGGCAAAATTTTTAGTTTGTTAGATGCAGGAGCCAACCCTCTATATAAAAGCATACTCATTTATTTTTTCCACCAGGGTTCGCTATACTTTTTTTATGCCTCGACGAAAGTGGGGTTTTTGGGACATTTTTGTCGAAAACATAGTTTTAATGTATTTTTTATGGATTGGTATCTTAATCAAATTTGTTTGTCGTTAAAATATCTACAAACTTGCCGAAGAGAGTAAAGCGATATTCGAAACGATTTAGGACCTATTAGCATTTAAACGTTCGAAGACTTAAACGACGAACTCGACTAAAATGAGCAAACTTGAAAGTCGGATTTCTCTTAAACTAGAGCCAATCCAGCCAAACGGCTGATGGATCTCAACTCAGTATACCTATACAAAAGTCCTCTGTAGGTCCCCCCATGTCTGAATTTTTAAGGGTGAATTTCACGCACAGTGCTGTTATTTCAAAACCTCATACAATGTTACCATATTTCAGGTAGTGAATTTTTCCAGACACTACGAATTGTACATGTAAAATTTATTTTTTCATAAATCAAAATTTTAGTGTATTTCCGCGTGAAAAATCTATCAACCACTAATAACCGAAATTTATATTTATTTTCTTTAATATTTTACAGTATTTTGTCAGCTGTTGCGGTCGAGTCAACATTTTGATGGCGCAATGCCGCTTGTGGCTGACCACACCGGACATTGGACACGTTCCGTGGCGCTGCGCATAAACGTAAATTCGAGAGTACATAACCTCACAAACACTTAAATATAACAACCTACTCATACATGCATAAATGGAGCAGTGTACAACAGCAGCAGCAACAACAGCAACAAAAACAATAACCGCAAGCAGCACAACAACATGTCAAGGGACATGAAATCGTACACCGAATCTGTGTGCGGCCATAAATTTCGGGTCAAAATGAGTCAAATCACGGCTGGTCCAACGACCAACACACGGCCGCATTAAATGCATGTGTTGTTGCAACAACAAAGTGCAGCACGTCAACAACACGGCACAGCTACAACAACAATGTCGTGGCCAAAGCGCACAGACGATGCGGCTGCCGGCGGATTGAGGGGGCGGCAAGTGTGGCAATGCAGTATAACTCCGCCGCTACAGGAGCGGGTTCAGAGAACGGAGCGCCGTGTCGGGCCGGGCCGAAGCTGTGGTTGTGGTTTCTGCAACGTGCATGCATTGTGTGTGCGACACTCGCCACGAGTGCGGCACTCATGTCGGAACATGGCCTAAATGGGCTTTTCATATAGTGAAGTGATTTACATTTAACACGGCATAAATCAGGCGCTCTAACCGCAACAACAAAGTCAACAGCAACACGAACAAAAGCGGCAGGAACAGGAACTGCGAATATGACTGCGAAACACTTTCAAGCGAAATCAGTGCCCGGCGAATTTATTTGAGGCGCATTTAAAATTTGTGGCAAAAGTCGCACGTTGCCTTATACGGCAATTCAATTCTTTTCGTGTTGTTTTTGTTGTGGTGGACAAAAGTTATGTGTAGGAAAATGAAATATGCACTCACGGATAGGTGGGTGTGTGAGTACAACCTACGTTCGAGTATGTATGTACA
The DNA here is from genome assembly GCA_964056695.1 of Melieria picta. Classification (NCBI taxonomy): domain Eukaryota; kingdom Metazoa; phylum Arthropoda; class Insecta; order Diptera; family Ulidiidae; genus Melieria; species Melieria picta. Next base: position 141,611,114 of record OZ057398.1, read on the forward strand.
TACATAGATAGTATAGATGATTAATCGGCAATTGACTACAATCTCTACTCTTTTCTGCGCTTTATGTGGGATCTGTTCTCAAAGCCTTTAGCTGAGGTTAGATGCGCAGCTTACGAACTACATTAAACTAATTCTGATACTTCAAAAGAAAATTTAGACCCCTCATCGTGGTTCCCATATGAACCGAACGATAGTGCTTGTAGTAATCTCCACATAACTTCGAAACATTATAAAAAAGCACAAAGGAGACCAAATTTTTAGATCAGTTACCAAAGCTGCAAGCTGCTCATAATGTCCCAGAAATCCTTCTACTTACAGTGGAACTTCCTGATCACAAAAATGCCTCATCGAGAGATGCGATGTCCTACAAAAGTCTTCGTCACTAGTTCAATGTGTGAGCCTTCAAAGGGCAAAGTCCCCTATTTACTTCACTTGTTCGCTTCAAAATAGAAGTAAACTAAAAAAAATGCCTTTACAATTTGATATTTGATTCAATGCAGCAACAATTAATTATGCACACCTCATTATTATTTTTTTGTTTCTTTAGCTAAAATAAATGACCACACCAATTGGTCGCACAAGAAGTCATCTCACTGCATATGTGGCCAACACAGAAAGTAGCCAGCAAGGTGTGCACTGACATTGACAAGTGTCATCTGCACTCATAAAAATCATAACGATTGAAGACTGTGTTTCGTTTGAACGCATAAAAAGTGCAATAACTGCAAAATACTTAAAAGAATTTATGACCTTGAGCTAAGGTCAATGCTGCCTGCAACAGCAAGTGCAACTCGGCCGCTTAGAACTGAGCCGCTGCTTCCAAGTTATGATGCGACGCGTAGTCCAGCGAAGCCTCTCTGATTTGGCTAAGAGTTCCCTGTCGCAGTGCCAATGGACGCTCGTTTTTTGTTTCTTTGCATTTGTAGGTATTTTTTTCGCTGCTCTTTTTTATGAGACAGCTATAAAATTTGACCTTGAGGCTAATTTTTAGTTTTGTGTTTTATGTTTTTGTTTTTTTTAGCACAACAGAAATTCTGAATATCCTTTTGGTATACTTTGTAGTTGTTACTTTCAGAGTTGTGCTCGCAACAGCGAAAAATTCAGTCATAAAAAACTGTGCAGACCGTGAAAAAATGGCTTAGGCCGGTTGGGTTTAGTTGGTTGCATTTAGTTTTGTGCCGCAGCGTTTTATTTTGTTCATTTTTTCCGGTTGAGGTTTTTAATTTTTTCAGAAAATTATGATTTATGGCCACTATTTTTTTCAATATTTTCGTGCGCTGCAGGAAAAGGTGTGCAAATTTGGGAGTTTTGTTTTGTCTTGTTTTTTTCATATTTTTATATGGTGTTATTATTATGTTGCATGTGGTAGAATGTGTGTTGTGTTTTGTAAACATTCAGTTTGATTTCTTCGTCGCGGTTACTCAGACGTGGTTTCGAGTTTCGGCTACCAGTGTGCAATGTCTCAGTGGGTTGTTTTTTTTAACACCATGTGCGTGTCTTCAACATGTGGAAAATTGTTGGGAAATTCTTTATCGCAAAAAAAAAAATCTGCTCAAAAATTTTAAGTTTTGAAAGAATTTAAGATAATTGAAGTGAAGCTTTAAAAAGTGTATTGATCCATATGGAAAATGTATTTTAAAGATGTCAGAAGATGCAATAGAAACATATAAAGTGATGCGATCCAAATATAAGAAAAAAAAGGTGAAGCTAAGCGTTCACATATAATTTGTGAAAGTAATGAAATAGTCAGTAGACTAGGGAAAGGTGTCAGTCGGGGCATAGCAATTGGAAAGTGAGGCCTTTTCAAAAACAAAAGTAGTAGAGGATGTACCTTTCGCTGCAGTTTTTTACTGGGGAAAGTTACAATTTTTAATTTTACGTCTTAGGCTTCTATGTGGTTATATTTGCAATATTCCATAAGACATTTTTTAATTTTTATACTCGGACCCTGTATTTTAGACTGTTTACTATGAGAGTAATCACATGTTGTGGCTGTAATAATTACTTAAACATAAAACTTTTTACGCATAACGAAAATTTGAATATTTCTTCATTTACTTCAACCAAAATTAAAACAAAAAAAGTATCTAAATTGAAAGAAAACGTCAAATTAAAAAGTTCTCTAATTTTTTCTGCTTCTTCTTCCTTTACTATGTCAAGATGTACCAGTAAAAAATACTTCTCTTCTTTAAACTTAAATATTCAGTTTATTAATTTCGTATTTTTCCTAAAACTTCAAACTATTCTAAAGACCAACAAAAAAATGTATTCTTGCAACCATAGAGGATGCAGACGTCCACAAAGTAGCATGTTGCCATATGGCAACAAAATAGCGAAAGGGTTAAAGGATCCCTGAAGAGCTCAACGCAAGTCAATTTGATTTATAAATTAACCTTTATGATCCTTTATACCCACATTTCACCTGCTCATAGACCAGTGGTGCACACAGAATTTCATTTTGAGGGGGGTTCGCGTACAACTTTTGAGCCAAATACCATTCGAAATAATATTTTGTACCAGCAATTTTTGCGTTTGGGGGGTTTGAACCCTCAAAACCCCCTGTGTGCGCCATTGTAATAGAGCATTACTTCAACTAATCCATCTAAGGGCCCAACAGACTCTGTGCGTAGCATATTTTGCACTATAACACCGTGCGACAGCATTTTTCACACCGGGAAAAATCCATATGTGCGTGAAACTAGAGACCAAATATAGTAATACTGCGTACTCAGTTTTTCATGTCTACATCCTTTGTCCTTTTAAAAGGACTTCAAAATTTTGAAGGGGATAAAAAATGAAAAAAATATAAAAAATATTTAACCCTTTCGACCCCAAAGTTGCCTAAAAGCAACTTCACCTATTTGTTATCTTATAGCAAAAGCTACGATTGATTTATGGGTTTAATTTAAGTGGGCACCAACAAATTAATATTTTTAGAAGTGAATTCAGAGCAAACTACAAACATTTTACTGTTATCCCCAAAATAATTTCCAATCATTTGCAGCGATATCAGGGAAGTTTGTGTTCTAATTGAAGTCTACGAATTGGGCACGTTTGATCAAAACACTGTTTCTTTAATAATGGTTAAACAAAATCAAAAAGTGATAATTTTGTATTTTTCCACAAATATTAAATAATTTTTCTGTAATTAAAAAATATTGATACAAATTTATTTAACCCGTTTTAAGCTAAAATTGTTCAAAAGTAAACTAGCTCTAGAACTCTAACAAAGGGGCGTGGCGACTTCAAATGTGGTGTGCACACTTCTTAGACAAGTGTTTCATGATTTAAATACCAAAAAGTAATATCGAGACACAGGATAAAATTCGGGGCCGAAAGGGTTAACATAGTTAGAATATGGCGATATGTATATCATATAAAAGAGGAAAGACTCAAGAATTTAAATAAAATAAATTTTTTATCTATTTGTAAAAAAAGGATATGAAAAAGGTCCTTTGAAAATTTTAATCCTTTATATCCTTGAAAATCTACATCGAATTTTCTTGAAAAGTAAGTATGTTAAAACCCCAAATCTCCCTGATCACATGCCAAAATTTCATTACTCTAACTTTATTATTTCGAAAGTTATTAAAAAAAAGGCGGAAGCTGCAATTTTAATGAAGTAAAAAAATTCGAATTTATTTGAGTATCAGTATTTTTAATAATAAAAAGATAAAAAATCAATGATAAAAAAAAAAGATAAAAAATCAATCTGATAAAAAATCAGATTTGGGGTTTTAACTTACTTACTTTTCAAGAAAATTCGATGTAGATTTTCAAGGAGTCCTTTTAGTCCTTTTAAAAGGCAAAGGATGTAGAAATAAAAAACTGTGTACGCAGTATTACTATGTTTGGTCTCTAGTTTCACGCCCAAATGGACTTTTTCCGGTGTGAAACATTTTTTTAATTTTTGTCGCACAGTGTAACCTAACCAAGTATAAACAAAGTCTAACTTCTCTCTCTCCATCCCTCTCTCAAACCATGGCATCCAAGTGTTTGCCATCTGCACCTAGAAATGGCTGAGCAGTGTTTGCATGTAACTAAAGCAGAAGCTTCGACAGAAGTCGCTACTGTCTAGTCCCAGATTGTTGGCAGCATGACCGGGCTACGGTCTCCCAAAGTATTGTAAAATCTTTTCACACATTTCCAACACATAAAACAATCAAACCACAAATCGAGCAATTGAACAACAGTCAAATTGCCGAATTACACTCAAAAAATACTACTTTCGATTTTATATACACCAGCAATTTAATTGAAACTTCTCACGCACCCCCCGCAATTTTACGACTCCACAATGCTTTGTATACATTTTAATGGTTCTAATGTAAAGAAATCAAATCAAACTGATGAAATCAGCCGGCAACCGACAGCAACTCTATACTGTTTGTTTACAACACCATAAACCGTCGACAATAACTCAAAAGATCAAAGTGCAACGGGCAACATTCCGCCAAATGGTTCTTTCTAATTGGGCATCGAATGGGATTTACTGCATTTACGAGCCATTAACGCGGCAGTCTGCCGACTGTCGACAACCGCCTAAACACCAAACAACGTCTTTCACCTGATTATGAAAATCATAACAACATAGCACCACATTTCACTGCCCCTCAGCTCTTCGAAAAATAATATAAAAGATCATAAACAAAGTGGAGCCTAGTGAAGGGGTAAATGGCAGTTCAATTGCTACAGTTGAAAGGTTGAAAATAATCGAGCGAGAAATGGAGAATGGGAAATTGCAGGAGCGCCGCAATTGTGGAGCGCGCTGGGGTGGGATGAGATGAGCTCGGGGACGAGGGTGAGGGTGAGAGTGCGCGCACCAAAACGGCCGATATTATTGTTATGACTATTTTTACTGCTCACTTAAGTAGTAAAAGGCGATTTTTACGATGGCGCACTCCAAAACGCCGGCCACGTCACGCCACGATACGCAGCCAGCTCGCTGCTCGCTGCGTGCTGGCGGCGCACGAGTCCTGCGGCCTTGCATTCGCCGAGAAAGTGTTAGGCAAGTTGTTAGACAGCGTTTTAAATTTACACATCGTAAAAATTATCTGTGCAGCACCCTGTGCGGAGTCATTTTACGGCGCATTTTTACGATCTATAAAACTCCCATAAATTATATGGGCGGGCGGGAGCACGACTGCTATGCTGCGCTGTGCCGAAACGAACGAACGGACAGACGGACGGACGAGGTGTATTGCTGCAAGGCGTGTAATTTTAATGCTGCCATTACCGTTGTTTTGGTTGTTGCTATTAGCGTTGCTTTGCTTGTAATTTCGGATATCATTAGTGTTGTTGTTGTGATTTTTTATTTAATGAGTGTGTTGTGCGGATGCTTTTTTTTTTTAATTTTCGACTCGTAGTGGAATTAGCAGTACGAGCCGAACTATGATCCTCAGAACTTTGTGATATTACTATTTTATTCTTACTCGTTTTTATCTTCGGCCTATTTCATTTATTCTATTTGCACTTATCTTATCATACAAAGTCTTTTCATTGCGTCTTCTTGTTCGCTTGTTGCCTTACCTTCTTCAGCTTCTTATATTCTCCGTCTTTCGTCTCCTTACCCCCACTTCATTTTGCCATTAGTCAGGGGCGTATTTACAAAAATATTTTGGGGGGCGGAGGTTTCAAAAAGTAATTCTTTAATATTTTTTAAAAACCATTCAAAAAACAAAAATGCCTTTTAATTTGTACGAGATGTGACAATTAAGTAATGAGACTGATTCCATAAAAACCGTATATTTTAGAATTATTCTACAACTCTACCATCCCCTTCAAAGTAGTCGCCTTTTGCAGCTATACAACGATTCCAGCGTGTTTTCCATGCTTCGTAACATTTCTGGAACGCTTCGACTGGGATGTCGGCGAGTACCCTCGTCACGGCCGCCTGGATTTACGTAATCGACTCAAAATGGGTTCCTTTGACCACCGATTTTGTTCTAGGGAACAAAAAACAGTCACTGGGTGTCATATCGGACGAATAAGGCGACTGTTGCAACACGGCGATCCCTTTAGAGGCCAAATACTGGGACATGCTGTGGCACGGCGCGTTGTTGTGATGAAGGATCCTCGTCTTCCACGCTTTCACGTCCCTTCTTAGACTCTTTATGCCATCGAAACACCTGGGCACGACTAAGAGCACTATCACCATGCACTTTTATAATTTTAGCATACGTTTCCGAAGCTGTTTCGCCCAATCTGGCGCACAATTTTATCGCGACGCGTTGCTCTTGATTTCGTTTCTCCATTTTCATTTTTTCCACGTCTACTCAACACGACACAGCAGGCGAACTAAACAAGCTAGAGCGATGGTAAATATATCAATGGAGAGGGGAATGATTCCGGGGAAGGGGAAGGGAATTTCAAGGTCGCAGATTTACCACAAGCGCGGCAATAAAGTCAGTCTCATTACTTAATTGTTACACCTCGTATGTAGTTTTAAAGTCGATCCTAATATTTCGGGGGGGGGGGCGGTTTCAACCCCCAAAAGCACCCCCTGAATCCGCCACTGTCATTACTACATATTTATCTTTTTTAGAGTTTTACCCTTTTTACATTTAGATATACATTTTTCATAGTGAAATTAATAAAGTGTGCCAGATAGCAGGAACTCTCTCTTCTTCGTACACTTATTTTCTGACAGTTGTTGTCATTATGCTGACAAATGTCAGAGTACATAACCCATCTGTGCTGTATGAAAAAATTTCAAAATAAATTGTTGTTTGAGAATACGTTCTGTACCAAAACCGACAAAAAAACGCAATTACATGCCAGGAAAAAGGTGCTATCTCTGCAAAAAAACGACCGGCAATACAGTTTCTATGTTTTTGTAACATAAAATACCTTACGAAAATATATATTTCTGGAGTACTGATTTAAATGTTGTGCTATTTTAGCGACAACAAAAATAAAGGTTAATCGGACAGACACAAATAAATTGACACTTTGACAATTGCTACTCAGAGAAATAAGTGTACGTCATCTACCTGGTACACGTTATTGATTTCACTATGATCCTACCTAAAAATAAGTCAACCAATCCTTTCATTTTTAACTGACAACAAGTTTCGATTGTTTTCTTTTTCTATACAATTTTCAAATTTTTCCCCCAATACTTTTGAAAATTCCTCTCTCTCTCTTCTCTTAAATTTACTATTTACTTCCCGTCGATTTAGCTTTCTAACTTCCAAATTGCGCATACCGCTCTGTGACTTTCACACAATATTGATTTATGTGCGGTTACAGATTGGTTCATCCTCGAATACTTGAAGGATCGTTACCCGTATCCCATAAAAGGATTGCTGTAAAATTATTTGTTTGCCACTCTGCGGTTCCTTCCGCACGATGTGTGCTTGTATGTCCGTCCAACTGGATTGCACTCGAAAAGTCGTAAACCTGCAATGGCCCGAATTCCAGTAGCCGACAGCGCCGCAACACGATCTGCAACTCGTAAAACCAAAAGTGGCTGCCAAGCCAGGTTCCGCTGTGTTCTAGACGCATTCCTCCGCCTTGCCGCTCTCAGACAGCGTAAAGTGAAAATGTCGTAAAAGAAATTGTTATGAATTGTAGGGGAATTAAATAGACATAAAAACCGAAATGTTCCAAACGTTTTTATGGCGCCGCTGGAAGATGACGCCCGCGTAGTCCAGATTCAGGCGGCACGTCGGTCGGCGGTTGGGGTCTGCACTTGTTGTCAATTGTTGGGCTGCTGTTTACTCCGAGGTTTATTGATTTTTTATGCCTTTCAGTGATTTGTAACAGATCATCAACAACGCGAACAACCACAACAACTCAACTTCACTCACCCAACACCGACACACGGCCTCGCCGTCAAACGGACTGAAGTGTGGAGCGTTTAAAAAGTCATAAAACTCTCTGTGGCTGCCGGCAGCGAACGTTGTCGGCGCACATAAAGTGGCGCTGGGATTTTACGAGAATTGCTCACGTGCCGGCAAAGTGGGTTTTGCGGCATGATTAATTTAACGACTTGTCATTAATTGTTTGGTGTTTGTTTGATGTTTGATGGGTTAATGCCGGTTCGATAGTAATTCGACGTTAATGAGCTGCTAAGCTGTGGTGGCTCTCCGATTGATTGATATTCAAATGGAGAGATTTATTTCACTTCAAGTGGGTTGCAATTCTAGTTGAATGTTTTCTTGAGTAATTTTTGCTACAATGCACAGTGATTCGACTCCATACAACCGCGGGACAAAATTAGAAGGAGTGGTCTTGGTCTGGTTCTTCATAAAATTTCGTATACTAGTTAATCATGGTCTGCTGAATTGAAATCTCTATTTTGTTTTTCTTAAACTTTTGTAGTTTGGCAATGTCTGAGACTTAAATTTGCAATTTTCGTCATTTTTGGTGAGCTATAGCAACGAGTGTGTTGGCTAGATTTTTCAGATTTTACATTTAATCGCTAACGTCAACATTGATAATTGCAAAGAGTAACAGAAATTGTCTTAGGACCCTTTAGTTTTGCAATAAAACGATAATAATAGATGTATGTTTTGCTTTTTTTGCAGTTTTCTAAATTTGTCATGCTGATTGCATACTTTTAGGGATAAAAAAATAAATTTTGTCGAAAAATAGGTGTTTAGACCACTTTTCAAATTGAATTATTTTCTGAGATCGGAAGATATCGGAGGATGTAATTACATTATCCGACAAAGAAAGAATGCTTCTGAAAATAAAAAAAAATCCAGGAACATACTTTCACATACTTTTTAGATATTTTCCTCTAAGTTTTGCAAATTTTCAGATTTTTAATTTAGAAAATTATTTTGAATTAAAAGTGATGTAAAAGCCTCAACTTTGCAAATTTTGAGGAAACATTAAAAGCGAAAATGCCCACATGAATTCTTAATCCATATTGAAAATTTTGGCAACTTCTTGACAACCATGTATTTTTAAAATTTTTTGTGAAAAAAGTTTCAACTTTGAGCCGCTTTTGCACACACACTAATTAATTTTTTGCACAGATTTTTTGGGGTTTCCTTAGTTGAAGTTTTACCTTTCAAATGACATCAAAATCAAAAATTCTGAGACTATACATTTTTTTAATTTTGTCTATGGAACGAATCACTGTGCAATGTTGCAACAATTGCTTAATTACAACGAAGCGTCTGTCGAATTCTGCGTGACGTTATACTTTTGGGTTTGGTTTTTTTTAACTGAAAACAATAAGAAAACCAACCCAGTTAAGAAGAACAATAATCAAGATAAAAACAGCCGCCTTCGTGTGCATTTACCGTGTGCGGCACTCAGCCAGCGATTTTCTGTGGAAGCGTTTCGAAGGCAGATGCAGGCGAGCATTTATTGTGTGGCCCCCATCGAGCCTACGACGAATACGGTTCAAAGTGTCAGGCGAAAGCGTGCAGGAGCGCAACATTTACTGATTGCACGATACAACTGCATACACTGACGGAAATTACTCTGAAAATTTTAATACGCCACACATACTGAAGCGCTCAAGTCTAGTTTGGTCTTCCGGAAGCAACTTGAAGGTTAGTAAATTTGAAAATTATTGGCCTCATTGTTGTACAAAAGCGTAGAAACTCCATGTACAAAATATTTTTGTTGGTTAGTCTCTAAAGATTTTGATCCATTCATTGAATTGAAAACTTCAAGTATTACAATTTGTAAAGCTTTAACAAATCTTTAAATTTCTTTGAGGCTACTTTTTCTCAATCTTTGTAAACCAAATCACATTGTTGCGTCTTCTTTTGCCGCATGCGTCCACAAAAGTAAGCCATGGACCTTTTCGGTTGACAATCTCTTGAATCTGCTTCATTTTTTTTTCAACAGGGTTCAAGACATTTTCATAATTGACTTTGTTGTTGCGGCCAGCACGTAGGTAGAGGCCCACATGGATGCATCACGAATGCGTGGATGTATTGTTTGTTGTATGTTGTTGTTGTGCGAGGTCGAAGTGATTGACTGCGTATAAGCAACGCAAAGCGCAACGTTGCGGCAAGAATCTACACACGAGCAGAAAATTGTAGCTGTGGAACCGCTGTGCGTTGTTGGTCGAAGGTAGAAATTCCATTGCTTGGCTGTCATTTCTTAAGTTTCCTTATACCTTTGCCTGTACCCTTTATCAGTGATTTTTTTGTTTGTGTGCTGTCAGATTTCGTTGTTTGCTTGCTTCTTTTCAATTTCTTCAATTTCGTTGTCGGTTTTAATGCTCTTCGCAGGTAACAAAACGTGCCATTTCTTTTAGGCATTTCTTATACCTTTTATTTCAGCCAACGTTCAGTTATTGATTTATTTCTCATTTACAATGGTCGTCTTGAGGGGTGGGGAGTGTCGAGTTTCCAGCTACACAGCCATATTGCATGGCTTTGCTGGCATTTTGTCGGAGATAAGCAACACGAAGGCTCAAGTTCCTGTGCTCGTGTAAAATGGCCATAAGTCATGAGCAGCGTTCTTTACTTCTTTCGAAAATTGAAAGCAATTTGAGCTGGTAAAATTTTTATAATATTTAGTTGTGCTGCATGACTCTGTTTTATATATCGTTAACTTAATATAGAAAGGCCCTAACTAAATTTTTTTTCAAAATCGAGTTTTTTGCAGGTTTTGGTAAGTCAGTCTAATACACATTTCAGGTAAAAATTGTTTGTGCAACTAATAAAAGTTTTCAGTTCAGTTTTTCAACTGCAGAAGTTAAATTTTTATTAAGTTTTCACTTTTTCTGAAAAGTAACAAAAATGTTAGATGGGCCTTTTCTATATTAACCCTTTCGCTATCTTGTTGCCATATGGCATTATGCTACTTGGTGAACATCTGAACCCTCTATGGCTTCAAGAACAATTTTTTTTGTTGGATCTTGGAATAATTTAAAGTTTTAGGAATAATACAAAATTAATAAACTAAATAATTAAGTTTAAAAAAGATAAGTATACACGTTATTTTAATGTTATATCTTTACATAGTAACGAAAGAAGAAGCAGAAAGAAATTACAGACATTTTTAATTTGACTTTTTGCTTCAACTCAGATACATGTTTGTAATAATTTTAGCTCAAGTAGATGAATAAATATTTTATTTTTAGTTATGCATAAACAATTTTGTGTTTAAGTAATTATTATAGCCAGAACAATATGGTTGCTGTTTTATGACAACATTCTAAAAATAGGGTTCGATAACAAAAAATTTAAAAAGTTAGTTTAGTTAGTTAGTTTATATTGTTGCTGTAACCACACAGAAGACTTATTCGATAAATTTAAAAATTTAATTTTCTCCTGCAAAAACATGTAGCGAAAGGGTTAAGGTAACAAAAATTACTTGATGATTGAAAGATTTTTTATGAACAATTTGTTTGGGAGTCGAGGTGCGGAAATGCAACCAAATGTCTGATGACATTTCTTTTAAAATGGTGAAAGGGTGCTTGTCTGTCCTCAGGGAGAGAAGTAGAGACCTCGCCTCGTCATAAAGCTCTCCCGCATAGCCATGGAGACCTGTTTGTTGTACTTCAAAGTGGGCGACGGAGTATTTTAAAGATTAGAGAGTTTTCGTTGTATGGAAAACTGACCCACGAGCAAGAAAATCGAAAAGTCTGGGCTACAGATTGGTGCTTTTCACATTGGTGCCTATCAGTTGCATAAGTAAGTTGGCCAAACAATGCGCATAAAACTTTGTTTGAATGGTCGAAGAAGCTCTGGAAATTTCTACAAAGGTACACCCACAGATGAACGATGTAAAATAGTAGGACTGCATCAGCTTTAACCCAAAAGTCCTTGTAACTTTCAGCTGCTATCATTCGCACTTCATAGCTCGATTCGGAGCTTGTCTTTGGTAGCATTGCTTGGGCAAATAAAGAAGCTCTGAACCAAACTGCAATCTAATTATTTAATTATTTTTGCTTAGTCAAAATTGAAATTTATATTTATAATTGCAATTTCAGGCATTTGGCCGCTCCGCATATGACACTGAAATTTACAAAAGTCAGGAGAGACGAATACATTCAAAACCCAAGTGAATAGATACATTTTTTTTTATTTCGTAACACTTTATTAGTTCTAAAGTTATTAAAAAAAGGCGGAAGCTTCAATTCTAATGAAGTACAAAAATTGTAATTTATTTGCGTATCAGTATTTTAAATAATAAAAAGATACAAAATCAATGAAGCGAGAATAATGAAATTTTGACACGTGATCAAGGAGATTTTGGGTTTTAACATACTTACTTTTCAAGAAAATTCTATATAAATTTCCAAGGATATAAAGGATTACAATTTTCAAAGGACCCTTTTCATATTCTTTTTTACAAATGGATAAAATATCAATTTTATTTCAACTCTTGATCTTTTCCTCTTTCATTTGATATACATATCGCCATATTCTAGAGAGGTTAAGTATTTTTTATATTTTTTTTATTTTTTATCCGCTTCAAAATTTCGAAGTCCTTTTAAAAGGACAAATGATGAAGAAATAAAAAACTGAGTACGCAGTATTACTATGTTTGGTCTCTAGTTTCATGCACATAAGGATTTTTTCGGTGTGAAAAATTTTTTTAATTTTTGTCGCACGGTGTAATACATCTTCTGCCAAATTGTTTATGAAACCACTTTTAAATTCATGCAAAAACATCAGAAATGAAAGAAAGGCAAATCAAATCAATTTCGAAAATTATCAGTTTCGCTCTCAGTTGTTGATTACAACGCGGAAAGCAAAAATTTGTTTCTGTGCCCACTTAAAGATAAAAGCTTCGTATCGCGAAGGGTGCATTGGACTCCACTTATGACTCGTCACGTGAGTGAAATCTTTCGCATTTCTCATGTCGCTACCGCTGCAAATGAATGAAGTGCGGCAATTGTGCACATTACGTGGCAATAGTCCATTATTTTGTCGTAAATGTGTTGATAAACGCGGCCGCGGGCCCCCCAGCCGCAACGCCAATTCAAGTGGGTAAAATTTTTATTTTGCCATGCAATGTTCAAAAATACGCAAAACACACAAAAAGCGATGTGGCAATGGAAATGGCAATGGCAGTGGCAATGGCAGTGACGGCGACGACGACGACGACGATGATCCGGCGTGGCCAGACAGTGGCATTGTGTTTGGCTCCATTGCTCTGCGGCAGCGAGGCGCGGTTTGGGGTCATTGAAAACGAGCGGCGTGCATTCGAAACACTCGAAATGGAAACGTGAAATTTATGCAACGGACCAAAAGCAGCAGCTTGCAGAGAATATGGAAGCTTGCGGTGGAATATCAAACGAAATGCCAGCAGTCGATGGCCATCAGCGCAACGTTTTAGCCAACCAGTCAGCGACTGAGCCCAGCCATAAACAAGCAAAAAGTCACAGCCGAATAAAAGACAACAATAATACGAAGCAAAGCGCCGAAATTACAAGGGAAGCGCTGAGACAGACGCTTTGGGCCACACATATGAAGTGGCGCGCAATGATATGCAAACGCATGAAAAGAATTGAAATCGAAATGGAATTAAGAAATGAAATTAAATGAGACGGCAAAAGAAGAACAATCAGTGGCATAAAGTGAATGAAAAGTAATATTGGGTCATGTTATAAGAAATTCGATTTTTTTTATGGGTAGAAGCGGTGCAGAAACAGTAAAACAATATATGCGAAAATATATTTTGCATTTAACATTTTCTTCTTATTCATCTTCTCATGAGCTTTTCAATTCATTTTCTTTGAAACTATTTGGATTTGGAAATTTTGATTCTGAATGACACAGAGCTTAAAGATTCAGGTATCAGCCAGTTGGCTGAATGAACAAAAAGACGGGCAGACTGACCAACGAATAAGTCGAATATGACTTGATCGGTTCTTTAGTTCTTTTTTATACCTGCCATGCCTTCTTTTTGACACTACAAACTGGGAAAGCCATACTCATAGGTTGTTCAACTACATTAAATATTTACAGCTGCGTCACACAGTGATCCGAAGTGGGGCAAAAATAGAAAAATTTTATTTCACCGATTTCAAAGAAATTGGTGTCATTTGAAAGATAATACTTTCATTAAGCAAGATCTCATGTTATTTCTTAATCGAGTAAATTTTGAGAGAGTTATAGCATTTACAAGTTGATCAAAATCTAGAAAAATTGTTTTATGATAAAATGCAGTTTTGAGCGTCAACAATTGAAAACGTAACCAAAACACTATTTTCGCTTCAATCGGAGAAAATTTTACTGCTATGCACTTATAAGAGTCCAAAAAATCATTTCATGAGCTATTTTGAAAAAAAAGTTAAATAAAAACTGGGTTGTACGTTATTTAAACAAAACATTTTTTTTTATTAAAAACTATAAAAACTATATAGTTTTGTAGATCGCAAATGTCGAATTGCGCATTATTACACCTACTTTTTTACGTAATCCTATAGAATGGACTTTCTGCTTTTGGATCAATAAAAAAAAATCAGCGATTTCCTACGATCTTGGAAAATAATGGATTTTTTGTAAACTACTCTAACTAACAAAATTGGATTTTTGTACCCTACGTTGAGGTGCCCACCGGTACATTCACTTTGGTACAGAGCTTGTAACGCCCAGAAAGTGATGTAACTGGAAAGAAAAAGTATAGTAGCACTGTCGCTATTTAAAATGGGCATGGTCCGCCCACTAAAGGCAGAGTTGCCATACGGAAGTCTTTCATAAAATATGAAAACTTCTATATTAACAAAGCCAATGTCACAAATTATTAACGTTTTATAAAAAAAATGGGTTTTGCTTACCCGTTTAACCCGTTAAGAGCCATATTATCCTACTTTTGTTTTCATTATTATGAAATTTTTTGTTAAAATGTGATTTAATGTTAATATTTTCTGAGAATAAGAAGGAAAGTTTAGGAAGGCAATTTTGTTAAAATTACGTTGCATTATTTACACTTGTTTACAAAAAAGAAGAAAACTATGGGAGAAAACTATTTGTAAAATAGTTTTATTTCAATTGAACTGTTTGTGTGGGATTAAAAACATCATTCTTGATGATAGTGAAACTGAATAAACTGAACTTTTTAGAAAATGGCAATTATTTTCTTTCATCCTGGAAATTCATAGCTGAGTCATCTCTATGTTAAGTTCTATGGAAATGAAAACAAAAAATCTTTCATTCAAGCAACTTCATCGCCCTCTTTCCACCCTTTAAAGGTCGAATATAGAAAAACGCTGAAATACGTATTTCGCTATTTTTCTTTAAGTACAAATACAAATATACAAAATTTTAAAACAATCCGACCAAAAACCAATATCCGTAGATATAAGCTTTACCACCCCGTTTCCGGTCTGTCAAGGTCGAATTTTTTAAAATCTCTTCTTTTTAAAGGTTGACTTTTTAAAATACAACTATTGACCAAATTTCATCATTATAGTTCCAGCGGTTACTTGGTTTATATATTTTCGTTTTTTTTTTAACTATATATTTGTTTGGAAAACAAACATAATTTTTGAAGTCAGTAGCCCCAAATAATTCAGATTGCAAATTTTCAGTGAATTTATAGCACTCCTTCTATTTTTGTCCCAATTTTGTATGGAGTCGAAACACTGTGCGTCATGTCGATTTGCCTGAATTGGGCTGCATGTAGCATTCGTTTTCTCATTTGCACGCTTGATTGAATTGGTTCAATTGAATCGCTCACCAACTCAGCAAAACAATGGATTACTGTACTTAATAGTGTAGCTACTCTTGACCCGCTCCCATTGTCCCCCTCCTACACTACCGCGTAACCAGCGTCGATGCCAATATTCAAACTACCCGAAACTGTATTCAATATAATGAATGCAAAGCCGTGTAATGGGCCAATTCAATTGGCCATTAAGTTTATTTTTATTGTTTTTATGTTGTTTTCATTTTCTGGCTTTATAGTTTGTTTTTTAAACATTATTATGGTGCGAGAATATTTATGCGATTTTAAATAATGTGCAATTTAAGCTGCGCAGCACACACACACACACACACACTCATACTCACACATGTGCATATATGAAACGAAGATTGCGGGCGAACGGGCAGCTCCTCCTGAAGCGTTGCGCTGACGTTGATTTAGATGAAGTTTATTGGGCTTTAACGGGCCAATTCAAGTGGCGCAATAACGCATACAACTTTTTAGTTGCTGTGAGTAAACAACATAAAATTAAAACAAAAACCACAACAAACAAACACCAAAGGCGTACAAATTTTGTATTTGGTCGAAAATTTTAAACAAATTTTATAATTTATTTTCCGTTGCTTCCACTTCGAGCTCTTCTTTTATTTCGTTTATATTATTTTTCTTTTGAATGGCCATTGTTGTTTACATTGTTTGTGTGTGGCAGCTTTTGAAGGCGCAAACTTAAGTGGGCTTTTTTTGTATTGTCGAATTTTTGCGTGGGTCGTGTGAGTCTGACCGGGTCGTCGCTGACTTCATTTGTTTGTTTCTCTCTTTATTTGATACTATTTCGGTGTTGTTCTGTATTTTATTTTGTTATTCAGCAGCGTTTGCTTGCCATCATTGGAATTGTTGTTGTTTTGTTTTGTTATTGTATTATTATTGTTTTTTTTTATTGTTCTTTGTAGCGGCAAGAAATATACATAATGCGGCATTTGCAAGAATTTTAATTAAGTTATTCCGAAAAAGTTTCCTTCGCGTCAATGTGCGACGTCTGTGTTGTTGGCATTATTGTTGAGCGATAAAAAGACAATTTTATTTTCTTACAAAAATAATAAATAATCATTCGGTATGAATTTTTCTGTCTGACAGATCGACTAATAACGATAGACATTTTTGCGATTTTTTAGAATTTTTTGGACTAAATTAAGTTGAATGAGGTATAACCAAATTTAGAAAATGTATTTAATCGATGAAGTTTTTAGAAAGCTACGCCTTTCGAGTGCTAAAGTACAGTGTCTGATATTTGTGGAGAAGTTCAAGAACCCGAAATATAAACCCAGACATGTCCAAGGATTTAATCAACTAGTGAATGGCTAATTACTCCTGCAGCTGCGGAGCGATAGATGGATGGGAAATTGATTCATCATACTTAATGAGACTGGGCCATGTTTTACTTACTTAACTGGCCATAACAACACTTTACCGGGTTACGGCTTCCCGTAAAAGTTCTCTCCAAACGTCTCTGGTTTTCACGCGCCTTCTCCAGTTGGTCCCATCAAGAGATGATTGGGCGTCCTTGACTTGGTGCTTCCATTGGAGACACGGCCTCTCTGCTTTCACCAGCAACCTTCAACTATTGCGTCAAACACTGGAACTTCATTGTCCATACGAGAGACATGGCCAAGCCAGCATATCCTCTGTTCCATGTTTTAGCCAGAAGAAAACTTTGTCTTACCTAACATAACCTATTACAAACATAACCTACTACTAACATACAGTGGCGCACACAGGGGGGCGGGGGTTTTGGGGGTTTAAACCCCCGAAATATTTTTAAGTTAGTACAGAAATTTAATTTAAAAACGTCGCATACATGTCCAATCATCAATAACACTACTCGACACAAAAAATGCACCTAAAAAAAGTGTTTTCTAGACTAACTTTGGGCCGCTGAACACGAAACTGAAAATCAAAACAATTTTGTGAGAAGCGTTTTCAAATTTTCGAAAAACCAGTTTTTACCCTGTTGTTTCAGTTATGAGCACATATCTCGTAAACGAACCATGCGACTAACACAAGATGTCCGTCAGTCAGAAGATAATACCTTCACCCTTCCAGCGATATACAGATTGTCCAAATCAGATGAGATTTGGGGAAGTTACTGACGGTGAAAATTGTAAAAAAAAAAATGAACTTTTCGACCAGTTTCAAAATCATAAATTTTCGATAACTTTTTTGTAGATCAAATAAATGATCTCTTCTGGTTTCAAAACCTAAGATGAAAAATATATTATTTGTGCAAATATTAAGCCTACCATCTTCACATTTACTACACCGTGACCCATCCAAATGTTGATATAGGCGTGAAACTAGAGGTCATATACCTGGCATAGTCAGTTTTTCATTTTCTGACCCAAAGTGATTTTTAAAGGACTTTAAAATTTTAAGGACATACACATTTAAAATATTTTTTTAAATATTTGCGGTTGTGCAATAATGAAGATATGGGTATGAAATAAAAGAGAAAAATTGTCTCATTTTAAATACATTTTCTATTTTGAACTTTCAGGACCAAAATATGTCAGGTAGGGGAAACATACATGTTTTGGATCTCAATCTGTAGATTCATACATCTAAATTTTATTCTATTTCAAAGTTCTCAAAAAAGTTACACGAACCCCCGCCCCCCCCCGAAACAAAATCCTGCGTGCGCCACTGCCAACAAATGCTTGCAAAATCCCATAAAAATGTTAATTGTTCTTGTTATCTGTGCCATTAATACTAATTAACTACAGTCTATGATTACAATTGCCTGAAGTAGCAGCGATTAAGGTGGAAATTGCAAAAATATTTCTAGAAAAACTGGACTGTCAGCAATTTTCAAGCATTGCGACTTTGCTCAGTAAAAATCCACTCATCAGCAGCTGGGTGCGCATACCTGATTATACAAATTAATACACATCTGATTGATTCGTATTGCTTCCGTTCGGCCCATCAGAGGTGGATCACTCAAAGTGCAGGCAAGAAAATGTGGCATCACTGTGAAGTCACAAATTGTATGTTGAAATTTTCGGAAATTTTAAATTGAACCTTGGCAGGGCGTCAGTCTCTGTTTGAACTATCATATAATTTGCAAATTTTAAATATAAAATTGCGTTTAAAAAAATCGTTTTTTGTAATACCAAAAATTTCAATGTTTTTTGGGCATAAGGAATAAAGAAAAACAAAAAGCTGGGAGAGGAAAAAATACATTTAAAAAACCGCTGTTATCGTTGTTTAGCCACTTACATGTTGGCCTGAGGTGTGGTAGCAATTTTTCTGATTTTTTTTTAATTTTACTTCATTTTGTGTGTGCAGTCTTGCAAATTGCATTGCGCGCAACTTCCAAAGGACTTTTGCATGTACATACACATAAACCTACGTTAGGAGTTTCTTATTAAAGCCACAATTACATTAACTTGTTTCCTTATTTTTGTTTTCTCTTTCTCATTTTTCCTCCGTCTCTTTCTGTCGCTCTAACTTAATTTCGTGCGTCATATAATTTTTCTTAAATAGTTAGTTTAATTTAAAATTGCATTTCAGTCAACTACTTCTTCTTCTTATTGGCTGTTACCATCATCTGCTCTTCCTGCCACTTCTTTCTCTTTCTTCCTCCCCGTTCATTGCCATGGTCCATCATTTAACAATATCCTCTTTACAACAAGTACTATAATTGTTGCCTCTTGTGATGTGGTTTTTATTAAACAGTTGCACTAAGATGCAATCGTTGCTGGTGTTGCTCATCAATTACATAATCACCAGTTGTGCAATCGAACCTAACCACATCGCTGACCGGCACTCAAAGTCGATCAGGCCGAATCGCAACTAAAGGTGGCCGCAGACGCGTAAATGGCTGCCTCGGTTAACGTGTTGCACGACGCTTTAGCGGCACCAGAAATTGATGCAGTGCAAAATGCTGTAAAACGCAATTATTACTGCAATTATGTTAAGTACTCGGCGAAATTAATTTCGTGCCGACCGCGTGCAATGGCAACGTTTGGGGCGATTTTTACAATTACATACATACGCATGTTTATACGTTGGTCTTTTGTTGTTGTTGCGCTTTGATGGCCGCGACAGTGCGTGTGGCAGTAGTGCGCATACATTCAGGTTTGTTGCATGCAACTAGCTTGTTAACTTGAAACATTTCGCCGGCTCCATGCACTCGAAGTTGATGGAACTTTGAACAGTGCCAAATTGAGAGAAGGATGAAAGCATAATTTTTAGGCCCTTTAATTCTTTACACTCTGGTCTCTGGTCTTCTATTATGATGAATCCAATAATACGCCTATGATGTTTTCTAGCTGAATTTCGTCTTTTCCTTTCGAAATTCCACCATCAAGCACAACTCACCAAACAATTCATATGAGGAACTTCTTATTTCAACGAAATTCAAAACAATGCACAGAGATTCGACTCCATACAACCGCGGCACAAAATTAGAAGAAGTGGTCTGTTCCTAATAAAATTTAGTTAATCATGGTCTGCTTAATTTAAATCTGCATTTTTTCTTAAACCTTTCGCTATTTTGTTGCCATATAGCAACATGCCACTTTGTGGACGTCTGCATTCTCTATGGTTGCAAGAATAAATTTTTTTGTTGATCTTTAGAATAGTTTGAAGTTTTAGGAAAAATACGAAATTAATAAACTGAATATTTAAGTTTAAAGAAGAGAAGTATACACGTTTTTGTAATGGTATATCTTGACATAGTAAAGGAAGAAGAAGCAGAAAAAATTAGAGAACTATTTAATTTGACGTTTTCTTTCAATTTAGATACTTTTTTTTGTTAATTTTGGCTGAAGTAAATGAAGAAATATTCAAACTTTCGTTATGCGTAAAAAGTTGTATGTTTAAGTAATTATTACAGCCACAACGATGTGGTTGCTCTCATAGAAAAACACTCTAAAATGCAGGGTCCGAGTATAAAAATTAAAAAATTTCTTATGGAATGTTGCTAATATAACCACATAGAAGTCTAAGACGTAAAATTTAAAATTTTAACTTTCTCCAGTAAAAACCTGTAGCGAAAGGGTTAATCTTTTGTAGTTTGGCAGTGCCTAAGACTTAAGTTTGCAATTTTCGTCATTTTTGCTTAGCTATAGTAACAAGTTTGTCCGCTAGACTTTCCAGATCATATTTAATCAGTTACGTCAACATTGATAATTGCAAGGAGTAACATAAATTGTATTAGGACCCTTTTGTTTTGCAACAAAAATGACAATACTAGATGTCTGTTTTGCATTTGTGCAGTTTTTTTTTCATTTTTCATGTTAATTGCATACTTTCAGGGATAAAAAATATATTTTGTCGAAAAATAAGTGTTCAGACCACTTTTCAAATTGAATTATTTTCGGAGATAGGAAGACATCGGAAGCTATGTTTACATTATTCGACAAAGAAATAATGCTTCTTAAAATAGAAAAAATACAGAAACATACTTTCACATACTTTTTAAATATTTTCCTCTAAATTTTGCCAATTTTCAGATTTTTAATTTTAGAAAATATTTAAAATTAAATGTAAAGTAGAAGCTTGAACTGTGCAAGTTTTGAGAAAATATTAAAAGCGAAAATGCACACATCAATTCTTAATCTATATTGAAAGTTTTAGGAACTTTTGGTTAACTATGAGCTTTTCCGTTTTTTTTTACTCAATAGACTTAAAAACTGAAAACATGTGTTTAAATTTTTTTGTGAAAAAGATTCGACTTTGAGCAGCTGTTGCACACATATTAATTAATTTTTGTAAAATAGAAAAAATACAGAAACATACTTTCACATACTTTTTAAATATTTTTTATTAAATATTTAAATATTTTTATTATATTTAGAAAATATTTTAAATTAAATGTAAAGTAGAAGCCTCAACTGTGCAAATTTTGAAAAGACATTAAAAGCGAAAATGTCCATATCAATTCTTAATCTATATTGAAAATTTTAGGAACTTTTTGCTAACCATGAGGTTTTCCAGTTTTTTTACTCAACAGACTTAAAAAAAAACATGTGTTTAAATTTGTTTGTGAAAAAGATTCGACTTTGAGCAGCTGTTGCACATACACTAACTAATTTTTTGCAATGTTTTTTCGGATTTTCTTAGTTGGAGTTTTACCTTTCAAACGAGGTCAAAATTGTTAAATTCTGAGACTGTAAATTTTTTGAATTTTGTTTATGGAACGAATCACTGTGCAATTGTGTGTTTGTTATTCATTTCAAATTCCACAGTCGGCTCATTGCATCATTGCAGTGATCAGTGGTCAAGTCTCTTGCTTCCGATATCCTGTTTGCTGAAGCACTCAAATTCAGCCAACATATGCGCAAACGCGAATTGTTTAATATTGGCGGCAACTCACTGTCCGGTTGCATAAATTACATGTCACACAAATCACAAATCGGATATACAGTCGTGTCTGGGTATAGTGAACACCCTATATAGTGAACACCTCGATATAGTGAACACCCAAATTTTGACATGGAGCCTCTAAATGATGAAACAAATTTTGAAAGCAATTTCAAGCAAAAAGCAAAAAGTGTATTTTGAGCAAATAAAACGAGTTCTTGAACAAAAATGTTAACCTTGATATAGTAAACAACCTCAATACTGTGAACAGGCCTTGTAATAATTAGTTCACTATATCCAGACACGACTGTACTTGGCAACGGTAACGGCGATGGCGCATGTTGCATGTGGCAATTCCGAAATTAGCTGTGGCGGCAATTTACTGGCACCCATCTGCATTCGAAGACTTCGTTGATGCTTGACAAATCGAATGTCGCAAGTTCTATTAAATTCAATGCAACATACGACATTGAATTATACACACGTTTACTTTTTTATTCATTGCAATATGTAATGTTTGAATTGATGTTGACACAAGGACTGAGTTACAACCAAAAACTTTGCCTATCGTGTAATGAAATTCACGAGCTTTTTCCTCAAAATCTATTTGAAGTCTTCAAAATTCTTTGCGAATCTAAGTTAAAAAAAAGAAAAGAAAAAGAAAAAAAGTTTGGACACTTTGGAGTTTGGTCACTTTAAACTTTGGTTAAAAACTATCTGTGGCTTTTATTTCAAAGACCGCAACATCTTTTAAAATATGGTCTATCTTGTAGTAAAACTCAGGAGCTCTCTCAAAATGGTTCCAAACGATTAAATAAATTTTTAAAAATTACTTTTAAAACGTCCAAAATTTTACGCGAATTTAAGTTAAACGGAGATTTGGGTCAACCTTTTAAAAACCGTCTGTAGATTTAAATCAAAAACCCCAACAACTTGAAATTTGGTCTATTTTGCAGTAAAACTCAAGAACTCTCTCAAAATGGTTCCAAAGGATTAAAAAAAATTTTAAAAATTACTTTCAAAAGGTCCAAAATTCCACGCGTATTTAAGTTAAAAGGAGACTTTGATCAACCTTTTCAAAACTGTCTGTGACTTTTAGCTCAAAAACCCCAACAATTTGAAATATGGTCTATCTTGCAGTAAAACTCAAGAACTCTCTCAAAATGGCTCAAAGGATTAAAACAAATTTTAAAAATTACTTTCAAAAGGTCCAAAATTCCACGCGTATTTAAGTTAAAAGGAGACTTTGGTCAGACTTTTAAAAACTGTCTGTAGATTTAAATAAAAAACCCGACCAACTTGAAATATGGTCTATCTTGCAGTAAAACTCAAGAACTCTCTCAAAATGGTTCCAAAGAATTAAATATATTTTTAAAAATTACTTTCAAAAGCTCCAACATTCCACGCGAATTTAAGTTAAAAGGAGACTTTGGTCAACCTTTTAAAAACTGTCTGTGGCTTTTAAATCATAGACCCCCAATAACATGAAATATGGTCTATCTTGCAGTAAAACTCAAGAACTCTCTCAAAATGGTTCCAAAGGATTAAACAAAATTTAAAAAATGACTTTCAAAAGGTCCAAAATTCAACGCGTTTTTAAGTTAAAAGGAGACTTTGATCAACCTTTTCAAAACTGTCTGTGACTTTTAGCTCAAAAACCCCAACAACATGAAATATGATCTTTCTTGCAGTAAAACTCAAGAACTCTCTTAAAATGGTTCCAAAGGATTAAATCAAATTTTAAAAATTACTTTTAAAAGGTCCTCTTTTGGAAATCCTACAATTGCTTGTAGCTCCTGAACCAAACATGCTATGCTGATGCATAAGTTTGGGATAAAAAAAACAGTACCTATATTCAATGCTAATGCTCCTGTAACCATTTTACACTAACAATATATACATATACATACATAAATACATCGGTATGTCGAGACTTGCCTGCCGTTTACAGGTGCACGCTGTGTGTTGCTCATAAAAAAATACATTTAGCTCATTGCCGGTAATTAGGCAACAAAACGAAACATTCCTTTAAAAAATCGTCAGCAAGTGAACAGGTAAAACATCTTTCATTGTTGACATTCATTTACAAGTGAAAAATTAGTTTAAAAAAAAACTACTTTATATATGTATGAGAGCACAAAACTCGAGACAGGAGAGCAGAAAGCAGACTGCACGGTGAATTTGTCTACGTGGACTTGTGATGAGATCAATGCATTCACTTTGTGGCCATTTGCTTAAATCTTATAGTTTCTGCAATGAGGCAGTTGCAGTTGCAACATACTACATACATACATATATCTATGGCTATTGGTGTACATGTGTGTGTGTGCGTATTTGTTTTGCTTGTTATAAATAAGTAGAAATGCAGCTGCTAATCGCCGCCGAACGCCATTCACTGTTGACAGCAATTCAAATTAATTACTTGTTGTAGTTTTTGGACACAAATTATGAGAAGGCAGTCAACGGTGTGAAGGAAATTTGTTTCCGTGCTGAAAATAATACACACATACATACAAAGCAGTTACGACAGGACGATTATGGGACTTGGGCCAAGCTTCGCGAAATCATAATGGAACCTAAATTACTCTTAGGAATTTTTCATTTTAGATTGAACCGAAAGCCATCGAAAGAATGCCATTTTTTCTCTATTTTAGTATTAACTATGACTGAGATTCGAACCTACCTTAGACAATCACCAACAGCACCTCATCCATATCCCACCATTGCCCCCTTTCCACTCGCTCCGTTTTTTTTTCCACTGTGTCCTGCGTGTCTGTCGAATTAAAATGCCGAAAATGTACTATTAAAAAATGCTTTTATTATTCTAATTAGCAATTACAACACACACAATTAAAGTAAAATACAACGAGCCCAACAACGTGCAACGCGTTCTCCATTTTAATTTCCGTTTTAATTCCAATTCTAATTTTACTCTGCCGTCGACAATGCTGTTTCATTATTCTTAGTGGGTCTGCGCGTCTCCAACGTGCGGCAGCGGTGCGCAATTCCCTCATCTCGTGTATTCTCGACTTGTTTGTTTGTGCGTTTTTGTCTTTTATTTGTGCTTTTTTCCGATGTTTGACTTCTTGTGGAAAATGTCGCTTTTGCAGCTGTTTCTTACAAATCAACGGTGCGTTGTTCTGTCTCGCTGAGAGCGCCAAAAGGCCCAAGACGCCCATGTTGCTGTGGTCTTGAGGCAATGGCGGCACACATAGAGCACAAAAAGCAGCAAAAAAAATAAAAGAAATTAAATGAATTTATCAAGAATTTGAATCGTATCACGCACGCACACGAATGCGATCGTGATTTGTCTTGGACTCGTGGAGCTTTAAAATAGAAATGAAAATGAAAAAATAGACTACGAATACCTTTAAGCCATGCATGCCTCACCCTTGAAATGGCATCTCGTAAATTTCATGCCAGCTCGGGGTTAAATGTGGCCATGCCGCAAAGTATGTATTATATTTTGGAACAACAACAACAATGCGCATAGCACAAGTTCACCAATTTCTGTTTAAGTTTTTGAAGTCTGCTGTAATAGATGAAGAAAATTCTTTTAACTCTGGGCGGAAAAGAATTAAATACTTCAAAATTTTAAAAATTTATTTGTGATAAATTTATTTTAAAATTAATAATAATAATACTTGACTAGCTATTTCAAAATTACTTTGTCTAAAAATGTTTCCTTTTTCGTATAGTTTTCACATTTTGTTATGTTAGTAGATATTGCCGTGAAATGTTTGTGGCGTTTCAGAGTGGCAGGCGCGTAGATTGTAGGTTTGAAACTTCTCTAATTGGCGTATAACCTTGATACGAATTTCACATGATTATTGGAATGTTATAGTTTTGAGAAAAATACTAAAAATTTTGATATCACAAATTATACCCAACAATTTTTAGATATTTAATTTGATTCGACTGACTTTCTGAAAATCCTGAAGTCATGAATCTAACTTTTTTACTTTGCTTTGATTGAAAACAATGTGCGAAAAAAAGTATGGTTACATATGTGGAACGTGGTGATCAGCGGCGTACGCATGATTCCATTTTGAGGGGGTCCCGAACACAACTTTTGAGCCCAATACCAGTTGAGACAATATTTGCCACCCAAAATAGAGTCCGACTGATACCAAATTTTTTGGCCGATCCGGTGCCGACTAATCGGCCGGAAGGGCGAGTTTGGCCGATGCCGATTAATCGGCCGAAAGGGCGAAAATCGGCCGATGCCGATGCCGATTACATAGAAAAAATAACACGAATGAATTCAATCAAATTCAATAGAAAAAACAGTCTATTTTATAAAATAACAAAAGGAACTATTACACATTGTTTGTAATATTCATCACAAAATAACAAAACAACGAGAAAAGAAATAATTAAAAACTAAATAAAATAACAAGAGAATTCAGAATTCTAATACATTAACATGTATTAAAAAAAAATAATATATCACATTTATCCACTGAGAGAAAAAAAATAGTGCTGTAAATATTGCATACAAATTCAGTTTTTTATTCAACTTAGAATTACGATTTTTACCTTAAAATTTGTACTCTCAAATTGCGACCCGTTGTACAGATGCAGTGGGAAGAAGTCAGAAAACAAATTTGGAAAAAATAAATGGCCTGTTTTAAAAAAATGCTTCCAATTAAAAAAGAATGATAAAATTGAAAAATCAAATTCCCCTTCTTCTGATATCCACATTAAGGGACGAAATGCATAGACATTTCGAGAAAATCTGTGTTTTTAAGAATACCTAGTTTAAAAAAAAACATTTCTAGGAAACATTTATACTAAACAGAATCTAAAAATACATTACTGAAAAGGGGTATAAGAACCCGTTGGTACAAAAAATGAAAACAAAAAAAATTAAAGCAGAGAAATAGGCCGATGCATCATCGACCAAAAACGGCCGATGTGGCATCGGCCAAAAAAGGCTGATGCCGATGCCGATTCTTTTTTTTTTGCCGATGCCGATACTAGCTGATGCCGATACCAATTTTATTGGCCGATACTAGCCGATGCCGATGCCGATTAATTGGTCGGACTCTAAATATTTGCCAGCCAAAAGGTTTGCAAGACACGGATTTAAGAAAGGGGTTTGTACCCCTCAAACCTCCTTGCGTGTGCCAGTGATGGTGATAGGAATAAAAGGCAATTGATAATGTTTTTATATTTATGATTTAAGATGAATAACAATTTTGGCTCTGCTAAGTAGTGCAAGTCTGAGACTCCACTCAACCTCATATTCGAACCCTCGCATCAGCACAAAATCAGAAGAAATTCCATTTTCCTTAACGATGAATAATTATGAATATTAGGTACTAAGAAAAAAAAATCGTCATCAAACCACAAATCCCTCGAATTAAGACAATTCTGAATGAAAATTCAAACTGAAGGCAGCGATTCGTATTTGCCACGCATAAAAACAAATCACGGCAATCAGATTCAATTTGTCACCACAAATGTTACCAAAAAATTACACATACAACAAGCAGCTCACACGCGCACCAGTCGCTGGCTGCTGACTTCGACAATGTGCCACTGAAAATCATTTAAAGCCAAATAAAAAATATTTTGATAGCATTTTTATAGTTGTTGCAACAATCTAATAACAATTCAAATAATTATCACAACAACAAGTGGAAGAACGTCAACACAGCAGCGGCAAATTTTTGCCGTCGCTAAATGACGCAACACAGGCGGCTAGCAGCAGCAACCGAAGAAGAAGAAGAAGCAGCAGCAGCAAAAAATCACACACAAAATGCCTGGCGACGAATGACTGCAGCGGCGCGTCGACCGTTAAAAAGCGCCAAACGACGAGCGCACCGATTAAAATGCTCCATAAAACGAAACATAAAATTCCGCAAGGCTACTTCAGCTACAACAACAAGCAGCGACAAAAACAGCGCACAACACAGCGTCGGGGTACAGCGAAATGAAGCCACGCCTTCGTGAGTGGAGTGAACGGCAACAACAATGGCAACACTAATGGCAGCTTGCATTGCCGTCGCCCATCTTCGGCATCCGATGCGCTCTTGTCGACGGTGGCGACCACGTGACTTGCAGAGCACACACGGAAGCCATGATTGCTGAAGCAAATTGCCGATAACTCAAACGCAATGGAGGGGCAAATCGCCATCAGGCCGAAGAGTGCGTTAGACAGAGTCAGCAACGGCGAGTGAGAGCACAGCGCTATGGCTTGAAAGCGCACGATAGAACGAGACGAAGCGAGTGCGCTCGCGTCAAAACAGTCAGCAGGCCATTGTTTTTAATGGAGAGAGCGGCAAGTGGCAGCTGCTCTCTGCTTGTGCGCGCTGCGTGTGTGGGAAACTGAAAATATTTCAATTGAGCGTCATCGATTTTTATGTTCGTGCGAAATTGGCGCTCGACTTATGCATTGTTGTTGGTGTCTTTTGGTCGCGGTGGTGTGCGGGCAGAAGCCGTTTGTACGAAGTGGAGCCAGTGCAACAATAACATCAAGCGCCGCAACAACAACAACAATCGGGCTCTCACGAAATGGCAATGGATGAGAACAAATGCCACCATAACTGTCGTCGTTTATGGCCATTTTAAGTGCGACTGAGATGGCCTCATAATCGTTTCGTTAACGATTCGCTCAATTGTTTGTTGTTATTGTTGGTGTAGGTATGTTGTCACTGCGCATTGCGGTGTCGCTGCTGTGGTTGCTGTCGATTCTGTTGAATTGCTGTCGCTGCTGTGGCGTTTGAACTGTTTGTTGATGTTGATAATAAAAACAAATTTAAAAAGCATTAAATCGGAGACTTAAACTAATTTTATGGTTAATAAAAATTTCATAAAAATCACAAATTCAAAAAATTTATTTCTAAAAAATTTTAGGCTTTTTTTCAGTCACCTTGCTTATTGCACTCAATGTGGGTTTTGTCATACTTTGTGCTCTCTCAGCATTTGGCGCTCTCGCAGTGCCAGCTTGAAGCTTCGACCACCCGCTTTGCCACTTCTACGCCCCCCTAAGGCCTTGTGCCAACTGCTGCTACCGCTCGCCCTCGCCCTCGCCACCGCCAGCCACCCACTCAATCGTTGCGATTTGTTCCCACAACCTTCAACTGCGCATCCGAGGCTCGCTCGGCAACTCGAACGCGTGGCTAAATGCCAGAATGGGACATAAAATGCACCGTTAAAATGGAGATTTAAGTAAGTGGAAACGAGATCGTTACGTGCGCGCATAAAAATAAAAATCATTGCTGCTTGCAGTGATTGAAAAAAAAATATATACAGAAAAAAATGCAAGTAAACAGCAACGGAGAGCAGCGCGAGTGAAGCCGAATAAACGAAGAAGCGAGCAGCGCCCACAGTTGAAGTCACAGTAGCAGCAATAGCAACAATAAAAACAATAACAATGATAACGGCAACGCAACGTTACAGGTCTTACAAGAGGGAGTTGTGGGGGTGCGAAAAAGGATCCTTTTAAGACTGCAGAAGGAAATTGTGAATGAGGAGAGTGAAGAGGGGAGACTGGGTAAAGGTGCTGAAAGTAGAGTGCTTACATTGCCGAAAAAATTACTATAGATAGGGAAAAAGAGTGGGGAGCAAGATGTGATAAGAAAGAGGAAGAGGTGGGAAAGGTGAGTAGTGCACTACGATAACAGAGAGAAGCACAAAACACCCCAGAAATGAAAAAGCTAGAAAGTTTAGGAAAAGATCTTGGACCAGTTTGAATGGAACAAAAAACCATAAATAGCGAAAAGGAGAGTAAAAATAACAGGAAAAAATTAGAAAAGTTGTTTTTAAACTCTCCCTGACGTCTTCTAAAAAGCCAAAGAGAGCGCGAAAAGAGGAAAGAAGCGCAAACATAATCGGGTGGACGCCGATTCATCCCAAACTGTGAAAGCGAATATTCTTCCCTCTGTGAGCGCCCAACAACATCGCTGCCACGTGGGTGCTTCGAGTGAAAATTCATCGCGCTCAATTGCCTTACACATGGCTCATTTCATTCTGCTCCATTCTGTTACAACAACTACACTGACGCTCACTCTGCATCCCTCAGCCGCACGCTCCCGCAACGCCCACAACTGTTTGTGCGTATTCAAATTAATTTTTTTTCTTCACTTTTTCCTGTTTTCTGTAGTGCTCACTGGATTCATTTCTTGTTGTTGCTGTTTTGTACGTTCTTTTCAGTTTCAGTCTCATTTTCATTTTATAGTTTTTATGCGGGTTTTTATGGACTTTATGGCTTTTAGAGCGTGCCAAAACTCTTTTAATTGAATCGTACTTGTGCTGCTCCGAATTGTTGCATTGCCGCAACGCTTTTGTTGCCGCTGGTTCTTGTGTACTTTTTTGTATGTTGTTGTTGTTGTTTATATGGTTGAAGCGACGGCCGTCGGCAATGAAATTGAAATTGTATTGGAAATTGTAATTGAAATTGGGTACTTTTTGCTGCCGAACTGAACTGAACTGAACTGAACCGAGCGTAGCTGAGCTGAGCTGCGTTGCTCTGAGTTGGGCAGCCCTAAGCAGCAATCAATGTGATTTTGCTGTGGTGGCGGTTTTTTTTTTGTTAATGTAAACCGCTATTTAGGCGGGGGTTGGGTAGTGATTTGTGGGCCGTTGATTTTTTTACTTAGTGCGAGATTTGATTTGGTTTGTTTTTTCGAATGGTTATTTATTATTGAAATATTTTAATTTAAATTGCAAAATGTTTCAATACAATCGGAACGAATGGCATCGTTTTAATGTTATTCAGTGTTGTTGGTTTGAAAATTAATAGTAACACATACATATGAAAGGATGGGCAAATGTTTGTCATGAATAATTTTTCCAATTTAAATATTTGTTTAATACTCTTCGATATACAAAATGGCTAAATCGTCTTCATTCATTCATTTGATTAAAGTTATGAAGCCAGTAAGTTGGAGTGAGGTGCTGATGTTGCACCTGCGAGTTTGTTTGTGTAAATTTTTACTCCTTCTCGAGCATTTAGAAAAACCAATTGGTCGATTGTAATCATCAGGGAAAGGATTTTGTAGAAATTGCCTTTTTTGTTTGCTGCTAGATAGAGCATTTCTGATTGAAAATGAGCACGAATTAGGTCCTCCTGATTAGAAATATACCACTTTTATTTTGCCTCTTTTTGCCTTAAAAAGGCAGTTTGCATTTTTCACCCATAAATGCCTTTTTTAGTGCCTATTTTACCTTTAAATGCCACAAAATGCCTTTTTCAAGATTTGTCGAGCGCCTTTTTATTTTTCTTTCGTTTTTAATATTTTCCACCTTTTGTTTCGCAAAAATTCCTTGAAAGTAAAAAAAATTAAGTGGCAACATTGCAATTTCGTTAACTTATCGATGTTTTTACATTGATTTGATCATTCCTAAGCCGTTATTTTTTGTTGTGCAGTGGAAAATTTAAAGAAAAAAACATGCCAAAATGAAAAAATTCGGTTAGCGCAAACATTTTATTTATTTTTTTGTGATACAAGTACGCCTATTATGCTTTTATATGAGAAGTTAAAATATGAATTTAAAATATGTGCGTACATTTAAATTAAAATATCTTAGTTTTAGTTTTTTAACTATCTTTGAAAACCTTGATGTTCCTTTTCTTTTACAAAAAACGAGGTATAAATATTGTATTAAAATTATTAAAAAATACATACCGTTTCCCCTTTTTTTTAGATTTTCTAGTATTTTTTCTTATTTTTAAATGCCTGTTTTTGCCTTTTTAACAGTTTTTAATGCCCTATTTTGCCTTTTTGGCAGTTTTTAGTGCCTTTCCATGCCTTTTTTGCTATTTTATTTTGCCTCTTTTATAGGTTTTTAGGTACTCAAAATCCTTTCCCTGGTAATCATTCTAAGCTAAAGAAACAAAAATATGCAAAATATAATATATTACCCATCACAAGTTTAAAATATTAAATGATTATTTTTCCATTTACCCGGTCACCAGTTTAAGATTAGAAATAAATCACTTGGCAGCGAATTTCTATAATTTTTAAGTTATTTTGCATCACAACAATTTGAATTATTCTATAATGTCTCGTATTTTCTTCGCCTGCGCATCATAAAAATGTCAACATTTGGTCAGCACGAAAATAAAAGTCTGTGTCGCGCTATAAATATTTGTTAATAGTTCGTAAAAGCACAGCAATCATACGGAAAACAACACCCAAAACAACAATTTACAATAAATGTCATAATTGTCATCAGTGCTGCTCGCATGGAGTGAATGGCATGAAAATCCTTTCATCATTCAAAGCAATCAACATGCTCCGTAAACGCGTCCTTAATCGCTTTTTAACGCTTCGCGACGGGCACTGAACATTCAGCACAGCGTCCAGTATGCCATCGACAATGTGCAATGTGCAGCATCAGCCAGGATGCCGTATGAGGCAACAGTGCATTAAAAGAACATTGCGCCGCAAACGCAAAGGACGGGAAATCGGGCGCACCAAAAGGATTCCGAGGACACAGCAGCGTTGCTTGGACAATGGGTCAGAGTTTGCGACAGTTTTCATTTGTTGGTGTTGTTGTTGTCTGTCTTTTGTTTGCAGCTTGACTGCAAAAGCACAAAAGAAAAAGAAATACAAAAAATTATGAAAGAAAAACATGAAATGAAAATTGTATAACTGTGCTGCGTGCTTCATGCGGCATGTTGTATGCTGTCGCTGCAGTGGGCAATGCGTTGCAGCAATTACGTGAGATGTCATAAATTTCAGCCTTTCACAGAGTCGCCGCTACGGTCCAGTCCGGCGGCAGCGCGAGTTAGGGAAAAGGAGTAAACGACGGCATGGACGACGACATGTTGCGATGGGTTGTGGAGCGGAGCGGAGTGAGCGACGTGGCGAAGTGCAGTGTATGAAAGGCCACTCAGCGGCGGTCGAGTGGCGTATGCTGCATTGCAATAAAGTTGCCGTTCCGGACACGCACTAAGTGGACCGGCAAACAAGACAGACGGACAGACAGGCAGGCAGCAGATGGAGTGGATGAATGTGTGTTTGGAATGGGTATGAAGAGTTAATGGGCGAAGGAACAACGAGAACTAGAAAGTCTGAGTGGGTTAAGAGATACTTAGGTCGGAATTTTTTGAGTCTTGTTTGGTGAGGGTCACGTTGGATATCTGTCGAGAGTTTTTTTGTCAAATTATTATTATGACCCAAGTCTGCCCAATACCTTTAAAAGGGATATCTGTCTATATTATTAGGAAGAAAATTTTTGATATCAGTTTTAGAACGTTCCGAGGTCCAAACCTTCGGAAAAATTCGAATCTTCAAAACCGATTTTTGTATTAGAAAGTTCTGTCTATTTGGACAAATCCAAATATCTGGTAATCTGTGTATCTGATTTTGTAATCGCTACACAGATAGAAAGGAACCCCAGTCAAATTTAAATAGCCCAAGTTTGGACCATCTAGAAAAATCCAAATGTCTAGACATTTCAGCCTTTCGGACCGTCCCAACTTTCCCTACAGTTCAAATATTTATCAGATCCTTCGTCCGGGTACCAAAAATTTCTCTTTTTTACAGCGCTTTAGCTTTTCTTTTGGGTCACGACGAAACTCGAGCGGCCCAAGCCCTTTTAATTCGCCTGCTGTGCCACACTTTTATTCGCTTTTACCACATCCTTTACTGGCGTTTACTGCGCGTCTTACTTGCTGTGTCGCTGTGTTGTTATGTGTTTTGATTTCATTTAATTGGTTTTTTTTTTTGGTTTTGTGTTACATATTTGCGGTGTGTCATTTTTCATGTCATAAACACAATTTATGTGATGTAAGCTGACAACAACAATAACAGTAACAAACAACATGCAATTTGTATGTTGTTATGATATTGTTGTTGTTGTTTTTTCATGGTTGCATGTCCAGCGCGGTAGCGCAACATTTGCATGTTGTGTGCGTGTCGCATGAATTGGATTCATAGTTGTTGTTGTTGCTGTTGTGCATTCACGCATTTTTAATTAAAACTAGAAAAGTACAAAAATAGAAAACAAACGCCATGCGGCAAAATGTCTCTCTAGTATGATTTATGCGCCATTTGCCAAGCGACAAAAACAAGAACAACAACAATGACAATGACAACTCGAAAAGTCACAAGTTTGCTGCAACATATTATGACAAATATGAACTTCAGTTTGTTCGGTTGTGTGACATTTGCAGCGGCAGCATTGCAATAGTAAGAAAATCGGCTACATTACTTTAAATGAAGTTGAAGAATTTTCTAGTTTTAGCTTAAAGGAAGTGTCAACAATCAATTACTGAATATTTTTCTGGAAATTCTGTTAAAAAAAATATAATTAAATGTTTTATTTTTTGTTGTTCTAGGTGCCCAAGAAATAATGCTCAGGAACGTTGACTTGAAGAAGGAGTGTTCACTACTAACAATGTAAACCATGGATGGATTAAGCTTTTATGATGATCAGTGAAAGGATTTTGAGGACCTAAAAACCTATAAAAAATTCAAAATAAAATAACAAAAAAGGCACGGAAAAGCACTAAAAACTGCCAAAAAGGCAGGAAAAGGCACTTAAAACTGCCTAAAAAGGTAAAATAGGGCATTAAAAACTGTTAAAAAGGCAAAAACAGGCATTTAAAAATAAAAAAAAATACTAGAAAATCTAAAAAAAAAGGGGAACGGTATGTATTTTTTAATAATTTTATTTCATCTGACGAATGCAACATACAATATTTATACCTCGTTTTTTGTAAAGGAAAAGCAACATCAAGGTTTTCAAAGATAGTTAAAAAACTAAAACTAAGATATTTTAATTGAAATGTAGGCACATATTTTAAATTCATATTTTAACTTCTCATATAAAAGCATAAAAGCCGTACTTGTATCACAAAAAAATAAATAAAATGTTTGCGGTAACCGAAATTTTTCATTTTGGCATGTTTTTTTCTTGAATTTTTCCACTGCACAACAAAAAATAACGGCTTAGGAATGATCAAATCAATGTAAAAACATCGATAAGTTAACGAAATTGCAATGTTGCTACTTAATTTTTTTTAGTTTCAAGGTATTTTTGCGAAACAAAAGGGGGAAAATATTAAAAACGAAAAAAAAATAAACAGGCGCTCGACAAATCTTGAAATAGGCATGTTGTGGCATTTATAGGTAAAATAGGCACTTAAAAAAGGCATTTATGGGTGAAAACGGCAAACTGCCTTTTTAAGGCAAAAAAAGGCAAAATAAAAAAAATTCGTGCTCATTTTCAATCAGAAATGCTCTATCTAGCAGCAAACAAAAAAGACAATTTCCACAAAATCCTTTCCCTGATGATGATGTAATGTAAATAAAACGCGAAGTGGCCATTGAAAAATTATTTGCATTTTGA
Source organism: Melieria picta (assembly GCA_964056695.1). Taxonomy (NCBI): domain Eukaryota; kingdom Metazoa; phylum Arthropoda; class Insecta; order Diptera; family Ulidiidae; genus Melieria; species Melieria picta. Next base: position 141,646,358 of record OZ057398.1, read on the forward strand.
CCTGATTAAACTTCAATTTTTAATTTATTCTATTATTTACTAGTTTCTGCATGGAAAATACATAGAAGATTTAAGTTTAATAAACTCTCAAAATGTAAACTAAAAAATTCTTATTAAGTCAACTGTACAAATGTTGAAATTTATTGATAAAAAAATGCCTTGCCTGTAGTAACAATAATAATAAAATACAAAAAAATATTACAATAATGAAGATTAATTAAAGAATTCCAGTACCCACAAAATTATTGCTGTTCATTGCAAAAAGTCTCTAATATAAATTTAAAACCAGTATACTAAATAGTGATATTTATTAACCAATTTTCATAGTTCAAATATTTAAATGTATTTCAAATATTAATTCAATCAATAATCTACATTATATAAGATTCTAAAACAACCTACGTAATATGCAAATAAGTAATTTAAATTAAAAAGCTCTGTTTAAATTTCATTAAAGTGTGATAATTACGTGAACTTTGCAATAAATTTCATAAAATCTAAGTTTCATGTCTCATGATTAGAATCAATTTATGTTTATGTAGCCATTCGTATTCCTGTTGCTGAATGGAATTATTTCATCATTCAGTAAATCCACAAATATCGCATAATAAATGCTCTATTGTGAACCGTTTAAATTTTTTGCATATAAAAATAAGAATTTATGCCAAATTTATTGTAAGAACGTTAAACTTAGTTATAGCCCGGCGTCGTACCAGTATATATCTAAACCTTTTAAAACTGTCAAAAATCACCTCATGGTTTTAATCAGAAATATGTAATAAAAACAAAAACAAATGGCAAAAACACGTTCAAGTTGTGATTTTGATTTTATTAAACCGGCCGAAATGATTATTGGGCTATTTATGCAAATTTTTATGTGCCATGGAAGTAGTAGAAAACAATATACGAAACTGAATTGAATCGAAAAGTGAATAATCAAATCGAGTCGGCCAGCCGGCCGGCCAGTTCGAGGTGCAAAAGGCGCGTTCAAATAAATCTCGTCTTATGGACGGCCCGAATGCTGTTTTGTTGTGTGCAACTCATTTCGTATGCAACATTCAAAACGCAAATGTAAAGATTTCATATCGAATAAAGAAAAAAATCAGAAATTGAATATAAACAAGCTGAATGCAAGTATTGACGCGCTCGAGTGTCGAATTCGAGTCGGCCAGCCATTGTATGCGGTGGAAATTTACGAGCGAGCTGGTTGCGACGGGGCGCAAATGCCATCACAAACTTCGAACTGGTGCACACAATTGGGCTTTGGGATTGTTATTGTTGTGATGCTAGTGATTTCTATGAATAGAAGCGAGTTCGGGCAGACATGCACCGATAGTGCATCTTCGTGGCAAGTTGTACAATTTATGAGTGTCTGCCATGTGAAAGCGCGCATAGGCCCACTACTGCAAAACAACAACAAAAACGCCCACCAACAGCAAACAACAAAGGCTACACGGAATCGTCGCGACGGTAGAGCAGCGGTTAACAATCGCTGGAGATGAATTTCTTAATTTAAATGCAAACCCTTGTCTTGGTGGCAGCACTTCACGCCGTTGAAATCACGACATCCTTCTTTCTCTGTCTCACTCATCGGTTGCAGATTGTCTTCATAACTCAACAGAAATGGTTTTTATTGTTTGTATTTCCGCCACAAATGACAGTTCTGTCAAAGTGTCATAGAAAAACTAAAAATACAAATGTAAACAAACAGAAAGAAAAGATTAATAAATTTTAGCGAGGTTTCTTACTTTTATAAAAATTTTTTTTAATTTTATAAACTCAAGTTCAGAGGCCAGTATTTAAAATTGTTTATTGCAATTACTAAAAAACAACAAAAATTTCAATTAAAAAAAAAAATGTTACACTTTTGTGATAGGCTGTTGCCAGAGACCTAAAATAATTACACTGTGCAAGTCGAAAATTCAGACATGGGGGGGACCTACTGAGCGAGTTTCTATAGGTATACTGAGTTGAGATTCACCAGCCGTTTGGCTGGATTGGCTCTAGTTTAAGAGAAATCCGACTTTGAAGTTTGCTCATTTTAGTCGAGTTCGTCGCTTAAGTCTTCGAACGTTTAAATGCTAATAGGTCCTAAATCGTTAAGAATATCGCTTTACTGTCTTCGGAAGTTTGTAGATATTTTAACGACCTACAAATTTGCTTAAGACACCAATCCAAAAAAAATACATTCAAACTGTGTTTTCGACAAAAATGCCCCAAAAACCCCACTTTCGTCGAGGCATAAACAACAGTATAGCGAACCCTCGTGAAAAAAATAAATGAGTATGCTTTTATACAGAGGGTTGGCTCCTGCATTTAACAAACTAAAAATTTTTCCTGGAAAACGCCCATAAAAGGCGTGGCTCGGCGTCAAAGTTCAAAGTTTTTATCAAAAAAACTCAATTAATCTCCAACTGATTTACACGATATGGATATCAAACGAAAGGTATTTTTCATACCTTTCTTTTGATGTGCAACATTAGATACGTAAGATATACTAATAAAAAGTTTTAAGCGAAAAAAATTTTTTTATAAAAAATTTTTTTTAACGGATTTTTTTCTCGAAAAAATCCATTACTAAGGTGCAATAAGTTTGCTACCATATTGTAGCCTGTAAAATTCTCTTTACAATGAAATATTAAAGTAATTTCAAGTATATTTTTCGTTGCCGATAATTATTATTTTGGGATTTGTTTTTTTTAAGTTGCTTCATAAGTTTTATTTATGACTTTTTTTATTTACGTTGCCGACAATTATTATTTTGAAAAACAATTTTACGTTGAATTACCACATTTTGGATATGAATTGTTTTTTAATTGTTTTAAATTGACAAACGCAAATTAACTGCAGAAAACTAATTTCCACCAACAACAAAACAATTAAAAATCAATTCATACTCAAATGTGGTAGGGCAACGTAAAAAAAATTGTCTTTCAAATAATAGTCATCGCCAACGTAAATAACAAAAAATCATAAAAAAAAGTTATGAAGCAACGTAAAAAAAATTTTCTCAAAATAATAGTTATCGGTAACATAAATAAAAAAAGTCAAAAATAAAAGCAACGTAAAAAAATTTTTCTCAAAATAATAATTATCGAGAACAAAAAACATAATAGTTTCTCATAACCGTTATTACGCAATGTAAAAATTAATTGTCGCAAATAATAATTATAATCAACAAATAAAATGTATGTTGCATTGTAATAGCTACATTGCAATTATTTTCTTAAAAAACTTATAATATTTAAGTCCCTGGCTGTTGCAAGTTTTCTAAATAGGAATATCGCTTTTATGCATATTTTAGGACAGCATGTCACACTTTTGTGACATACTGTGTGTTTCATACATGACGTAGAATATACACGTATACATGATATAGAATATGCGCAGGGGGGTTTTCGGGGGTTCAAACCCTTCAAACACAAACATTTCTGGTACAAAATATGGTTTCGAATGGTATTCGGCTCAAAAGTTGTATGCAAACCCCCCTAAATGAAATCCTGTGTGCGCCACTGATATATGTGTATGAATTTGACACTCATTTTGAAACAACTCGGCACACTGTTATGGCTTTCTGTGACATTTTGTCCCAAAATGCGCATAGCTTCACACACACTAAATTTCCCAACAAGTCTTAAATCATGCAGCTTTTTAATCTTAAAGGTTTCAAGTTTTTTATATAAAACTTATCATTCCAACTAATTCAATGGCCACACTCCGTGAGCCAGTCCGCCATGCGCCGCCATGAATATGATTTAGCTGCGGCCATAAATTCACTTAAGCTTTTTTCATTTCGTTTTGTTTCGTTTCATTTTGTTTTTGAAGTATTTTCTGGCTTTTGAATAAATTTTTTACAGCTTGTTTGGTTGTTTCTGTTGCTGGTTGCGCTAAGCACTTGAAAACATGCTAAGGTCCGTCCGCAATGTTGGTGACTTCATATGGCCGGTTTAAGATGTTTGTATATGTGTGAGTGATGTAATGCATAACTGTGTGTGTGCGTGTTAATAAATTCAGTGTTGCAGTTGGCGTTAATCTTCCGAAGATTGTGACACTCCGCCGGCCATGCGCTGTGCCCCCCTTTGGCTACCACGTTGCGGCTACTCGGTAGGCCACGCAAAAGTGTCAAATGACCTGAAATATTTACGAGTATAAGAAAAATTAAGGCGTTGTAAGGCAGAGTAGATGGAGAGGAGGAAAAATGTGCTAATGCAAAGACTTTCACAAAATTGATAGCAGATAGTTGAGTTGGGTAGGGAATAGTTATAAAATACTAATTGATTTATTTTTCAATACCACTAATAAGACACACCCGGGTTACAAAAAAAGAAAGAAAGAAGAAGTAAAGAAGAAAACATGTATTTTGATACAACTCTTCTATGCGATTGTCTCGCACTTCAAATAAAACTTCGCTACTTTCTTGTTGATGGGCGAATGGACAATCTCGGCTTGCAAATGTGTTACTGGACATACAGCACAGATTTATCTGAAGCTCGGAATTTTTTTCATCCCAAGCAGATGATGGCAAGAGCGTTCTTCACTTTCCACGTCAAGAGTTACAAGTTCTACCTGCACAATCACTTTTCTCGAAACTTTTAAGCAGACACAATGCTTCAGGAAAAAATAATTCCCCTACGTCGCATTTCAATCTTCGCCTTACTTCTCTCCAGATATTTTCAAGCAATTTCCTAGCAATTCTCATAAATATATTTTTCAATTTTCCTCCGATTGTTACATCGCTCTTCTGCACACTTCTACATTTTTTTGGCAACTGTGAAACTTTGCGTTATCTTAATTTTTGCTTTGTATTCTGATATTTTATTTATTGTTTTCGGTTTTTCATTGCCAGAAGCGACATAGCAAATCATTTTTTTACGGCATTACGAATGCTTACAATTTCAGCGCCGAATGTTTGCGCTGCTGTCACGAAAGGAAAGTGTGCCACAAAGTGTTTGTGTGTGTGTGTGTGTATGTGTGTGTGTTCAGTTATTTTTCTCTTAGTCATAAAAAACATGAAAAATGCCTGCCGAACATAAAAGCAACAAATACTAAAACAACAACAATGAAAACAACATCGAAAGCAAAAGCAATTTAGGCGAAAAGTAAAAGCAACACAAATGACAAAGAAATCACAAATAATGCCAGCCGAAGAATAATGCACACAGCGTTGGCATTTCTCTGTTTTTCTTGGATTTCCGCCCTTTTCTTTTGCCCCATTTTCACTCGCACTCTCTCTCCCGTTTTTCAATTTGTTTAATTTTTGTTTTTGTTGTTGTTGCCGCAGACCATACGGTGCCACCATTTATATCGCAGCAGCAACAACAAAACTTATCGGCAAATCGTAATTCAAGTGCTAAAGTTTGCCGGGGCCAAAGGGCGCTGTCGCATACACGCCAACTCACACGGGCACACACACACACACCCACACACGGAAAGCTTTTTCCTATTTTTATTTACTCACTTGATGACCTGTGCGCGCTGTTCGGTTTCTTAGCGAAAAATGATTATTAGTATTTTTTGTTGATGCTTATTGTTGTTGCAGTAAAGATTTTTTTATGCGAATCGATGAGTATGGCAACATTTATTTATGCAGAATATTTATTGGTGTCACTGTAATGTAGGAAATTTGAAGGGCTCCCTAAAATATATCAAAGAATTTTGGCTTTCAATTTTGCTATTTTTGATTGTTACTTTTAACAAGATTTTGTTGATGACATCAGTTGGGGAACTTCATATTTTCATTAAAACTTTATTTCCAACCATCAATTTTGAAATGCTCAAATATTTTCTTAGAACTCTGTGCCATTTCTAATAGGAAAAGCCCCCTTTGCCGAATTATAGACACTTACATGGAACGTGGAAGGATGTTCCTGTTCTTAGATGTATTTCTTGTAGTCGTCTGTGGAGAAGAAGTTATCTGTGTAGTGATCTGTAAAAAATTTGTATATAGGAATGCACTGTGTGATATAAGCTGTGAGGATACGGACGCCCTTTTGTTCTGCAATAGGAGCTTCATGGAGTCTTCTCTATCAAGGACTAAAAATCTTTTGGGATAATGTCGGCCCATGCAATTAGTTCAATGCTTCTGGTTCATTCATTTTTAATTCTTTGGGTAGTCCATAAAATGACTGAAGACTCTCTAATGGACATAAACTGATCAACCCGCTCATTCCACATTTCTCATCACAGAATAAGCTTAAGGAACTGTTTACTCTCATGTGTTATAAAAACTGAAAATCTCTCGTATGAGGTCCCACCATGGCTTAATGGATTAGGTCCTTTTTAAATCATAAATTTAATGTCGCTTGCCTTTTAGTTCAAATTGCCAATTAAATTTTTCTTAGAACATATCGCACACCCACTTCAAAAGTGACACAACTCAAATTTTTCATTTTCAGGTTTATGTGTTAATATGTATTGTGCACAATGCATTTATCTACCAATAAGCAAAAGCTCAGTATATTTTGTTGTTGTTAACTGTTGCCAAAAAACAGTTAGGTTTATCTTTATGTCGAGAAGTTTGATGCTATTCGATTGCTGCAACTCAATGCAAAAGAGTCCTAATTCAAATTGTGACACTATTGATGAAATAAATCTTTGTTGGAGTTAATTTTAAGTAGAGTTGTGACAATTTTAGATTATATCTTCAAGTATCTAAATAAATTAATTTCGTATTTTCAAAATTTTTCTTTCAACTTTTTAATTGTCATTAAAAATTTTTGAACTAAGAAAAAGTGACATAACTTCAAATAATTCGGTAATTATTGAATTAAAATATCATCAATAACGTCATAACTCAAAATTTTGGATTTTCTATTGTAAAATTGAAAAAAAATCTGTGTAATTTATCCTAAAGTATAATCTGTAAAGATTTTCTACTAAATGGTCAAACATTATTTTTACAAAAATGTTTATTTAGCTAAAAGCAGTTTTTTGCGTTTTCTAAAAAATTAAAAATTTTGAGTTGTGTCACTTTTGAAGTGGGTGTGCGATATGTCCTTCGTTTTTAACTACTGTCCTTCTAAGACAACTTTTATCTGTAAAAACTAACCATAGTACTATTGCTTTATTTTTCTAGAATAGAAGAAAGTCTTTTAATAATTAGATTTTTTTTTGTTTTTGTAGACACTCGCTTAATCTCATCTTTCAGTTCATTATTTACAAACGTAAGTTTGTATGTAAATAAAGAGGTACAAAAAATGGCATTAATGATGGCAAAGGCCAAACCGAATGTTAAGCTTGAAAACAAAAAAATCCATTTCAGCCACGTTATTAGTTGTCGGATAACTGCCTACAATTACAAAATGTCCAGATGTATACAGAGTGACTTACTGACAGAATAGGTTGATGACTGAGATTAGTTGTAATTTTTATTGGCAGTCTGATAGTCAAAGTTCAAAGTGAAAGTTCCATGAAATTTGTTCTGGTATTGCAAGTTTATGTATAGAATTTTTTATGTATTTTTGTACGTAGTAAAATTCTGTTAATAACAGTATTAAATATATTTTAGATACTTAAACATGTCTTCAAATATTTTAAAAATTTGTTAACCTTACTTTGGGTAATTTTTATATATAGGCCCAGGAATCACTGACCGTGCGACGACAAATTTTACACACGAAAAAATCGATATACTCGCGAAACTAGGCGCCAAATGTAGAAAAACTGCGTTTTTAGTTTTTCTCTCTGACGTCAGGATTTTTTTTAAAAGGACTTTGAAATTTCAAGGACATGTTTATTTAAAAAATTATTTTAAAAATTAAGCGCATTGTAGAATAACAAAATGGCTATCAAATGAAAGAGAAAAATCCTTGGAATCTTAGAAAATGTAATGTTTTTTTGCAAAAGGACGTAGACGTATTGAAAATGTCCTTTTAAAACTTTATCCTTGAATATCCTTGGAAATTTCCAATAGTTTTTGTTTTAAATATATCTTGTATACTACCACATCCTTGAATTTCGTCCTTCTAACTTTAATAGCTTAAGTGGGTCCTCTAGTTGTAAATTTTGAAAAAATCGATTTTTTTTATTTCATATTTTTGTCGAATTCGTAAACGTCTCTGAGATACAGGGCCTCAAATCCGTCTCGTTCACTACGCGGTAACTCGGTTTTAAAACTTTAAACGCGTTTTTCTCGAAAACTCATTTTTTGACCATTGCGCCATAATTCCGTCGAAACTAATTGACCGATTCACTTGATTCTTGTTTTGCTGTATTCAAAACTTTTTGCTGCACGGGTTAACCTACGGAGATTGCGCTCCATTGACTAGCCGATTTTTGGGGGGAGTTTTTAGAGCAAAAAAAGGGCCAATTTCGAAAAAAACACGTTAAAACGAATGCCGCGGATCCAATTTTGATCAGATCGGGTTCATTACAGGTCATCCTTTAATTGGAGTAATGCTTTTTAAGAGAAAATGTTTTGATTACATTTCAGATGAACAGGGACAAAGTTAGGATGGCGCAAACGCACCCTTACAAAAAAAACATGGCCGGTACTCAGCTGGCGGACCCCAACAGTGTTCGCGGTAGCACGTGGAAAAATTTTTTTTTTTATAATTCAATATGCAAAAAAATAAATATACGAAGAATTATCTCACTATCATTTGCAGTTTCTGAAAAAAAAAATCCCAAAAAAAGCTTTAAAAAACACCGTTTGTACTAGAGGACCCCTTAAGATATAAAAAATTTAATACTTCTCTCTATAGGATATGGATAATTTCCATATCATTAAGGATGCTGAAATCGAAAGTTTAAATTCCATTTGTGATTCCATTTTCATTTGATTTTTTTGTGGTTTTAAAATACTTCATGCAAACAGTCCGAGTTCAGATCCATCCACACTGGACAACACTTTCGAAGTCATTCAACTTCGCGGCTTAACTGTAATTCTCCAAATATTTCATACCCGAATGCCGAAATCTTCAGCAGAATTAATATATTTCAGTTGCCTGTTCGTGCCTTTGTCATTGTTGTTGTTGTGCCATATGCAGTCCACGCTTAGTCGCCGCCTAATTACGCTCATTACTGCAATTGGCCCATTCCAACATACATAAATTACAAGCATAACCAGCAGTTATCAATAAAGCAACAAAAGATGTACTGAAATAAAAATTAATTTCAATGATTTCCCTGTCAGCCCAACTACTCACCGCCGCCGCCAGTAGGCGACTGTACGGACGCGTTGCTGCTGGTGCGCCGAGTCAACAACCTTAAAAAAACTCTACAAAGTCAAGAAGTCAATAAAGTGAACGCAATCAAAACTAAAACAAAAAAACAACACCAAATCGCGCGGAGCAGGAAAGCACAAAAAATATGGAAAAGTCAATGAGTTTGCTGCGAAGAGAAATCTTGTTAAACGGCAATATGCGATGCCATTAAGTGAATGTGTGTAAAACAACAATAACAACAATAAGCAGCAGCTTGAATTTTTGGGCTGCATATGGATACATATATCTATATATATGTATGTATATAGTGCACAAAAACAAAACCTTGGAAGACATTGGGATGTGGGGAGCAAAGGCAAACAAGCCATCAGACATGCCACTTGAGGAGCAATTTGCGGCACGCTGAAGGGGCACGCAAACGGTCAGCGGCCAGACGCAGCCACGGCCATCACTAATTAGACGCGACCGCTGCGGCTGAGCGTTGAATATTGAAATTTTGTAAAATTGAATTGAATCGAATCGAGTGGAATTTACAATTTGAAAATGAACTGAAAATTGTGAAAAGAGCAAAGCGTCAGCATCAATGCGCGGGGACAGACAAGGTAGACAGACAGTTGGCGGGTGAATGGATCAACAGCTGGCAACTGCCAATGAGCGTAGAATTGTGTCTGGCATATGTTGGCGGGGGCACGAGGGGGGATGGTGCAAACGGACACGCCGAGGACGCCGCCGTCTGTGCCATATGCGGTTTGCGTACTTTGAAGACAACTTAATTAAATGTATAGAATGAAAGTAAAAAAACCTAAAACAAAGTGATGAAGAAATGGAACGCCGAAATGAAAGAAATTAAGCGCAACAAAAGAAAACACACACAGATAGGCAGACCAGACGGACACACTAAATTTTATGTGAATTTAATTCAAAGTGTTTCTAATTTTACGATGGCAACGCGGCGGCGCCTTTTGTGTGACTCTGTGTGTGTGTGTGTGTGTGTGTGTAATTCGCACGCTGCAAACGAAAACGAAAATAGAAAAAGAAAAATGAAATTGTATTTACGCAACATGGGAAATGAGTTGGGAAATTCGAGTAGGTAGCGCAGCCTGATGGCCAATGGGGTTGCAACAAATGCCACTTCAGCAATAGACAAAATTATGATGAGGGGAGTGGAAGGTGTGGCGGAGTTTAAGGTTCAGCTGAAGCTGCTGCTGCTGCCAATGACAATGATGGTGACGATGAAGTTGTCAGACGGCTTGAAGCGTGAACCCATTTAATTTCACGCCACTGCTGTTCGACAGCAGAGAGCACTCGAAATTATTGCTGGGTGGAGTGGCGAGGTGGGTTGTTATGGTAGAGTTTTAATTTAAATATTAGCATTTATATTAAAATTATCTTCAGTGTGCCAAATTCATAGTTGATTGTGGCAATTGAATGCGCAAGCGATGTGTGATTTCAAGCCAAACAACCACTGAACCTTGAACTTTAAAGAAGCAAACTGTAAAGCAATTTGTTTCGCTGTTAGTAGTTTTCATGTTCGACATGGAACCAAGACTCAAAACTCTTCTTATAAATTACCAAAATTTTTCAGAACTTATGTCAAGTTTCGGAAAATGCTTCAAGTCCCCAACTTCAAACGTTGAGCTAACTTCAAACCTCGAATTGAACCCAAAACCATGGACCGTAACAGTTATAAGTTTTATTATAAAAATCAATGTTTAAGAGTTATTTTTTTACTTTTATTTAATGTCTCAACAAATAAAAGTTATTTTTTATTTATATTTTAAAAATCCTATAACAATTATTTTTGATTTTTTTTCTTATTAGTCCACAAGTAACAAAGTAACAAAGTCATCAATAAAAATCATTCAGTGATTTTTATTTATAAAAGTCATCAATAAAAATCATTCATTGACTTTTATTTATAAAAGTCATCAATAAAAATTATTCAGTGACTTTTATTTTTTAAGTCGCAATATAAAAGTAATTTTCATTAATTGCACTACTGAATTCATTAAATATCGAAATGTATATATATTCTTGATCGGCTTAACAAGACCTGTCTTGACAATTCTGTTTTCTTGAAGAATCATAACTTTTGCATGCATTAATGAAAATGACTTTTATATTGCGACTTAAAAAATAAGTCACTGAATGATTTTTATTGCTGACTTAAAAAATAAAAGTCATTGAATGATTTTTATTGCTGACTTAAAAACTAAAAGTCATTGAATGATTTTTATTGATGACTTATATAAATAAAAGTCACTGAATGATTTTTATTGACTTAAAAAATAAAAGTCACTGGCTGATTTTTATTGATGACTTAAAAAATAAAAGTCATTGGCTGATTTTTATTGATGACTTAAAAAATAAAAGTCATTGAATAATTGTTATTGATGACTTTTATTAATAAAAGTCACTGAATGATTTTTATTGATGACTTAAAAAAAAAATCATTGAATGATTTTTATTGATGACTAAAAAAATAAAAGCCACCAATAATTGTTATCATAGGACAATTAAAATAAAAATCGAAATAAAACTGTTATTTGTGGACTAATATGAAAAAAATCAAAAATAATTGTTATTAAAGGATTTTTAACCCTCCATTACTATCGTCTTTTTCACTAACGCCATTACTATCGTGGGTGTAATCCACCCACAACTTTTGATTATCTGTTTTACTTATCCATTGAGCTAAAATTAACAAAAATCAAATTTTTTCGTAATCAGAACATCATAACATGTAAAAACCAAAAATAAATTATTTAATTTTGTTAATTCATTTATTTAATATAAACATTTGTTTATGTGCATCTCATTTCAAGAAAAAAAAATATGAAATAAAAAGTTGTATTGGGAAAATAGCCACATCTTGCACAATATTTAAGCCATGTTTCTTGGGCTTAGTGATTCAGAAAGCTGAAAAATAAGTAATAAATAATTATTTAATAAATTTTTTCTGACCGAGGTAAAGTTTTGGGTAAAAACGTCACTGAAAATCAACAACATACCTGCTACTTTTAAAGGTTACACCGTGCGACAAAAATCAAAAAATTTCCAAAAACACGAAAAAATCGATATACTGGCGAAACTAGGGGCCAAATGTAGTAAAACTGCGTTTTTTTGTTTTTCTCTCTGACGTCAGGATTTTTTTTAAAAGGACTTTGAAATTTCAAGGATATGTTTATTTCAAGGAATTATTTTAAAAATAGAGCGCATTGAAGAATAACAATATTGGTATCAAATGAAAGAGAAAAATCCTTAAAATCTTAGAAAATTTAATATTTTGGTGCAAAAGGACGAAGACGTATTGAAAATGTCCTTTTAACTTTAAACTAAACTTTATCCTTGAATATCCTTGGAAATTTCCAATAGTTTTTTTTAATATATCTTAAGGACTAATAAGTACACTACTACATCCTTGAATTTCGTCCTTCTAACTTTATTAGTTTAAGATATAACAAATTTAATGTTATAAAAATTTTGTTACGTATCCAAGAGCATAATTTTTAACGATTTTCTACTAAGTAAATGGTCTATGCGTTATTTAAAAAAATTGTCGCCAAAAAGTGAATAAAAATATGATATATAAATGTATTTTATAAAAAATACAACTTCATTACTAACAATCGGTGTTAAGCATCCAGCAATTTTATAACGCCACTACTATCGTGGAACACACCCAGTGACTTTTTAAAAAAATTGTATAAAAGCATCAGCTTTATTTATGCAACTGCAATGTACTCTAAAACCTTCAGAAATATGCAAATGTGGATTACATTATACCTTTATGTTGGTTTTGGTTAAAAAATCTATATTTTACTAAGAAATTGAACTCACAGGGTGGATTCCACCCTGACGATAGTAATGGAGGGTTAAAATATAAATAAAAAAATAATTCTTATTTTTTAATTTTTCCGTAAAAATTACAAAAAAAAGTTTATTGCCAAGTTTGATTCTCCGTGCGAAAAGAAATGTATTGGTATATTTAATTTATTTGCATGATTTTTCCTTCATAGTAAAATTTTCAATTATAGTTTTCATTAATAACTGTTATTACCGGTCCCTGCCCAAAACTAATTGGAATCAGACAATTTCTTGATGCATATCGACCACCAGCAATGCTGTGATTTTTAGTAGTAAAACGCCCATTAAAGATTTTATTTGATTTTCCAGCTGACGTGCGGAAACCGTATTTAACTCAAATACACTTGAAATCTTCACACCACAAAATGATGTCATAAATTATAATTACATACAGAAATGCACATAAAAATCTCTACATTTAAGAGCAACAAATAATAACAGCACTAAAAATCAAAAAATCACACATTTATAAATACAAAACTACAATAACAAATCGTAATTATAACAAACACTGCAGCTATTGATAGATTTAGAGTTCATGTGCGATTTATGAGTGTTAAAGTTAGATAATGAAAACGCTGCCAGCCATGCACCCCAACAGCGTCTTGCGACCAAATCGAATAATTATTATTACCACACAAACATAGAAATTGCAACAACAAATTGATAAATGACACGCACAGCTCAATAGGCAGAATAGCAGAACAAATGGGAAAATCAACCCCTGGCCTGCAGCCAGCAGACGGCCAAGTGACAAGTTCACACACACACACACACACACAGACGCGCGCGCGAAGTCGAAGGGACGGCACTGCAAAGGAAAGTGAAAGGACATAAAAATGAGTTACGAGTGCTGCCATTTTTAAATTAAAATTGAAACTGAAGCAACCATTTCGATGATTTTCGTCAGTGCACACGCGCGCAGCGGGGAATGTAAAGAAAATTGTAAGAAAAAGGTCGCAGCATGGCTGCCAACCCCTAAAATGAGCTATGCATTCGTGTGTGTGTGTGTGTGTGAGTGACTGAGCATCGCTTGTGCGCAGCCAGCGATGCTGAAATCGCAATTGAGCTGGAATGGCTGCTGTTGGCATGGGAAACGCTGCCTCAACAATGATGGCAATGTTGACAGAAGTAAATCTTTTGAATTATCGCATTTCAAACAAACAAAAAAAAATTCAAAAATGCCGCATAGAGATAGCTGAATGTTGGGTGTAAGGTCGCATGCGGCATGTGCAGCAGGAGCGGCGACGCAGCTGCTACAGACTGAGTTGCGACTGACTGACTAGCTGAGTTGCGACGCGCGGTACGCAAATGCGATGAAGCCATCTCGTAAATAATAACAAAAGCCCAGCGTTCAAAAGGGATTTTTCGTTGTTGCTGTTACCTTCCATTTGTGCGGCTTTGTGCGGTTGCTGCTGCTCCTCATCGTCGTCGTCATCATCATCACCCCATAACCATAATTTGCCGCCTTTTGGCAAATGTGCCGCTCTCCTCATGCCACCGCCGCTGATTTCCGTTGCTTTCGCTGGCCGGCGTTGTTGGCAGATAAGGTTGAGCTGCACAAAAGAATTTCCTGTTCCAAAGTCAACATTGCCATCAGGCCGACAAGTGTGAAGGCTGCGCAGGCTTTTGTTGCCGCTCGTCCGCCATATTTTTCATTGTTTGCTGCATTTTTTTGATAAAAAAGATTTTTTAATTTTTTATTTTTGTTTGGCGAGTTTCTTTCAATGTGCATGTGGGCTTAGTGCGGCTGATTTATGTTGCTGCATTATGGGCGATCTTCCGTTGCTGCTGTTGTTGGCAGCCTTTTGCGTCATCTGCTCACCAATTGTGTGTCTTATCTGCCTCATTTTTTTAACGTTCGGCTGTTCCTGCGGCACACACAAACACACACACAAATTTTTCGCCACGTAAAAGGTTTGCAAGGTTAAAGCAAATTTTCACGCTTCTCAGCTGCCCTACCCCCTTCTCAATGCTTCTCTACGCAGTTTATTGTTCGCATTGTTCCTTAAAAATTTGTATGCAACTTGGTGGTTTTGTGCCATTTTGATGAAGACATAAAAGTCAGCGCTCAATAGCGGAAAAAGCGGATGACTATGTGCAACGAATTGAAAATTTGAAATGTCCTTTTTGGCTGTTCAGGTTCAAGACAATTTTAATTGAGCAACCTTAAAGTAAGACAAATATAAACTGAAGCACATAAATACTTTTTTATAATTTTAATAAATCCACTAGAAGTTAAAGCACTTCATATATTTTAAATTTAATCATTTAAACGCACAGAAAATTACATTCTCCATTTCGTAACATTTATTGTGCACTGAAAATACTCGAAAAAAAATCATGAACCGTCCAAGTGGAGCAAAACATGCGAGTACAACAACCAAAAACAACTCCTCTTGTGTCCACTTGAATGGTTTGTTCATAAAGCACCACTTTGGGTGCCACTTCAGTTTCCCAATGTTGTGGCAACACCATTGTTGTGCCCCAATAAAACAATTTTGTGTGCGCCATGCAAGTTTTGAGTGCATTTGTATGTATTTCGAACCACAGGGAAAAAGAGCTTAAATGCATTGAAGGTTTTGTTCAAAAAAAAATATATTAAAAATATGAAAACATTTAAACATCGTCAAAAATATTCAAATGTATAGAAAGAACAAAGAATAAGTGCTTTAAAAGACTTTTATCAAAATAAAATAAATGATTCTTTATAAAATGTAATTCAAGCTTAAATGCATTAAAAGTTTTGTTCAGAAAAAATGTATTAAAAATATGAAAACATTTATTCATGGTCAAAAATATAGAAATATTTAGAAAAACAAAAATTAAATGCTTTAAAAGACGTTTATCAAAATAAAATAAATGATTTTGTATAAAATTTAATTCGAGCTTAAATGCATTAAAGATTTTCTTCAGAAAAAAATATATTAAAAATATGAAAACATTTATTCATCGTCAATTATACACAAATGTATAGAAAGGACAAAGATTAAATGCTTTAAAAGACGTTTATCAGAATAAAATAAATGTTACTTTATGTTTCTTCAATACTATTTTACAGCTCACATCTTTCTGATTATTCATTCACACCAAGAAACTGAGATGTCAAAATCGAAAGAGGCAAAAACGATATATTTTTGATCAGAAAATTGAGTCCATATAATCACTTCAAAAATATCTTAAATCATTTAAGATACTTTGCATTGTGAATCGAGACATGTGCATGCAACAATAACTCATCTGAGCAGTGACAAATTTGTGAATGCAGTCTTTTTTCCCCAACAATATTTTATCTATGAAATATACCAGAAAAGTGAAATAGTGGACAGTGGAGAAGCGAGCAGCAGTTTTTATAAGCAATTTGAGAGAAGCTTTTGCTGTGATTTTTACCACTTGACACAATTTCGGCCTATAAAAATTGTGTATGTGTTCTAGTGGGATGATTCAATACTGATGTCCTACTAACACAAACTACTGAAAGTCAGATCTATATTTCAGATGCAGAGAGATGGACTTGGGGTTTTATATAAAAGACTCTCAATTTTTTTATTCTTTCAAAACGCATTGCTTCTGGAAAAGAATTTTCACTTGTGCCACTTTGAAGATTTGTTTATAATAAAAAATTAAAAACAAAATATTTCAGGTTGAGCGATGGAAACCACTTTGAAAGAGACGAAATATTTTTTTTATTAAATAAAAAAAGATTGATTATTGATTTGATTGACTGGCACGACAGCCCGCTTACGCGAGACTAAGGCCTAGCTTCCCGCAACCACCCGTGTTGTACGTGTGAATTTGTACGCGGGTGGAAGGGACCTACAGTTTTATGCCGGTTCCGAACGGCAGGTTGGGAGCTTTTTCATAAGCAATTTTTACTCTCAGAGGTTTGCCATTTCCAGCTGAGAGGACAGCCACCGAAAGAGAAAACGAGTTTCCCCGTTATTTTTTTTTAGGTGTTATTACAGGCAGTATTTGAACCTGGGTCGCTGCCTTCGACTCGCGGTCCAACGCACTAACCAACTGAGCCACGGCGGCTGCCACAATAAAAAATCAAAAATAAAATGTTTTAGGTTGAGCGATGGAAACCACTTTTAAGGAGACGAAATATTTTTTTGTTAAATAAAATAAATAAAATTAAAATAATAAAAGTAAATATTTTTTATTAAATAAAATAAATAAACTAAAAATATATAGGTATATTTTTTTATTAAATAAAATAAATAAAATAAAAATTAAAAAAATATTTTGAAAAATATATAACCTTTTCAAATTATTGATTTATTATTGATTATTTACGAAGCCTAAAGACCAAATTACCACAATCAATTGATATCCATAAGATTATGAAAATATTTTTACCTCTCAGCACCGCGTACTTTTCAGTGGTCGAAAAATCGACCATTGGCCAGAAGTCGTCATGTATGTAAGCCAAAAATTGTTTGTTTTCATGCTTGATTATTATTTGACTAAAACTATGTACATATATATTTGTTTTTATTTGAAATTCAATTTTTATTTATTTATAAAAAAATTATGTAAAAAAAAAAAAAAAATCCAAAAATATTCTTGATTAAGGTCCTAAATGTAAGTCCTTGAAAGGAATTAAAAAAATATTGGCTATTTCTGGTAGCGGCCGAAAATGGGTTAAAGCTTTTATTTAGACTAAACACCTTTCTACTTCATATTAAGGCTTCTAAAGATCATGTTTTTAGTTGTCCGAACTCTCACACATACCTATCATAAATGATATATTCACTTTGGCTCACATGGAACTTAATTTTGGGGGTTCCGTACACAAAATTTTGAGCTCAATACCAGTTGAAACCGTATTTGCCACCCAAATGTTTGTAATAAACATACATTTTGGAGATTCGAACCCACAAAACTTGCCCTTACGTGCACCTATATTTATACATATATACTCATTACATATTTAGTTCAATGAGAATAGTTGTATGAAATGTTGACAGCAAAGCTCTAGAAGAACCCTAAAATATGTATTTTGCTTCTGTTCCATCGCACTCAATGGAGCCAATACATGGGGCATTCCACCTCAAGTGTTCCCACCTCAAAAACGAAACATTTTTTATTTAAAATTGTAAGTCCGAAGATTTGTTGATAATAGAAAGCAAAGAACACGTATCCTTATGTATTTTTTCCGTATTTTCCAAAAAAAAATATATAAACAATTTTCCATGAAATTTAATAACATTTTTTTAAATTTAAACTTTGTTAATAACATTTTTTTAACAAGAGCCTGTTGGGATTTTTTTTCAAACTTACCTTATAATACGGTTCATTCCCTCCCCTACAAAAAAGTATATATAGTATTTTATGGGCAAAGTTGAATTTCTTCTCTTTTTGAGGCTCCAAACCCAAGCATTTTAACTTCTTCTAACAAGTAAAATGTACCACGGCTGAGTCGCGCATCGGGCGCGGTAAACGCGTTGGGTTTGGTGCTTCAAAAAAACAAGAAACTCAACTTTGCCCATAAAATACCATATACACTTTTGTAGGGGAGGAAATGAACTGTATTATAAGCTAACTCTGAAAAAAATCCCAACAGGCTCTTGTTGAAAAAATGTTATTAACAAAGTTTAAATAAAAAAAAATTTTATTAAATTTCATAAAAAATTGTTTATATTTTTTTTTTTGGAAAGTACGGAAAAAATACTGAAAGATACGTGCATGTTGTTTTTTCGTTAGCAACAGCTTTTTGGACTGAGAATTTAATTAAAATCGACGTCCGAAATAAAGGGCGAAAATTCAAGCCCCTGTATCACTGCAACCCGTGCATAAATCCGCCCCTCCTTTTCCACAATCAATGTACTCTGATAGTACAACAACTCTACCAAATATCATCAAAATCGGAAATGTTTCGTTTTTGAGGTGGGAACACTTGAGGTGGAATGCCCCACATATAAATAAATACAAATAAATTTATATATATGTACTTATGTCCGAATAAAAGAAATGTGCGCTGCCACATGCAACATACATACTTGCCACATAAAATTCACTTGCATTTCATTTACTGCCGGTTGGCGATATGCAGGCGCCTTCACCTCCCCCAAACTATGAGTTGTTGTACGTATGTTGGCTTTCATATGTGGGCTTCGTGTGTAGCGTGCCGATATGTGGATTATCCATTCATACATAAAATACGCTCAAATTCATACACACACATACACACTTGCATGTATATGTATGTTAGTTATGGTACAGAAGAGTGGGGGCAGGCGAGAGAGCCATAAATTGTTCTATGCTAATTCAAAATGTTTCGCTGATATACGACCAGCACATAAATCGTTTAATTAAATTCCTACCCGCAACAAACGGCATATTCAAACACACACACACACTCACACACACACAATTTCCCATCATCGAAGGGGCTAATAAATAACTGGGCAGAGGCGCCGCCTTTGAGTGATGTACAGCCTACACCGCATGAGGCAAATCGTTTGACAGATTTGACAGATTTAAAAACTCACATGGCAGCAGCCGAATTATGCTAAAAGGTTGTTGACTTTTCAAATCTGCAAAATTCAACAAACCGAGTCAAATGTTCCAAGCCAAAGCTCAGCCCTTGAATTTGTTCAAATTGAACATTAATTCAAATTGAACACAAAGATTCAAAAGAGCGAAGGGGAATTGAAGCAAACTACATCAAATGGTCGCTCAGGAATTAATTGACTGGCTTGGCTCGACGTGCGTGCCACACCGCATTGCTGCCGCCGCACCCGCCCGCAGCGGCCTGTCCAAAATTCATCCATTTAAAATGACATTAGACAAAATAAATATTTACATTCTCATTTCACATGTTTAATTTTAATTCATTCCATTTCGCTTCGAATTCCATTTTCCACTTTTGTTCGCTGCGCGGCCATTTTTTGTGTTTTCATAAATTATGAATATGAATTAAATTAAGAAAAAACGAACATTTTTTGTGCTCGTTAATTATACAAAAAACGAGGCAGAAAGAAGAGGCTGAAGCGTATGAAGCCAGCAGCTAAAGTGAAATATTAATTAGAGAAAAGCGAAAAAATTCCAACTGAAATTCGGCCAACAAGCGCTGCGACGAATATCAGCAACAACAAAAAATATGAAAAAATTAAAAGAAAAAATTCAACAAAAAAAAAGTGAGAAAAAGTACGGAAAAAGCGGCAGCAGACTTTCCCTGCTGGATGGTCGACCGACTGACCGGCCACACAGCTTGCAAAATATGCAAATGAGCATTTGAACTGGACGGCCAGCGGTCACTTGGTCTGTCGGTCGTGTGTTTGGGCACTTGGCTGGATCGGCGCTGGTCTGGCCACTTCACCTACATTTCACAAAACAAGCTGTGCCGTCCCGTCCAGACGCTCAGCGACCGTCCAAACGGCGCACAGTGGGGTAATTGATGCCGAAAATGCCGATTAATTCACCTATTTAGATATGAAATAACTATTAGCTTTAGTTAATCGCACATTAGAAAGTAAAAAACAAATGTTTTTGGGTTTACTTCAGTGGAATTTTTTTTTAAAAACGGTAAAAATCTAAAATAGTTACAAAAGATAAATCTTGTACTATTCTAATGAAAGTTAAGTTGAACAGTTTAATTGAAACATTTCATCGCCACCTCTTGCAGCCAGTTCAATATCATCATTATGATGATGATAATCATTATTATAATCTTCATCATCACCATTATCATCATTCCTCATTAGTATCAACTCCATAGTTAGCAACTTTGGGCGTAATATACATACGATGCACTTTTTTGTGGCAATTTTCCCATACTTGATACAATGGGGTCAGAATTAAAAAAAATCTATTAAAAATGTTTTCAATGGTAGTTTTTCAGTCCACTTTCGTAAAAAATTCTCCCTGCAACACTTGAAATCGTTATTCCGTGCTTCTTCCGAAGGTTGGCCGGTTGGCAATAAAGCATGCGATATGATTTGCGGTCGATATAAAAACTATTTGTGGAAAATTTTGGGCATATTTTACCAGGAATAGCAATTTAAAAAATATTTTACAGTTTTTAATCCATAGCTGCGAAATTTCTCTATTTCGATTTGATGTTCACTAGAAACAACCATAAAATGGTGTGAATGTTTTTATTCAAGTCTACATCGATTTTTATTATTGATGCAGATATTTCTGCATTTTGAAAAAACAATAAAAACAACAATAAAACCTTTTGCTTATTTGTTTTCATCTAAAAAATAAATAATTAAAAAAAATTTATTTTGCACATTTCTATTTGTTCTCATACATGGCCCATTTGGCCCATGAGTTCGCACACAAAAATCAACGCAACTTTTTTTTTATAAAATGTTACTGAAATATCTAAGCTATACGCTAATGAAAAAAGTTTTGCTCGATCTCACAAGACTCACAACTATATGTCTATGAAAAGGTCCAAAATTTAATTATTATTAGGCTTTTAAACAAAAAATCAAATAAAATACTTATAAAAATTTTTTAACAAAACAAAATACACACTGCATTACTAAAATACCTGAACATGAAGGTTGCATAATTCATTTTTAAATACTTTTTGAAATTAACAAAAAGAAATCGTTTTGAAGTAAAGGAAAAACGCGTTTATCGCTGTTCGCACAAAAACTGAAAAGAAATGTCAACTTTCAGAGTGCTTTGCGGGAAAACGGTTAACTATTTTGCAACAACTTTTTCACATAGTGATGCAGAATTTTATCCACTTTAGCCCGGTACCAAAAACATATTTGTACCTTTATTTTTGAATTAATCGGCATTTTACTTATATATTATCCCACTGTGCGGCGGTCCGAAGTTGAATTTGAAAAGGGGGAAACAGCTCGCAGTCACATTTGTATGTAGTGCAAAGCACATATCGGCCCATATAAACATACACACATACATACACATGCGAAATGAAGTCAGTATATGTGCCACGTGTGCCATAGGCAGTCAGCCCGTTCAACGAATGGCCCACATTTTCATATCCTACACACACACACACACACATACGGTGAGTTTGGCTGCAGGACATTCGGCATTCATTCGGTCAGCCGCTTCATGCTGTAGCGTCCGTAATGCGTTACGGCTTCGAAATGATGTAACGTTTTTGGGTAGGTCCAGTTTAATAAATACAACAACATCAACCATTGACTATGTCATCAGTGCTAAACCGATGGTTGTGCGTGTGTCCGCTTGGAGTTTATGAATTTAAATATGCGAAACGTGTGATGAATGCGGCGTGGCATGCGTTGCGGCCATTACCTAATGGTCAAATTGTTATTTAGTGTTGTTTTTGTTGTCATGTGGACTGTCACCAATTTGATGTGCAGCGGCTGGTTAATGAAATGCAGCTTAGAAATGCTTAAAGCTATTTAATTTACATGCATACATGCACAAATATTATAAGTAGTTGAATGCGGGTTTGGATTCTATAAGCATTGAAGAATATATTATAGAAAAAAATATGTTTATTAAATAACCAAACAAATAATTTATCCATTGCATAATTTTATAATTCTTCTAAATTTTTTTTATTATTGTATGTGTTCAGGCGATTTTCGGTACGTAAAATATTTTGCGCAGCATGTAACCCGATTCAATAAATTAAAAAAATCGTTTCAGTGAATTTCTGTAAGTCTATAAGAATTTCGATTTCTTGGCTAAAATCTGTACACAACTGTGGAACACTTCCATGAGACTGAAATGCCACATGCGCGCAACTTGAGTGGATTCTAGCTACATTCTACATTCTGCATTCTGAATTTGAATGAATTTTTTATTAGCATTTCCATGCACTATAAACTTTTAAAACATTTTTATGCAATCATTTTTACGTAGAAAATGTCAAAGAAGACACAAAGCTACTTTAACCCTTTCGACCCCAAAGTTGCCTGAGAGCAACTTCACCTATTTGTCATCTTATAGCAAAAGCTACGATTGATTTATGGGTTTAATTTAAGTAGACACCAACAAATTAGTATTTTTAAAAGTGAATTCAAAGAAAATTACAAAAATTTTACTGTTATCCCCAAAATAATTTCCAATAATTTGCAACGATATCAGGGAAAGTTTGTGTTCTAATTGAAGTCTACGAATTGGGCGCGTTTGATCAAAGCCCCGTTTTTTAATAATGGTTAAATAAAATCAAAATGTGATAATTTTCTATTTTTCCATAAATATTAAGTAATTTTTCTGTAATTAAAAAATATTGATACAAAATTTATTTAACCTATTTTAAGCTAAAATTGTTCAAAAGAAAACTAGCTCTAAAACTCTAACAAAGAGGCGTGGCGACGTCAAATGTCGTGTGCACACTTCTTAGGCAAGTTTTCCATGACTTAAATACCAAAAAGTAATATCGAGATACAGGGTAAAATTCGGGGTCGAAAGGGTTAAGGCGGGCAGATTAGTTTGTTTGTAAACCTTTTGCATTCTGATGGAAATATGTATATACAAAAGAAGGTAATGAAGAAGAAGATGTCGAAGTTTTTAGCTGTTGTGTTGATTTTTAGCTACAAAAACATTCTGTGGCGGTCGTGGAAATTATTTGCTATTTTCAAAAAATGATATTTTTCAAATCAATAAAACGTTTTGAAAGAATTTCAAATATCAGAATATTAAAATTTGTAGCCAAATGCATCAACGGGAACTGGAAAAAATTCAAATACACAAAAATCCACAGAACTCAGAAGAGTGCTCAACGCCGCGCTTTGAGCGAACACAATGCCAACCGAAAATGCAACAACAAATACTAACTTTAACAATACACTAACAATCGGCGAGAAATGAACTGACAATAAAAAATGAGCAGCCCGAACAACAACAAAAACGCAACAAGAACAAGGAATAACCATAGCATTGAGCTCAACAATGAGGAGCTCAAATTGAAACTTGGTTGAGTTTGATGAATGCTCCAAACGAGTACGCAGGCAGGCAGACGCGCTGCTGGTCACAATTCGTGTGTAGATACATTTTATTCATTGCGGAGTGTGCGCTGTTTGTGTGCATGGGTGTGTGTGTGTGTGTGTGTGCGACTTCTTGATGAAATGCTGAATGTGCATGACTCGTTTGGCTGCCTGCACCCCGTCCCCGTTGTGCGCTGTTCAATCGTTGGCTGGTTGGCTCAATTGTTGGCCGGGTTTTTTCTTTCGCTCGTTCGTGCTGCGGCCATTGCAAGTTCAACCTCACAGCGGCGCAGACGTGCTGGCCGCGCGCACAGAGCACAGCCCACAGTTGGCGCTGCTCTGTTGTGTGTGTGTGTGTGTGTGTGTGTGCTCTGTCGACAACGAGGCGGACAACGAAGTGGGCGGAGGAGTGTGGCAAAGTTCACAACAAGTTCAACGCGCTCGCTCTGACGTAATAAGCAAACGGCTAAAGTGTGCAAATAACTTGTTCGTGTGTGTGTGTGTGTGCTGGCAACTAAACGTGCAAAAAGTTGACGGAGCAGAGTGCAAATTAAATTCGGGTTCAATAATTTGAGCAAAAGTTTCTTCAGAGTAAAACTTGTCTTCAAAAATTAAACTAAACAATTTTCACTGCTCCATCGAATTTTGAACTAATGTGCAGTTCAAAATTCAATTGAAACATTGTCATGTCAACAGAATTTCACATATTACGTAACGCGCATTGCAGTTTTTCCATTGTCGCGTAAAATTCCCAATTGTTCTTTTTATATTTCCTGGAGTAAATTTTTGCTCCTGATAAAAATATCCCAAGTACAGAACTTGGTACGCGCCATCCAACGGCGAAGATTTGGTTGCATTTTGAAACCCAGATGTCACTCTGAAAGTCGCTCCCGCTGCACGCACACACACACGCATCGAAAATTCACACACCCACACACGCAGCACGCAATCACGTTCCGAAGCGTGCAGAATATTCTTATTGGAACTTCTGCATTTATCCCATTTTACGAATGCCCGCTCCAGTTTGAAAGCAACTGCAACGCAACATAAAGGTTGAAAGCTGCACTTGGCAGTTGCCGGTTCGAAGCCTCGCTAACGTCCACTATGCAAGTCAGTGGAAAATGAGGCGAAATGGCATGCAACAAATGAGCTCAGAATGCGTTTTTGAGCATAAAAATCAAACCGAAGAATTTTTCAATTCCACAACAGTCCCTGTGGGGTCACGCTAGGAACATCTGTTGGCTTTCTATGTATTTCTGAGCTTGCGAGTCTAACCATCTTCCAGTCATCTATAGAAACTTATTTAATTAGTATAAATCAGATATATTTGATAAATTCCTTAAAATATCAGTCATTGCATGTTCATTAACATCCGATACTATTTTTTCGAATTTTTTTACCGAACCCTGTTTTTTAGAGTGTTGTCATATGAAAGCAACCATGTCGTTGTTGCTGTAATAATTATTAAAACATAAAATTTTTTACGCATAATTAAAAACTGAAAAACTGAATTTTTAATTTTACTTCAGATTAAATTATATAAAAATTGCATCTGAATTGGAGTAAAAAGTCAAATAGAAAATTGTTCCTATTTTTGCTGCTTCTTCTTTCTTTATTATTTTAAGATATAACATTCAAAAATACTGTATACTTATATTTTTTACAAGTAAATATTCAGTTTACTATTTTTGTATTATGCCTAAAACTTCAAACTATTTCAAGGACCAATAGAGAAATTTATTCTTGAAACCATAGAGGGCTTAGACGACAACAAAACAGCGAAAGGGTTAAGCTGAGAAATTGTATATTTACACGGAAATTTACTAAAATGTTTTCATTGTGATGAATTAATTTTATGGGCCTTTTGTTAACTTTTAGTTGAAAAGCTTGGCAACACTCCATTTAATTGCAGTAAAATATACTGCAATGAAAAGTATGAAACACACAACAGATTCCAATAAAATTTATTTAATAATGAATCATAATCATGGAACACACACAAAAGACGTAGAGAGATCAAAAACATTTTGCATTTTTGCTTTTGAAAGTTTGTCTTTCAACTCAAAACATTCTAATAATTTTTGGTACTTACGAATTACTTTCTTGGCTTCTTACGAATTAAAACACTTCCGAATGAGAAATATTTATTAACAGAATAAAAGAATAATGAAATAATTTATTAATTAGGTAATTTATAATTCAGAATAAATACTTATTTCACCAAAGTTGCTCGATTTCGGGGGTTGTTTGCAAAATATAAATTTTCAAATGTAAAAAATGTCTAAATTCAATCTGAAGGCGCCGGTTAAAGTTCACTCAACTGGTTCATTAATTGTAGTACAGTCAAACTTCTCTATAACGATCTCCTCTATTATTCTGTAATAAGAACTTTTTATTTCTTTTTTCTTTTTTTTTCTGGTTGCTTCCGATTTCACTTTGAAGTTCAACTTTATTTGATATTTTATGTTAATTAGGAATCAATGATTTTTGCATACCTTTTACCACTTTATTTGTTGTTTGTAGTATATTTAACAAACTAAAATCCTGTTGAATAAATTAATTTGACAGTCTTTAAAATACGACTAACTGCTACTAATAAAAACGATGAGTAATGAGCAGTCAAATCTAGAAAATGGCAACAGCGAAAAAACATAAATAGTTAAAAAATTCCAGCCTTTAAGCTTACATGGAAAAAAAGTTATATAATATGTTTTTGTTATCTTAAAGCGAAACCGATCCCATAAAATCGATGCTTTATATTTCATAGGAAAATACAAAATATTTAAGGTAGCATGGCACGTTAGAAAGGGGAATTTTTAATGACTAACAAAATTATTTATTTTTCAGCTCCTTTATTATCAATCTTTTTTATAATATATTGAAGGTTAAAGGAACACAAACAAAATTTTCTTTTTTTGTGTTTTTTAGCATATTGTCTCTTATATAGGTGGAGCTGAAGTCGCGTAGAAAAAAAAAAACATTCTCCATTGCGGACACTTAATCTCCGGATTGGCTCGACCGATTTAAAAAAAATTTTTTTAGTTCTTTTTATTAACTTATTTTGTACAAGAATCCACCACAATATTGTAGAAAATTTTTTATTTAAAGTACTTTTTCTGGGGGAAAAAGGTGAAAAACGCAGTAAATTTTTGACACTCTTTTTCAAAAAGCTCCTATCCTTTTATTTTTAGCTTTTTTCTATTTTTCTGGTGAATTCCTGTGTCCGAAAGCTTAATAACTATGAATATTTTTTGGTTTTTTGTTTCAGATTAGCCTTCAATATATTGTAAAAAAATTTTCAAAAAGATTGATAATAAAGGAGCTGAAAAAGAAATAATTTTGTAAATCATTAAAAATTCTCCTTTCTAACGTGCCATGCTACCTTAAATAATTCGAATAGATTTGATGACTCTGATTTTCATATTCTAAATTGAAATATCAGAATTGTTGGGATTGGGATTATATTTTTATGGATTTTTTTATTGACTTCTTTGTTTGATTTCTCCTATAAACATACACGTGTACCTATAAACAAACAAAAAAATGGTGTGACTATTATTTGACCGTAAAAATTTTTTATTGCAAATCTATGAATATTTATTTTACATTTTTTCGTGCACCTTTGAATAACCTTTTTTCATCAAGTCTCTTCCCAATGCGATTTGTAATCGAATAACCCCACTTTAAAGTGATTGTTGAAGTGCAATTCCCTCACAACCACAATGAGAGCGCCAATTTGTTTGGCGAGCAATCAAGAAAATTCGCCAACAAAAATTAATTTTCAGTCAAACCTCTATCGAAGTCGCCGTCAGGAAGCCAACAATCCTTGTTGCAATTTTGACTTGTGGTCAAGAAAAATGCGGGCGCCAATGTGCGGAGCGAAGCATGAAAATCGTTTCGGTGCAGTGCGAGGCGAAAACAAACACGCAGAGAAATGCAAAGAAAACAAGTGTCGAGCTGGGACTGCGGGTCGCTTCAGGCGTATTGTTGAACTGATGCTGCTGGTGCTGATGTTTGTTTGTTGCTGTTGTTGCTACTTAGGTGTTGCTGGCTGGCTGGTGTTGTCCGTGTTGCGGTTTGCACGGCGCTGCTTCGGGCTGGCCGAAATTGCGTCTTTCGTAAAGGCGTTCGCTGTGCGGGTGATGGGGGGAGAACTTGGGCTGCAATATGGCGCACACACCACCCGCTCGCCCGCTTTGCGTCTTCTTGTGCTGCCTGCAGCCAAAGGCCAAACGAGCCAAACCCAGTGCACACAGCGCTGCTCAACTGGTTTTCTGGTGCCCTGTTAATGTTGTTGTTGTTGTCGTTACTAAGCTGACTAGTTGTTGTGATTTTTGTAGAAGCATGTTTTTTCTGTTTTGGTTGCTTTGCAGCGAGCGTGTTGTTGTCATATTGGCGTGGCGTGGCTGACCGTCGCCGTCACTCCGCCGCAGTCGCTCGAATCCACACCCGACAATTCCGTAAATTACACTTTTGATTTTTACTGCCCCGTAAAATAATCGTAAATGTCGCAGTTATTGCGACCGCAAGTGGTCATTTCATTTACTTTTGCGTCCTGGTGGCAGCACCGTTTCGCTCAGTGCACTCAGTCAGAGTTGCTGTTTGATGTTTCGGCTTTGCTCCTTGCATTGCCATTGAATTGGGACGCGAAGTGCTACATGGAGCACGGGAGGGGGGGGGGGGGGCGTGCACTGCACTTGTTAGTTAATAAGTTTCTTGGCGCTTCACAGTCGTTCGCCGCTGTGGCGTTGCTCCTTTTGATGTGGCAATTGCCTCCACTGCCGTCGCTGCATGTTTTCATTCTTGCGCTCCTCCTTTTTTCGCATTGCTTCTACTAACTTTTTGTTGTTTTTTGCTGATATTTTAGATTTTTGGCTTCATTAAGTTTTTGTTGTTGTTGGTTGTTATTATTTCGTTGCTCATTGCCCGCTTTCGTTGTTATGTCGCTGTTGATGGTGACGCTGATGGCCATAGCAATGGCCATGTTGCTATTGTTGTTGCTGCCACACTGAACCGTCCGTCTGACACACCAATGAACTTCACCACTTTGCCAATTCAGAGTTGAATTGAGTTTTTGGTGATTTTCGTAAATGTTCCTATTACCTCAATTTTGCCAGAAGTTCTTCGGGTTGTTGGTGTTGTAGTTGTTGATGCTGTTTGGCATCGGGGTTTGGAGCAATTTCGTCTTTGTTTGTCTGCTGCTGTCTGCAATCGAATCGTTCGTTTGTTGTTGTTTTTGTTGTTTTTATTGCAATCGAATGCAACTGGTTGCCACTAAACTGATTGCTGCCGTGGCGTGTGTTGCGCTTTTATTAGTCGTGATTTTTATTACATTGGCTTCGGTGGCAGCGTGTTTGTTTGAGTTTGTTCATTTTGTTGGCAGTTGGCAGCTTTTGTTGTTTGATGAAATCGACAAGAGTGTTGGCCATAAACGTCAATTGTTATGCGGGCCAATGTTTTCAAATAATTTTAAACTAAACTAACTGATTACACCGTGCGACAAAAATTTAAAAAAATTTTCACACCGGAAAAAGTCCATACGGGCGTAATACTGCGTACTCAGTTTTTCATTTCTACATCCTTTGTCCTTTTAAAAGGACTTCAAAATTTTGAAGTGGATACAAAATTAAAAAAATTTAAAAAAACTTAACTTCGTTAGAATATGGCGATATGTATATCAAATGAAAGAGGAAAGACTCAATAATTTAAATAACGTTAATTTTTTATCTATTTGTAAAAAAAGAATATGAAAAAGGTCCTTTGAAAATTTTAATCCTTTATATCCTTGAAAATTTGCATAGAATTTTCTTGAAATGTAAGTATGTTAAAACCCAAAATCTCCTTGATCACGTGTCAAAATCTCATTACTCTAACTTTATTAGTGCGAAAGTTATTAAAAAAAGGCGGACGCTGCAATTCTACTGAAGTACAAAAATTCTAATTTATTTGAGTATCAGTATTTTAAATAATAAAAAGATACAAAATCAATGAAGCGAGAATAATGAAACTTTGACACGTGATCAAGGAGATTTTGGGTTTTAACATACTTACTTTTCAAGAAAATTCGATATAAATTTTCAAGGATATAAAGGATTAAAATTTTCAAAGGACCTTTTTCATATCATTTTTTTACAAATAGATAAAAAATCAATTTTATTTAAATTCTTGAGCCTTCCCTCTTTCATTTGATATACATATCGCCATATTCTAAGGAGGTTAAGTATTTTTTATATTTTTTTTATTTTTTATAACCTTTAAAATTTTTAAGTCCTTTTAAAAGGACAAAGCATGTAGAAATGAAAAACTGAGTACGCAGTATTACTATGTTTCATCTCTAGTTTCACGCACATATGGATTTTTCCCGGTGTGAAAAATGCTGTCGCACGGTGTTATCAACTGATATTCGATAATTGTTTGATTAATAGCTGATATAGACTTTTTAAACTCTCCAAAAAAGTACACCTAATTCTGTTTTTACACGGTAGATTGGTTCCAGGAAAAACCGTGTAAAAAAGACATTGATCGTATGCAAAAATAAGTGATTGGTTTCTTATCTCTAAAACCGATTAAAATTTGCGAAAAACAAGGATTTTTTAAGAACAAGTATTTATGTTATATTATAGTTCTTACTGTGGCTTCGTTTAAACCGAACATTTTACCAACAAATGTTGAGGCTTCTCCATTTCGAAGGCGATCTTAAATTTCAATTTTGGTTTAAAAAAAAAATCGCTTTACGTTTTAGTGTCGTCTTTGTAGTTTTCGACATTTTCTTTTAGGGATACATAAATATTTAACATATACAATATTTTTTGGCTCACCTTTTATCTTAAGGGGGTCAATACGTGTAAATTTACAAAATTTTCAAAAAATTTTTTTTTGTGAAATAGACTCCAGGGGGTCTTAAGAATATCCCCTTCAAGTGGTTTTTAATTCTGATGACCCGTTCCTCTGCAGCAGCGCTTTATTGATGGTCAATTCGTTTCGCATGATATCGGTAACGCAAAGTTTAAACCGAATTATTTCGAAACACTGGTTTTCGATTATGGAAGTAGAATATCTCGGCAAGTTTTAGTCCCACTGATCTAAAATTTGGGCAGCAACTTTTTGAAACATAGAACTTCTAAACTAACTAAAAATGTCATTGTTTTTGGCGAAATCCGCGGCGCCATTTTCGGGAAATTAAGAAAAAAAGGTCATTTTTTTCGGTTGGAGCGTATTTTTGTATTTTCGAGAAAATATTTTTTTTTGTTAGTTCGTTTAGAAGGTACATACTATATCTTTTCTCATAATAACTAATAGCAATATTTTTTCAGATGATTTTTGAGGCACCGGCAAAACTTCTACTACAATTTGGGCCCAACGTTGGACCCCCACCACCGCCGCCATTTTGAGCACGCAAAAAAAAATTTTTTTCTTGCACTTCTACCTTTTAATAAAAGAATGAATTAAATTAAATTAATGCATTAATTTTTTCCGGCGTATGCGCGATTCCAAAAATATACCATTTACACGTATTGACCCCCTTAATGCGTTAAAATTAAAATAAATGCAACATTGGAAAAACTAATTTGCCTATTGAAAATTTCTTTACCAAACACGTTTGATTGCATTGATAGTTCACAAAATATTAACACATGTCAATTGCTCTGACAAGTAAATTTGATTTTATCTACAAAAAGGGAATTTCCCTAAATTTGTGATATGAACATATTTCGCAAAAATTGACAATTTGACAAAAAAAGTAAGCCCAAAATATTTTGAATCGTGCTAAATGGAATAAAATCGTGTAAAAAAATTAAAAATATTTTATTTTCAAACCGTGTTATATCAAAACCGTGTAAAAAACGACCGTGTAAAAACAGAATTAGGTGTATTCACCTGAGACGTTTTGTTGCACAGTTTCAACTAACTGTTAAAAAAAAATTAAAAATCTTCGAAACTGTGCAGACAATCCAAGAAATTTGTGTGTGATAGCAAAAACAAGTTGTAGGTAAACAAAAATTTCGATCCGCTCGAACGGCTGGAAAGCGACACAAAACTATGGTTTTGAAGCGCCGTTCGTGTGCATTTAGAATATTGGCCATAAATCATGTACACATTGGCATGAAAACTGAAAAGAATTGCACAAAAAAAGAGAAAGTTTTGCGGCCTGCAACAAGGTGAGCTCACAGCAAACGAAACCGTCGGCGGCGACGGTGGTCGGTCTTGTTATCGGTTTATGCAGCCCGGCGGAATGAGGGCGCGATGCAACTGCCACAATGGCGTTGGCCCAGCAAAACTCAAAACCAGAAGTTGTGTGCGACAGATCAGCAGCGTTCGAGTCGGGCGCCCAAACAATTTAACACTCCACCGAGTAATGACTCTGTCTCTCTTTCTCGCTCGCTTGCTCTGGCAGGACTATGACAGGACATGCGTTACAATATTTATGATTTATTAGCGCACGCAATAATCGACACGGCTGGCGCGGACAATGCGCCTGCGCAGACAACTGTGAAATAATTATTGTTGTTGGATGCGTTCGTCCGTGTTCCAGTCGTCTTTATGCATTTTAAATTTGTCTGCTGTTGTTGGAATTGTTCTGATATTTGAAGATAATGCCGAGATAACAAGCCTTACAGCCAACAAAGGCAACAACAACAACTATAACAACAACACGCAGAAGATTTTGAAATTTGCTTGAGCCCAATTTTTCTTCAAGGATATGTTGAAATGTGTTTTCTGTTTTTATTTTTTTTTGCTTTCAGCAAGACAACACATTATTTTTTATGACATATTTTTATGATTTATGAATTATTTAGGTTTTTTGCTACTTACCTCTCACACTTGGAGCAAAACAAAAGCCATTCGTGTTAAATATTAAATCGGTTTTGTGTGGCCTTCGACAAATTTACCGTAACGACTTTGTGACTGATCGTTTAACCTAAAAAATTATGTCAAAAATTCATATTAAATATTTCTTGTATGGGAATTTAGGGCAACTGGGCGATTTGCTTTGACTGTGTTTGGGCAGATTATTACTAATTACAAGCTGACTGAACAGCACAGTTGGAGAAAGTGCAATTATTATATTTTTAGAATAAATTGGAAAAACAATTATTTTGAGTTCATAAAATTTATGAGAACGTTTGGTGTAGAAGAATCGGTTCTAATCTTCTAAATACTTAGGAGAGGAAATGTTATATCGAATGTGAGTGAGTTCGAAAATAGCATTGAACAGTTAGTCAAAATCAGTTAGTAAAAACCTTCTTAACTTGTAACTTCTTCTTCTTCTTTTTCTTCTTCTTAACTTGTTTCGTTGTGTTTCTTTTTTTCTAGATTTTTCCGAAGGATTCTAAAGTATTAGCTCTTTTAATACTTCTTAGAAGAAGCGCTCGGCCATAGATTTTTTTCATGGCCTTGGAATTCTGGTAGGCCTACTCAGAGACACGGTTTCATCTTTAATGACTACTCAGTGTTGCCAGATCAGGAGATTTCCTCCTAGATTTAGGAGATTCATGGACTTTTAGGAGAATTTTTAGGAGGAAGAATTGTTTAGGAGAAAGCTTAGGAGATTTATATTTTTTTATGTTAGGGGATTATCGGATCCTCAGTGAATTTTTGGGAGATTTTTGGATAACGAAATATGATGTATTGGGAACACTGGCAACAAAACATATTTTGGCAACTATTTTAATAGTCAAAGCATCCTATTGTGTTAAAAATGTGTAAGCATACAAAATGTAAGCTCGTTCTATCTCGTTCTCACTTATTGCTGTCACATTGAAATCCCGCCAAAAATGACACTTTTTGTTTAATTCATTTGTTATATGTTTTGTTTTTGTTAAGTTTTCGTTGTTAAGCTGAAGATGAATAAAAAAGGCTGCATTAAAAAAATTATATGCATATATTTTTATTTTTTTATGAGAAGTTTAATTCCTTTAAAATGACGCAAATTATAAAAAAAATTTTAGGAGATTTTTCTAACTTTTGGGAGGAAATTTCAGTCTTTTTTTTAAGATTTAGGAGAAAGTCATTTCAGGTATGTGGCAACACTGCCATGTGCTTTATTCTTGAAAAAGCCTTATAATTAATTCTAAATTTCTCAAGCAACTTTGATTTTGGCCACCTGGTGCTTCAAAAGCCCCCGCACCATAAATTCTACCCTTTTACTTCTACTTCGTTTAGATGTCCCAAAATATTAGCGACTAAAGCTTTGAAGCAAATAGGTTTTCTGACTGATTCAAAGACCCCTTGTTATGCCACAGAATTTAACTTTGTGTCCCAATTTCCACAAATAGTCAAACAAGTTTAAGTTTGAAAGCTGAGGAGTTTTCTTGATGTCCTTTTTTAACTTTTGGGGAGAAATTTCAGTATTTTTTAAGATTAAGGAGAAAGTCATTTCAGGTATCTGGCAACACTGTGACCACTGTTGTAGTTGCGAATCGATTTTTGAGGAGGGAATGTACTACACTTTATACCTTCCTGCTTTGCCTGAGTTTGGAGCAGATTTTGCATCTTCGGGTCTTCGGTACTCATTGACCTTGCTTAGCTGCCCAAGGTCAACATTGGTCACTTGGTGCACTTCATTTGGAAGCCGAACTGGGGTTTCTCTAATAACACCGTGCGACAGCATTTTTCACACCGGGAAAAATCCATATGAGTGCGAAACTAGAGACCAAACATAGTAATACTACGTACTCAGTTTTTCATTTCTACATCCATTGTCCTTTTAAAAGGACTTCAAAATTTTGATGGGGATAAAAAATAAAAAAATAGAAAAAATATTTAACCTCGTTAGAATATGGCGATATGTATATCAAATGAAAGAGGAAAGGCTCAAGCAATTCAATAAAATTATTTTTATCTATTTGTAAAAAAGGATATGAAAGAGGTCCTTTGAAAATTTTAATCCTTTATATCCTTGAAAATTTACACAGAATTTTCTTGAAAAGTAAGTATGTTAAAACCCAAAATCTCCTTGATCGCGTGTCAAAATTTGGTTTTTATTGGTTCTTATTGGTTATTGGTTCAAAAGTTATTAAAAAAAAGGCGGAAGCTGCAATTCTAATGAAGTACAAAAAATCTAATTTATTTGAGTAGCAGTATTTTAAATAATAAAAAGATACAAAATCAATGAAGCGACCATAGGACCATACTGTAGTATTACAATGGGAAAGCTATGGTTTTCTTAAACGAGCTCCTTTAAATTAGTTCAACCTAAATTAATTTTACAAATATGTCAAACATTAAACTAAGACCATCCAATCATTGATAGAAGTGGAGAGTGTATCGGCCCCAACTCTTTTTGGCATTATCTAAGAAACGATTTGACCTAAGATTTCTAATCAACATAGTTTTTTAAGACTAATAGTCTGTTGGCCTGCTAGACTTATTTTCAACTCTCACTGATTCAAGTTCATCTTGAAAACCACAAAAAGTCTAAATAATATTATTTTTTCCCATACATAATATTTTAAAATCTCTTTTAAAATTTAACCCACTTGTCAAATTTCATTGGTAAAATTGATTAAACTTTCGTGTAGGCTATTCTACACAAACCTAATTTAATAATAGTTTTCTCACCGAAGAATACCCACGCTCCGTGCAGCATGTTACACCATTGAACTGCAGTTGTTTCTCATTAGGCAATTCTTACATACATTTAGCAATCCTTATTAACAACATAATCCAGCAACACTTTTCCATATTTAGCAATAACCCCCGTCATGATTTACAACAACCACACACATCCAATTTTAATGTAATCCAATATGCGGCTGCGCACGCTTAGTCGCTGCTGCAATGCTATCCGCTCGGTTCGAGTGTTCGGCGTCACGCATGTGTTGCACATGTTTCAACTTGGAGACATTTTTCTTGTAAACCGCAACTGTCGCAATGCCAAATGTATCCCTAATTCCCGCCTCAAATGTAAATTCCGACATGCTGGAATCCATTTTGAATGTGAATACTTGAAAGGCGCATCAGAGTGCAGGTTTGAGTGTGCCTTATAAATAAATACTTTTAGACATTGGAAACAATTGAAATGTCGCACAGATTATGTGGAATTTATGAATATTTTGAGGGTAGAACTTACATACATACATATTCGTATAATGAATATTTTAAATTCTGTTGAAAGATTTTAAATACAGTCGAGTCAATCGAGTCAGGATTGAATGGAAAGTGAGCGTCAGAAAAATAGCCGAAAGAGAGGCAAAACTCGGTAGTATTGAAATGAGGAAATGTATAAATGAGGGAAGGAACTTCTACCTGGGTGCTTTTATTTGTGGTCTAAGGCATTTTCTTAATGTATGTACATATATCTAAATTTTTGCATTTTGCCTTTTAAAATTTGTGTAATAAAATATGCTCTAAGGCCTTAAATTATATCATATTATTATATAAATATTATAGATATAAAAAAATATATAGACAATTGATGATCAGTAGGCAAGTGATAGAATGAATTTGAGTTGCCATAATTCTGTGAACTGTGGAGCAACAGTTATGTTTTTGATGCTTGATTCTTTGTAGAATAAAGTAGAAGGAAGCATGGAGTTGGTTATCTATAACTTTATTGGTTCGAAAGTTATTAAAAAAAGGCGGAAGCTGTAATTTCAATTAAGTACAAAAATTCAAATTTATTTGAGTATCAGTATTTTTAATAATAAAAAGATACAAAATCAATAAAGCGAGAATTATGAAATTTTGACACGTGATCAAAGAGATTTTGGGTTTTAACATACTTACTTTTCAAGAAAATTCGACATAAATTTGTCAAGGATATAATGGATTAAAATTTTCAAAGAACGTTTTTCATATCCTGTTTTTACAAATTTATAAAAAATCAATTTTATTTAAACTTTTGGGCCTTTCCTCTTTCATTAGATAAACATATCGCCATATTTTAACGTGGTTAAGTATTTTTTATATTTTTTTATTTTTGATCGCCTTCAAAATTTTGAAGTCTTTTTAAAAGAACAAAGGATGTAGAAATGAAAAACTGAGTACGCAGTATTACTATGTTTGGTATCTTCTTTCACGCGCGTATGGATATTTTCCGGTGTGAAAATTTTTTTTATTTTTGTCGCACCGTGTATTCAAGCTATCATGATTATTTAATCTAATCGGGCAACAATTGCTACCTAAAGAAATCTTTGCGTAGGCCATAAGACAAATTACGAGTAAAACTACTCTTTTCGATCACTTCACTTCACTACTACTTTATTTGTTAGATATCTTCATTGACACCATCACAAATTTCGCTTTGCGTCTATCAAATCGCCTTCAATTTCGACAAACCGCAACCTCCACTACAGAATTTTATTGCCAAAGTCTTTAACGCCATTTCCACTACTTAGACTCGAATTAGTCGCCATTTGAAAATTATGATTTACTGCACTGACAAGTAAATAAACATAATAAACATACGACATTTAAATGAAGTCGTAAAAAGAGACATAAATGCCGCATATAAAAAGACGAAAAGCCATATACAGTCAAAACAAATCGTTAAAATGCCATAAAACCAACACAAGCCAAAAGCCGGTATCGGTGCCGCTGCTGGTGTCGCAACGGAAGGGAGAAATGGCGCAAAAGTGCAGTCAAAAATCACTTGACTAGAATTTTATTGCATATCCACAAAGTGCGAACAGCGAGCGGCCCAGACAACACACATATAAAAACAACAAATAAACATTAACCATCAACGTCAACAACCACATCAACCGCAACAACAACAACAGCAGCAGCATCACTCTCATCAACAGCGACGGTGGCAGCTCACTCATATCGTCATTTAGTAGTGGCAGTAACACCTCGTAAAAATAATAATAACAACAGCAACAACAATTGATAGAAGACCACCAATGAGCGCGGCAGCTCAACCGGCAGCGGCGGCAAGAAAAGAAGTTATCATGGAATATGTCACGGCACGGATTCTATTTTATAGATGCGTTGCTGGGTTGTCAACGCTGCGCTGCGGATCGTAAAAATGTCGTAAAATCTGTGTGTGGCAAATGGGCCGCTGAAGTTGGTTGTTGGCAGAGTATCTCACAGTTGCACTCACAGAGAGAGGATCTCAATATTGAGTCGTTGCCATGTCGGATGAACGTTGAGGGGATGCTTTGAGTTTGAGAGGATTTTTTTACATTTCGGTGTTCGAAGTGTCCTTTAACACTTTAGCGATGGTAAATGTGGTCAAATCTAATTGGATATTTTGCAGTGCTGGTAGTATGAGACTAAAGATAGACCGGCAAAAGAGTAGATTCTAAACAACTAAATGTAAAAAAGCCAAGTTTCTCCTCTGCATTGTATCACAATTTCATTTCTTGACTACTTCTCTAACCACTTCTCTGCCTACTTTCTCCTTTTCGTCTGTCTGTGAACACTTGTTGAATCGCCTCAAGTGGCGTCAAGTCGTAAAAAGGCTATAAAAGTCTTAAACTGCCACTACTGGCAGCATGACAGCAGCCGCATTCTTGACGCTCCTCCCCTGTTTAGAATATAAAACGCATTGTTTGTTGACATTCGGTGTTCGGATTGTTGTCACTGTCAACGAAAATGTTAAGCGCTGACACTGGTTCGGCCGCTTTTATGAGTGTCAGCTCGTAAAAATTCGCCGCAGACACCGACACTCACCGAGTTATAATAAAATTAATTTTATTTTTACGACAAATAAATTGATTTGGTTACGTTTCATTTCGCTTGATGCGCTACAAACGCCAAGACAGCTTAGCTGCTCAACAAGTGGCCGTATTTGGCATTAGCGGGGAATTAGGCGGGTGAAGAAGGTGACGGTTCATGCTTAAAATTTCAGCCAACGAAACTCCACTCAAATTCGTATTTCAGTTGCGAATTACGCGAAATTGACGCGCGCCAGTGCGCCGCAGCGTAATTGAACGTTGGCATTTACGATTTCAATTTCCATTTCCATTAGCGTTGATATTGAAGCGCATGCAAATTATTGGTGAGAGACAGAGGAGAGCGCGGGTGAAAGCCTTAACTGGCGCCCAATTACTAATTGAAAGCATTTTCTAAGCATCAAAATGGGTTGGTTTTTGAACGGAGGAGAGTTGGCGGCGAAACTAAATACTTGACAGGCATTGCAGGTATTTCGTGTAAATGATCGAAATTGTTTGAAATTGCAATTAATTTGATTGTCGAGTTTTAGGGCAAATCGATTGACAACGAATTGATCGACTTTTGGCCAGATTCAAGTGGGGTTAAATATAAAGAAAGACTTAATCCTTTCCAGAAATTTGTACGATATATCGTACAATTTTTTGAAGATTTTTTATTTGACAGCGAACGCACTTTTTATGGAACAG
The DNA here is from genome assembly GCA_964056695.1 of Melieria picta. NCBI lineage: Eukaryota > Metazoa > Arthropoda > Insecta > Diptera > Ulidiidae > Melieria > Melieria picta. The sequence goes on from OZ057398.1 coordinate 141,685,589, forward strand.
CTTTTTAATTTTCATTAAGTAGGCTGTGTTGTATCATTATGTTTAAAAATATAAATCATAATAGCCGTGGCTACACAGAACGAGTGCGTTTTGTAAGCAGCTTTTTGTAAGAATTTGAAAAACCAGCAAATGACGGTACTTCTGCGTAGGAATTTTTAAATATGTAATACTTTTTGGTACCAAAAAGCGAAACAATTTCAAAGTTTAAATCACAGTCAATTTATAGAACTTACTAAATTTAACATTTTTTGCGTCTAAATATTTTTCCCGAGTCTTTAAAAAAATTGTACGATATATCGTACAAATGACCACAAAGGTTGCAAAGCTTTGTACGATATATCGTACAAATGGAAAGCAAAGGTTGCAAGTTATGTTTGCATATTTTTAAAGTTATAGATTTGGTAACAGATTTTTTGCATTTGTATGCCTGCTACGCCCATCTGTAAACCACGTGGCTGATAAAATTCGACTATTCCGCAATTTTTGATTAAAAGTAAGAATTACTAGACAAGTTTCTGTTTTACTGGGCAGACACGGGTTATGTAAGGTTAGACATGCGTACTTGCCACTCCCACTACGATAAATGGAATCGGCTATATTCAGTATCTTTCTGTAAAACTGTACGAATTTTAATTGATTCTGTGTTTTATTGAGAGGAAAAGGGCTTTGCAACAACAACAACGGTTATATAAGGCCGAATAAATGTGACTCAATTGTTTATATATATAATTTATATAACTTTCAATCAAAATGAAATCACGTTTTGATTTTTTGTTGTTATAATTTAGGGTTTCTATCAAAAAAATCAATGAATTATTCATAAAACTTAAAAAACCGAAACCAAAAATTCATGAATTTTTACTCCTTTGCGATAATTAATGTACGATAATTAATAAAATATCGTACAAAATTGATGAATTGATGATGTAATTCTCAAGCAAAATTATATCTTTTGGTATTGTTGGAGCCCATACGAGACAACCCTGAATTTATATACCTAGTAAATGCATACTTGCATTGTTGCACATCACGTGCATTTTTTTGACATTTGTTACTGCTTCCTGTTTCTCTTGTTTGGTTAGCTCGTTGTTAGAGCAGAATAAAGTTAAGTTCAATTAAAGCAAGCAAACCACGCGGTCCCTTCTTGGGTGGATACGGGCGGCAAATCTACGTACAAACATTCTGGTGCCTCCTGTGAGGTTTTGCCATATCATTTTGTATCATTATCGGAACGCGGGGATTTGTCAAGACGAAGGAACTTCATTTTGGAACCGGCATTACTGATCAACTAGTTTCGGAGCACGTGGACTCAGCAAGGCGAGGGAATTTCGGTTGAGACTGGTAAGTGCGATTTGAGTTTTGTATTGGTTGGGCACGATGGAAGAAGGCGGAGCACTGCAGGCCATGGAATACGTTAACGAGCAGAAGGCATTGATGGGCTCCGTGCAAAATGCACTGAGAAACTTCAAGAAAGATCCGCCTACACGCAAAACGCCAGCCTATTACGAAACGAGGTTAGAAACGTTGTCTACTTATCGGGCCGACTTTCGTCGCAACCACCGCGTGTTATTGCGAATGTCGGATGACAAGCAGGTTAAGGTGAATTATTTCGACAACGAGATCCATGACCAATTCGAGGAATTATATCTAGACGTGGTTTCGACAATTCGTCAATCATCATCGAAGACATTAGGCGCGGAAGGCTTAATGGACAGCAGCGTAGTCGTTACAGAAACCAACACCACTTTCACAAGCAGTAACGAAGTACCACTACCTGAAGTAAAGCTGCCCACATTTAATGGAGACTACGTTCAATGGCCAACATTTAAGGAAATATTTTTGACACGTATTCATAATAGTCTACGACTTAATGATATACAACGTTTCCATTATTTAAAGGCAGCTCTCGGTGGCGAAGCAGCGGAAGACATCAAGCACATCAGTTTGTTAGGCGAAAATTACCAAATGGCTTGGGAAATGATAAACTCCATTTATGACAATAAACGTATTCTATTTTTTTATTACATGGATGTCTTCGATCAGCAACCACCCGTCGTTCGCGACAACGCCACCGCTCTCAAACGCTTTACGCAGACCAGTCGTTCGTGCATCAATTCTCTCGAAAAGTTGGAGATTAACATCGGAGCAACAGGTGAGGTGTTAGTGTACTACATGCTTAGAAAACTACCAGCAACGATTCGGGCTGAGTGGGATCGCTCTTTGAGAAAGCAAAAAACTATCCCGAAATTCAACGAGTTGTGCTCTTTCTTGGATGAGCAGTATCAAATATTAGTGTCTTCAGCAAAATCGAATGTACATTCCACTGGTAAATCTCTTGCGAACGAACACAAACGGCGAGGCGAATTGGTGACGTCGGCGCATGTAACAACAAAATCGTATAGCTGCCCTTTGTGCGACAGCAGTTCTATCACACACCCGATTCGTGAGTGTCCGCGTTTCTTGGAGATGAGCATCACAGAAAGGAAAGCCGCTGTCAAGAAATATAAGCTCTGTTTTAATTGTTTAGGTTATAATCATCGTGCAGCCAAATGCAGTAGTCGACGCACTTGTTCGTCATGTCAAAGTCGACATCATACACTCATTCACGAAGATGTGCGCGCCGAACTACCCGCGTCAGCCGAAACTTCGTCTTTTCGCGCCACATTCTCAATTGAGCCTCCTGCGAACATTACGCACGCGATAGAACCCGATGTTGATAAGCCGCATCATGTAATTTTGCCGACTGCAGTTGTTAATGTCGCGTCGTCCGATGGTCAACAAATAAGCGTGCGTGCTTTCTTAGATCCAGGGCTCACAAGCATCGTTCGTGACGGAGCGCACAGTGCAATTGCTGCGCCTCTCCCGAAAAAGAGCACATGTACAAATAAATGGTTTAGGTGAAAGGAAAGTTGCCGAAGGGCGCTCTTATGTTATGTTGACAGTGAGCTCACGATACAGGAATGACATCCAATATCTGGTTAAGGCCTACGTGTTGCCGAAGGTTTGCAACATGATGCCGTCTAGCCGCTTAGCAACATCAGCTTGGCAACATCTTGAAGGATTGAATTTGGCTGACCCCAAGTATTTTGAACCACAGCCTGTGGATTTGTTATTGGGTAGCGATGTGTATGACGATTGTCTGCTGAACGAAGTTTGCCGTGCAGAGAGAGGAGTGCCTATCGCGCAGAGTACATCGTTTGGATTTATTATATCAGGTAAGGCTTCGGCCGAGCCCACAGTCACAGTTACTTCATTATACACAGATATTGAAACAGATGATTTATTACGAAAATTTTGGGAATTAGAGGAAATAAGTTCGGCATGCATGGCCACCGATGAGGAAACGTGGTGCGAACAACATTATCAAAGAACACATACGCGATTAAGCACCGGAAAATATCTTGTGAGGTTACCACTTTTATCTGAAATCGATTCATCTAGAGTTCTCGGCACGTCACGTGAAATGGCTTTAAAGCGCTTTATCTGTCAAGAACGTCGTCTTAATCGTGATCCGGAACTCAAACAAATATATGCAGATAGTATTAAAGAATATATCGAATTAGGTCAGATGAAATTAGTTACGACATCTGAACAACAACATGAAATCGTCCAAAACGATGTGAGATACGTTACTTGTTGTTATCTGCCACATCATCCAGTTATAAAGCAATCATCATCTACCACCAAAGTACGCATTGTGTTTGACGCCTCGGCAAAAACGAATAACGGAAAGTCGCTTAACGACATTTTAGCGATCGGCCCCACTTTGCATAACGACCTAGCCGCGGTGCTTCTCAATTGGCGTGTAACCAAAATTGTATTTATGGCAGATATTATGAAAATGTATAGATGCATCAATGTCAGTGAGGACGATGCTCAATATCAGAGAATTCTGTGGCGTGCGGATTCGTCGGAAAATATCGCGGAGTACTACTGTTCAACTGTAATGTTCGGAACAGCATCCGCCCCGTTCTGTGCCATGCGCACTTTACATCAGTTAGCCGACGACGAAGCCGATAACTATCCGCTAGCAGCGCAGGTCATCAAACACCAGATGTACGTGGATGATATGCTGTCAGGAGCCGACCAGGTCTCCGACGCACTGGAAATTCAGCGGCAAGTAATCGGAATGTTGCAACGTGGGACATTTGAATTGAGAAAGTGGGCCAGTAATTGCTCGGAGCTATTGGACCGTATACCAATTGAACATCGCGAGAAGAATTCCCTATTGGAACTCCACTTTAGTGGCATGGTGAAAGCTTTGGGAATGTATTGGGACCCCATAGAAGATTGTTTTCATTTTTGTATTAACTTTGAAATTTCAACCGACTATATCACAAAAAGATCAATTTTATCAGCGGTTGCCCGGTTATTTGACCCTTTGGGATGGTTAAACCCAGTAATTGTATCAGCCAAATTGATATTACAGCGATTATGGTGCGAAAAATTGAAATGGGATGAATTAGCACCACCACCGATTCAGAAGTTGTGGAAACAGTATGCGTTGGAACTGCCAACAATATCTCAGCTACGTGTATTACGTTGGATGCACACAACAAGCGCAAACACTTTTTGTGAACTTCATATCTTTGCCGACGCTTCCAACCTAGCATATTCTGCAGTTGCTTATCTGCGTGTTCAAGTATCCGAGTCTTGTTATCGTATCAGTCTTCTAATGGCGAAATGTAAAGTTTGTCCAATCAAGCCTAAACTAACTACGCCACGTGCAGAATTAAATGGAGCTGTGCTTGCTGTGAAAGTCATGCTATTTGTGAAGCAGCACTTGAAATTAAATTTGAGCTCGGAAAATATCTTCTTTTGGACAGATTCTACAATCGTTTTGTGCTGGATCCGAGGTGAACCAAATCGGTGGAAGGCTTTTGTATCAAACCGTGTTCATAAAATTCTGGAAAGCACTGCAGTGGCGCAATGGCGCCATGTGCGCTCAGAAGACAACCCAGCCGACTGTTCAAGTAGGGGAATGAGCCCCCACAAACTCGCAAACACAAAATTGTGGTGGGATGGACCCCCATGGCTCACTAAGCCATTCACTCAGTGGCCGAATCCAATAACAAGTACGGAAGTATCTTCAGTTGACGCAACCATGGAGTTGAGACCAATTTACACCAACACCGCCATTGTGGTCGACATGGATGAAGATTCTTACATTGAACGTTTTTCATCGTACACGTCTTTAGTTCGAGTAATAGCACTATGTCATCGTTTCGTATTCAACGTACGTCACAAAGTGGCTAAACGTATAGGTGCGCTCACAGTAACCGAAATGGAGCATAGTTTACAGAGCATTATCCGTTGTGTGCAAAGGCACGCGTTTCTATCAGAGTGGAAGGCACTCGCGCGTGGGCAGTTACTCCCTGAAAGAAGCGTTCTTTTATCATTAAATCCGTTCTTTGACAAAACCGATATGCTCATTCGTTTGGGCGGTCGATTGCGTGATGCATTGCTACCAATATCGGAGAAGTATCCATATATTCTGCCTGCGAAACACCATTTCACCGACCTTGTTGTCCGACACAGTCATTTGATTACTATGCATGGAGGAGCTGCGCTTACGCTCAGTCATGTACGCAAACGATTTTGGGTGATCAACGGACGAAAGGTGGTACGTTGCATTATTTATCGATGCGTTACTTGCTACAGATGTAAACCTCAAACTTGTGAGCAGCAGATGGCTAATTTACCAGCAGCACGTATCCGTCCAGCACGACCGTTTTCATCAGTGGGTGTTGACTACGCTGGGCCAATTAACGTTTTACCTTCCAAAGGCCGTGGTCGCACGTCCAAAAAGGGCTATATTGCCTTGTTTGTATGTCTCGTCAGTAAAGCTGTGCATTTAGAACCGGTGGGAGACTTATCGTCGGATGCATTTTTGGGAGCGCTGCAACGTCTAATTGGAAGGAGGGGACTCTGTAGTGATATATTCAGCGATTGCGGCACAAACTTCGTAGGTGCGAACAAAAGGATGCAAGCTGATTATACCGCCTATCAAACTTACATAAACAAAGATATTTTACCTTTTTTGCTTAAACATCACATTCAATGGCATTTCATACCCCCGTCATCCCCACATTTCGGTGGATTGTGGGAGGCGGGCGTAAAATCCATGAAATTTCATTTGAAACGAACAATCAGTGATCGGAAGCTAACCTTTGAAGAATTGAGCACAGTATTAGCTCAAGTGGAATCGTGCCTAAATTCACGGCCTTTATGCCCACTATCGAATGATCCAGATGACCTGATGGTTTTGACACCTGGCCATTTTCTGATTGGCGACGCACTATTAGCGCCACCTGTTCCAGAGCACGACACATTTAGTTACACCAACCGTTGGCGCAACTGCCAATACCTTGTACAACAGTTTTGGCGGCGCTGGAGCAGTGAATATCTTTCCCGCTTGCAAAGAAGACCAAAGTGGTTGAAGCCTACCCGTAATTTAGAAACAAATGACATCGTTCTTATTAAAGACGAGCGAATGCCTTGTAATCAGTGGTTATTAGGTCGCATCGTTGACACGCACGCAGGATCAGATGGTTTGGTTCGAGTCGTTTCCGTAAAAACGAAAAACGGACTTCTGAAACGTCCGGTTACTAAGATCTGTCCTCTGCCTATTCAAGATAACCAGAGTAGCGGTCTGCCCAACCAATCACATTAGTCAAATTGCATTTATTCTTTCTCATATCGATTCAGCCACATCACTCATCAGTAGACGACATCGTATCGTGGAAAGTCATAATATGCCATACATATCATCGTGGGGAGGAATGTTGGAGCCCATACGAGACAACCCTGAATTTATATACCTAGTAAATGCATACTTGCATTGTTGCACATCACGTGCATTTTTTTGACATTTGTTACTGCTTCCTGTTTCTCTTGTTTGGTTAGCTCGTTGTTAGAGCAGAATAAAGTTAAGTTCAATTAAAGCAAGCAAACCACGCGGTCCCTTCTTGGGTGGATACGGGCGGCAAATCTACGTACAAACAGGTATTTTATTGCTAAAATGTTCAATAAGAGTCAATATTTTGAAGGAAAAATTTTTGTCTCAAGAAATGTGGAAATTGACCGGAAAGGGTTAAAGTCATGGAACTGAACTTTAATTCATATTCAACTCTTTCTTTATTAAATTCCTTCCTTTCCACTGTAGCAACTGTCTTGCATGGAGAGCAGCAAATAAAGTCATTATTAGTCCATTCCCACAATCATTCACTGCTCAACAATTTCCTTGCTCACGCAGCGCAAAAACCCTTCGACCATCTATCAAGGCGACTATCCATTCAGTTCATCCATGCAACACACAGCAATCCATCAAACAATCGACGCCAAGCCTCGACTTGCATGCGGCTTGTAGGCGTTTCGTTGCACTCATTCGAATACACAATTACAGCACCTCGGAATGTTTTTCCTTCCTTCCTGCATTTATGGCGTTTCCCTCCTCATTTTTGTTGCATTCGTTTCTTACATTTTTCTTTGACGAATCAAACTCAAACGAAGCCAGTACTGTGGCCTGCCAATGGTTGATCAGACGCGCGTCAAACCAAGGCAGGTATGGTATGTGCGGAGGGGTTAAGCGCGCCGCAGTTGCAAACAATCGGCGCGCAACAATTGTGGCCTTTTGCCTTTGCTCCTTGCTGCCCGTTGCCTGTTAATTAGCCAGTTCGTCCTACTTACTTGTTACTTGCCGCACCGGCCGGCTGCAAGTGTGCGCTTCAGCGCTTTCAACACCACATCAACCGCAACACAGCAACAACAACAACAATGGCAACATGGCCACTTGTAAAAATGGCAAAGAGGGCCGCGTGCACAACGAACGCGCCGCAGACGTGCAAAATGGGTGTAAACGAATCGGATCGAAATATTGATTGTTTATTATGAGTTTTATGAGTGTTTTGCACACAAACCGCAGCTGCGAACTTGTGCGGCGAACGTGCATGGCGGCGACGTTCGATGGTGGGGAAGCGGAAGTGCGGCCATTTGCTGCAAAAACTTTCGTAGTTGCTATTTCCTAGCACTTGACCCTTGCTTGGATTTTAAGGTGAGATAATTTACTGATTGGTATGGAATAGTTGCCAATTATAATTGAGTCATTCAACGCGCATAGAGCGAGAGTTAATTCCCTCGAATCCATTCGTTCGGGGAGGTTATGAAGCCGGCGCATTACACCGTGTGACAAAAATTAAAAAAATTTTTCACACCGGAGAAAATCCATATAGGCGTGAAACTAGAGACCAAACATAGTAATACTGCGTACTCAGTTTTTTATTTCTAGATCCTTTGTCCTTTTAAAAGGACTTCAAAATTTTGAAGCGGATAAAAAATAAAAAAAATATAAAAAATACTTAACCTCGTTAGAATATGGCAATATGTATATCATATGAAAGAGGAAAGGCTCAAGAATTGAAATAAAATAGATTTTTTATCTATTTGTAAAAAAAACTATATGAAAAAGGTGCTTTGAAAATTTTAATCCTTTATATGCTTGAAAATTTATATCGAATTTTCTTGAAAAGTAAGTATGTTAAAACTCAAAATCTCCTTGATCACGTGTCAAAATTCTATTACTCTAACTTTATTGGTTCGAAAGTTTTTAAAAAAAAAGACGGAAGCTGCAAGTCTAATGAAGTACAAAAATTCGAATTTATTTGAGTATCAGTATTTTAAATAATAAAAAGATACAAAATCTATGAAGCGAGAATAATGAAATTTTGACACGTGATCAGGGAGATTTTGGGTTTTAACATACTTACTTTTCAAGAAAATTCGATGTAAATTTTCAAGGATACAAAGGATTAAAATTTTCAAAGGACCTTTTTCATATCTTGTTTTTTACAAATAGATAAAAATTCAATTTTATTTAAATTCTTGAGCCTTTCCTCTTTCATTTGATATACATATCGCCATATTCTAACGAAGTTACTTAACTTCAATTTTTTCTATTTTTTTTTATTTTTTATCCCCTTCAAAATTTGTAAGTGTTTTTAAAAGGACAAAGGATGTAGAAATGAAAAACTGAGTACGCAGTATTACTATATTTGGTCTCTAGTTTCAGGCACATATAGATTTTTCCCAGTGTGAAAAATGCTGTCGCACAGTGTTATAACAAACTCGAATTAAAATATTAAATATTTTATTTTAATTTTTAAATTTATTATTTTTCATTTTTATTATTATTATTATTATTATTATTATTATTATTATTATTATTATTATTATTATTATTATTAATTAAATTTTATTGATGTTTCTAAACAATAAGTACAATCATTTATTTAATATATTTAATTAAATTTTTTATTTATATATTTAAATTGTCATTACAAATAAATTTTACCTATTTTACTGTACATTATGCTAGTTTAAACCACTATTGTTTCGCTTAACTAAGTCCAACTGCAGTGAAAATATTTCTGTGCCCAAACTTCACCTTAATTGAAATGACTAATCGAATCCGTTTCTGTGGCTCGGAAAACCCAACCAATTCGCATTTGACCAGACTCGAATTTAAATATTAAATATTTTTTTTTAATTTTTAAATTTATTATTTTTAATTTTTATTATTATTTATTAAATTTAATTGATGTTTCTAAACAATAAGTACAATCATTTATTTAATATATTTAATTAAATTTTTTTATTTATATATTTAAATTGTCATTACAATTAAATTGTACCTATTTTACTGTACATTATGCTAGTTTAAACCACTATTGTTTCGTTTAACTAACTCCAACTGCAGTGAAAATATTTCTGTGCCCAAACTTCACCTCAATTGCAATGACTAATCGAATCAGTTTCTGAGGCACGGAAAATCCAACCAATTCGCATTTGACCAGACTCGAATTTAAATATTAAATATTTTTTTTTAATTTTTAAATTTATTATTTTTAATTTTTATTATTATTTATTAAATTTAATTGATGTTTCTAAACAATAAGTACAATCATTTATTTAATATATTTAATTAAATTTTTTTATTTATATATTTAAATTGCCATTCCAATTAAATTTTACCTATTTTATTGTACATTATGCTAGTTTAAACCACAATTGTTTCGTTTAACTAATTCCAACTGCAGTGAAAATATTTCTGTGCTCAAACTTCACCTCAATTGCAATGACTAATCGAATCCGTTTCTGAGGCTCGGAAAACCCAACCAATTCTCATTTGACCAGAGTCAAAGACGCGACTTGGCGCAAGTCGCTCGTTTGCAATGCATTTCATTTAGCATTAAAGCATAAATTCGAATTGCACTCGCCGACCAACCCAGCAACAGTCGACAGTGCAGCAGCAATCAGCAATGCACGAAGTGCATGGAAATTGCACGCTTCGCTGGCATAATGAGGCACAGTGGCGCAGCGCGCGTAGAAAGCAAGAAACCAAAGAAACCCGCGATTACGATTTTATTTGACGATTTGTTTACGATTCGCAACAGCAAACACCACAATCAACAATAACAACCACACGTACAATGACAACAATTGTTGCCATGTTTGTGGCAATCTGGTTGTGTGTTGTCGTGGCACTGCGGCGTTTGGTGTGGCGTGGCGTAGTGTTGATGTGGCACAGCCCACTCGCGCGCTGACATCGTAACTCAACGCGTGCTGCGCGGCCAAGTGCGGTGGGCGCATGTGGCGGCTGGGCGTTATGCATTTTTAATTGACGTTTATTTAAAGAAAAACGTGGAAATTGTTGCCATTTGACTTGATCGCCCACTGTACAATGCGCCGATTTTTCTACGGCTTGTTGCCTGCCCACATACACATTTTTACGTAAATGCTCGCAATGGCCAGTTCCGCTGTGAAGAGCGAAGCCAGGTTTACTCGAAATCGAAGGGCGTGATTAAGCGGTGAGCTGCAATTGCCACTTTGCACTGTTGCCGAAGGAATTGTGGAAAATGATTTTAAAATTATGTAAAATCATTAGATATGCATCGGTGTGAAGGGACGAATGGATCAGTGGTTTGATGTGAGGGTGAGTCGAGGCGACTAACCTATGAATGGAAGTTTCTCAAGCACTCAGACCTACGAACCTTTTGTATGTACTTAAGTCTTAACAGAAAGAATGACAGCACAGAAAAAGAGTTGAAAGTGAATGAAAAAGGGAAGCACTACGTTTTCTTCTGCTCACATTTTCGAACTATCCTTCGTATCTAAGGGACTCACTCTGTCCACTATCACAACATTGGAACTTAAGGCTGATCGGCTTGGTCACTATAATCAATTGGACACAGTTTATAAAGTATTTTTGGGAAAAAGAATTAACATGTCGCATTTTTAATTTTTCAGGAAACCCAAAAAAACCGTCTTGAGCTGAATAAATAAATTTTGGAAATAACGTGTAGACCATTTGGTAGAAAATTCTTACAGATTATGCTTTAGGATAAGTTACAACGATTTTTTTATTTTACACTAGAAAATCAAAAATTTGAGTTGTGCCTTTTTGATGATATTTTAATTCAATAATTACCGAATTATTTTAATTTATGTCACTTTTGCTGAATTTAATAATTATAAATGACAGTTAAAAAGTTGAAAGAACAATTTTGAAAATATTAAATTAATTAATTTATTTGAAAATATACACTAAAATTGTCACAACTCTACTTAGAATTAACTCCAACAAAGATTTATTTCGTCGAAAGTGTCACAATTTGAATTAGGACTCTTTTGCATTGAGCTGCAGCGATCAAGTAGCATCAAACTTCTCGACATGAAGACCATTTAGCAGAAAATCCTTACAGATTATACTTTAGGATATGTTACAAAGAATTTTTTTATTTTACACTATAAAATCCAAAGTTTTGAGTTGTGATTTTTTTGATGATATTTTAACTCAATAATTACCGAATTATTTTAAGTTATGTCACTTTTGCTAAATTTAAAAATTATAAATGACAGTTAAAAAGTTGGAAGAAAAATTTTAAAAATATTAAATTGATTAACTTATTGATGATATTTTAACTCAATAATTACCGAATTATTTTAAGTTATGTCACTTTTGCTAAATTTAAAAAATATAAAATAATAATATAATATAAATGCCAGTTAAAAAGTTGAAAGAAAAATTTTGGAAATTCGAAATTAATTTTTTTATTTGAAAATATAAACTAAAATTGTCACAACTCTACTTAAAATTAACTTCAACAAAAATTTATTTCGTCAAAAGTGTCACAATTTGAATTAGGACTCGTTTGCATTGAGCTGCAGCAATCAAATAGCATCAAACTTCTCGGCATGAAGAGAGGCCTAACTGTTTTTTGGCAACAGTTAGCAACAACAAAATATACTGAGCTTTTGCTTATTGGTAGATAGATGCATTGCGATATGTGGGACTGACTCAGGGATCCAAACAGTACTTATGGTCGACGGCCTTTAACCCTTTCGACCCCGAATTTTACCCTGTGTCATGATTTAAATACTTTTTGGTATTTAAATCATGAAATACTTGCCTAAGAAGTGAGCACACGACATTTGAAGTACCACGCCTCTTTGTTAGAGTTCTAGAGCTAGTTTACTTTTGAACAATTTTAGCTTAAAACGGGTTAAATAAATTTTGTATCAATATTTTTTAATTACATAAACATTACTTAATATTTGTGGAAAAATACAAAATTATCACTTTTTGATTTTATTTAACCGTTATTAAAGAAACAGGCTTTTTAATCAGAAGCGCCCATTCGTAGACTTCAATTAGAACACAAACTTTCCCTGATATCGCTGCAAATTATTGGAAATTATTTTGGGGATAACAGTAAAATGTTTATAATTTGCTTTGAATTCACTTCTAAAAATATTAATTTGTTGGTGCCTACTTAAATTAAACCCATAAATAAATCGTAGCTTTTGCTATAAGATGACAAATAGGTGAAGTTGCTCTCAGGCAACTTTGGGGTCGAAAGGGTTAAAATTTTTAGAGCCAGAAACACTTTTGTATAAAACTGAATAATGCAAGATTTGTTGACCAACAACAACAAATCGAACTAAATACAAACCCCAAGACTTGTTGTTCATTGCTATTTTTTTAACTTTTTAGGATTTTGCTAAAGCATTCAACATTTGCACAGCGCATTTCAACGCATCACCCAATCGTTGGGCTCTGTTTGTTGTTGTTGTTCAGCCCCCAAAACATGGACTTTCAAAGGCACACGCTGCGGTTTGGGCCATTTCGTGGCCAGGTTACAACTGCTGCATTTCATTTGCTGCGCGACCTGTCGACGCATTCATAGACGTACAGAAAGGATCATCGGGGGGTTTAAGTACTCCAAATTAAACCAAATCTTTTTCTAAACAATTCCTCCCAAAAGTATGATCTCATACGCCCTACAACTGCAACGACTGAGCGTAGAGGTGCGGCAGCGTTCGACAACCAACGTTGCTGTTGTTGTTGCTTATTACTGCAACATGCAGCCAAATGCAAAATCAGCATTTCGTTTAAGTGAATTCACCAACTACCGACGTGCCCCACTCGCAATCGACGCAGGCGGGCAATGTTTGCCGCAAAAGTGCAGTGCGTCATTGCTTGGCGCTGTTGGTGGCACAAATGCATCGCTTCACTGCCGCACCGGCTCGTACGAATATTGGCTGGAACGAGCGCACGCTGGGGGTTTTTAGCAAATGTCCGCCCAATTGTTGCACGTCGTCGTTGACAATCGGTGGCACGTCAAGTTATTCATCAAATCGTCAAATATTCCACGGCTGGCGGCGTTCGAAGTACAACTGTTGTTGTTGTTGTTATTGGTGCAATTGCAAATGCCTCGAGGGACCGAAACTTGCCGCTGCCAACAAGCAGTTGCAGTTGTACTGCAGTTGTCAGTTGGTTGGAGGGACGGGGCGAGGGGGGTGTCGTAATGTCGTACATTAGGCCTGCGCACGATTTATTTGTCGACGTTGTCGTCGAAAGTCTTTAATTGGATTTAGTACATGGCAGCGTTTGTTGCCCCTCGCCCCATTCCTGTGCGCTCGGTTCGTGTAGCTGGCTGACTGTCCGCACTGTCCGCACACACACACACACACATTCGTTAGATATTTAGATGGATCGTGGCTGCGATCATTTTCGTTTAAAGTTGCATAAAATAATCGTTAGAAAACGTGTTTCACTTAATTGGTGAATTGACCAAGTTGGAGTTGGTGCTGGGGTTGAAGTTGGCACTGGAGCTGAGACTTCAATGTGGCCACTCGTGCAACGAAAGCCAAGTGATGTCTGCTTGCTTCTAGTCAGTTGTTAGTATAGTTCTGCACTCAATAATACATTGTCGTATGTGCTTGCTGCCTTGCACACACCTGCAATTGGTTTTTACTCAGATTGAGTTCCAGGAAAATACTTCTTGGTCTGTTGTGTCTTTGGTTTTGCTTTAAGAAGCGACGAATTTTGCCAATTTACTGAATAACTGAACAATTGAATACGGAAGCGTTGCCACCTCAGTGGAATGTCGCAGGGCTTATCTAACATCGTGCACGGGCTCAACTATTGGTTTGAACTTTAGACGATCAATTTCAATTTAAAGCTGATATTACAGAGTCTATGCAGTTTTTTTGCAATTACTAAGAAATTTGCATACAAAAAAGGTGTCCATGATTCTTCACAGAGATAAAGAGGGTGAATGTTTATTTTACTTAGTGAATGCCTGATTACGTTGGGCCACATTAAAGTGTTAATACTCCTAGAAAAGCTCACTGTTTGAGACAATTGGAGGCTGTGCTGTTGCAAAAAGGGGAAACAAAATGTTTGAACAGCATTGTAAAAGGTATCTGGGTATCAAAAGTGAGCTAAAGGTAAAGTAAGTACTGAAATTCTTCCAGAAACTCCATTACATACTCGTACGGAAAGGACACTTTGCATTGCAATCAGGGACTTAACTATTATAAGTTTTTTAAGAAATTAATTGCAATGTAACTATTACATTGCAACATACATTTTTTTACATAATTTTAATTTAATTTAATTTTTTTTTATAATTTTTTTTACAACATAAATTTTATTTGTTGATTATAATTACTATTTGCGACAATTAATTTTTACGTTGCATAATAACTGTTATGAGAAATAAATATTTTTTCATCCTGCATAATTATTATTTTGAGATAATTTTTTGTACGTTGCATCATAACTTTTATTTATGACTTTTTTTATTTACGTTACCGATAACTATTATTTTGACAAAATTTTTTTTACGTTGCTTCATAACTTTTATTTATGATTTTTTTTATTTACGTTACCGATAACTATTATTTGAAAGAAAATTTTTTTTACGTTGCCTCATAACTTTTATGAAAGAAATTTTTTTTATTTACGTTGCCTTACCACATTTTGAGTATGAATTGATTGATGGAAATAAAGTTTCTGCAGTTAATTTGCGTTTGTTAATTTAAAACAATTAAAACTTAATTCATATCCAAAATGTAGTAATTCAACGTAACAAATTTTGTTTTCAAAATAATAGTTATCGGCAACGTAAATGAAAAAAATCATAAATAAAAGTTATGAAGCAACGTAAAAAAAAATGTCTCAAAATAATAGTTATCCGTAACGTAAATTAAAAAAGTCATAAATAAAAGTTATGAAGCAATGTAAAATACAAAAATCCCAAAATAATAATTATCGACAACGAAAAATATACTTGTTACTTATAACCAGGGAAAGGCAAAAAAAGGCAAAATAAAATAGCAAAAAAGGCACGGAAAGGCACTAAAAACTGCCAAAAAGGCAGAAAAAGGCACTAAAAACTGCCTAAAAAGGCAAAATAGGGCATTAAAAACTGTTAAAAAGGCAAAAACAGGCATTTAAAAATAAGAAAAAAATACTAGAAAATCTAAAAAAAAGGGGGAACGGTATGTATTTTTTAATAATCTTATTTCATCTGACGTATGCGACATACAATATTTATACCTCGTTTTTTGTAAAAGAAAAGGAACATCAAGGTTTTCAAAGATAGTTAAAAAACTAAAACTAAGATATTTTAATTGAAATGTAGGCACATATTTTAAATTCATATTTTAACTTCTCATATAAAAGCATAAAAGCCGTACTTGTATCACAAAAAAATAAATAAAATGTTTGCGCTAACCAAACTTTTTGATTTTGGCATGTTTTTTTCTTTAAATTTTCCACTACACAACAACAAATAACGGCTTAGGAATGATCAAATCAATGTAAAAACATCGATAAGCTAACGAAATTGCAATGTTGCCACTTAATTTTTTTTTAGTTTCAAGGTAATTTTGCGAAACAAAAGGGGGAAAATATTAAAAACGAAAGAAAAATAAAAAGGCGCTCGACAAATCTTGAAAAAGGCATGTTGTGGCATTTATAGGTAAAATAGGCACTAAAAAAATGCATTTATGGGTGAAAAGGCCTTTTTAAGAAAAAAAAAGGCAAAATAAAAGTGGTATATTTTTAATCAGGAGGACCTAATTCGTGCTCATTTTCAATCAGAAATGCTCTATCTAGCAGCAAACAAAAATTATTATAAAACAATAATTATAGAAATTTCTTAAATTAGGGCAATTTTCTTATTTCCAAAAATATGGATAATAATTATTTTAGGTCTCTGATTGCAATCATTTGAAAGTAAATGAAAAAAAATTATATAATTGTATGTGTATTTTCACAGATTACGAAACACCAACATTGCCAGCTGCAATTACAACATCACCAATTTGATTCTCATCAATCGCGAAGCAATCAAAATATCAACACTCAACGTCGGCACTTGAAAGCCCAATGCCCACAGTCGGCACAAAAAATGCACCAACAACACATAATTCAAGCGGCAGCAATTGTTGCGCACATAAATTGACTTCAGCAGTAAAAATCAAAGTAATTTGGCTAATAAACCTTGCCGAGCGATGATAAAGGCGCCCTTCAACGACTCAACGCAGCGCAGCGTCCAACTCAGGCTGCAAGTGGGCGGCAAGGCGGGGAGGCAGGGCGCGGCTGCCACGATCAAACAGGTGCCAACTACTAATATGACTGTTTGTTGTTGTTATTGTTGCTTAAACAAACAAACAAACAAATAGATAATTTAGGCAAATAAACGAGTGAGACGCGGCGAAAGTGCGTGGGCGGCGAGAATCAGGAGCGCCACTGTCTGCAAGTGTTTTTATTTTTCTGTTTTTCTGTACCAAAATAAAAAAATCGAAAATCCAAATATTTGAATTTACGTAAATAAATTTGCCGTTATTTTAGTTTGTGTTATTGTTGTTGTATTTTCTTTTCTTAATTTTTTTCTTTGCGTGGGCCAACGTTTGATCTCTTCGCCTGCATTCTTTTATAGGGATTTTTGTTTTTGAGTTTCAATGCGAGCAGCCTTTGATGTTTCTTTTCGGTTGGCGCGGCGGGTGCCGACGAGTGGGGTCTGTATGTGTGTGTGTGTGTGTGTGTGTGCGTCGATCGGCTCCAATCGATGCTTTATTAGCTTAATGGGTGCGGTGAGTGGCGGCATGCGATTTGCAGACGAGAGAAGGCAGCGGCAAAGAAACGGAAGCGCGCTCGTGTGTGTTCAGTGATCGCGCGCGTTTATCGTTCACATGCAATTCGGTGGCTAATTAAACAGTGGGAGGGATAATTAAATTCAGTTAAATTGCTTATTTCAGTTGTTGTTGTTTGTGCGGGTGCAAGTGTGTTTCGACTTGCGCTGTTAAATGTGCTCGCGGCAAATTTATTTTATCGGCTCGACTGCTCGCGTTGGCGAAGAGTAATTCGCCTCACTTAACCAGTTGCCTGCCACTGTTTGCTTTGGTCACGCTTTTGAGTAACGCCTAAGGGCACACTGCATGCAATGGTCGGCGAATGCAGTTTTCCACCAACGGAAACGGGAGAAGGGGGCAATTTTGTATGCAGCGCTGCTCGGTGCGCCCTTTATTGTAGTTTTTGCAAGAACTTTAATAACGAGGAGACAAAAAATGAGGAAAGCGAAAGTCGAACATGGAAGTCGGTGTAGTGGGAGTAATTGAAGATTATA
The DNA here is from genome assembly GCA_964056695.1 of Melieria picta. Taxonomy (NCBI): domain Eukaryota; kingdom Metazoa; phylum Arthropoda; class Insecta; order Diptera; family Ulidiidae; genus Melieria; species Melieria picta. The sequence goes on from OZ057398.1 coordinate 141,703,567, forward strand.
TATATATAATTTTCATATATTTATAACAGTCCCAACCGTTCTGGGGGACGCTGAAACCAAGCTCCCTGCAGTAATATTTTTCTTGATTTTCAATTGAAGCTGGGGATCCAACATTTTTTTCAGATTCTAAAGAGCGAACTGGATGCATTTTTCTGAAGAGTTGTTTAAGCCTTATTACTAGTGTCCGACCAAAACATCTTTTTTGGGCCGAAACCGAATTTCGGTTTTTTTTTTAATATTCGGCCGAAACCGAAACCGTAACCGAAACTTCTAGTTGAAATAAAAATCACCATATCAAGCACTTTTTTTCAACAAACGAATTTTACATTCAGTAAATAATGAACAAACAAACAAACATAACATAAAGAAATAAATACTTATTAATAAAAACAATTTATTAATTTTTTAATAACATAAACATGAAAAAATCACCCTTTCGTACCTTACTCTCTAATATTCAAAATTAAATAATTTAATACTATACGCTAAAAAAAAGTTTATTTACATTGGTGGCATCCAAATTACTCCTACTTTCACTATATATCGGCCACACAATAAAATGTAAAAAATAATCTAAAAAGTTTCGGTTTCGGCCGTTCGGCCATTTTTTGACCGAAACTGAAACCGAAACCACTTATTTGGGCGAAACCGAAACCAAATAGTCGGTCGGAAACTACTTGTTACCTTATTAGAATAGAATCAGATAGATAGAAATTTTTAATTTAACCCTTTCGACCCCGAATTTTACCCCGTGTCTTGCTATTACTTTTTGGTATTTAAATCATGAAATACTTGCCTAAGAAGTGTGCATACGACATTTGAAGTCGCCACGTCTCTTTGTTAGAGTTCTAGAGCTACTTTACTTTTGAACAATTTTAGCTTAAAACGGGTTAAATAAATTTTGTATCAATATTTTTTAATTACAGAAAAATTATCTAATATTTATGGAAAAATACAAAATTATCACTTTTTGATTTTATTTAACCATTATTAACGAAACAGGATTTTGATCAAACGCGCCCAATTCGTAGACTTCAATTAGAACACAAACTTTCCCTGATATCGCTGTAAATTATTGGAAATTATTTTTGGGATAACAGTAAAATTTTTGTAATTTGCTTTGATTTCACTTCTAAAAATATTAATTTGTTGGTGCCTACTTAAATTAAACCCATAAATCAATCGTAGCTTTTGCTATAAGATGACAAATAGGTGAAGTTGCTCTCAGGCGACTTTGGGGTCGAAAGGGTTAATTGTGGGTTATTGCATCTCAATTTTGCAAATTGAAGTAAAGGTTAGGGTTTTCTAGATATGCCAAGGCTTCCAGCGCTTTTGACGATGGAAATCTGAGACAATCAAAAGAAAGAAATATCTATGAATGTATAAAAGAAATGAATAGCTAAGGACAAAAGATAAAAGAAACACAAAAACTGAAAAGCAGAAAAAAAAAGAATAGCAAGGTTTTCTTTAAAACAGGGACCGTAGAAATTATGAGCTAAATATAAAAATCAAAATATAAAACTTATTTTTCGATTTTTATTTTCCGCTCACCGAATAAAAATTATTTTTTGATTTTTTTGTTTTGATCAGAAAATAAAAATTATTTGTTGAGTTTTATTTTTGTGGGGAAAAATAAAAATTATGCGGTGAGTTTTATTATTCACTTGCAGAATGAGAATTATTTTTCAGTTTTTTTTTGAAAAATTGAACTTACCACATGAGGCTTATTTTTGAATAAAAAATAAAAACTCGTCCCGTAATTTTTATTTTGTGTTGAAAAAAAAACTAAAAAATAATTCTCATTCTGCAAGTGAAAAATAAAACTCACCGCATAATTTTTATTTTTCCCCAAAAAAATAAAACTCAACAAATAATTTTTGTTTTCTGATCGAAAAAAAAATCAAAAAATTATTATTATTCTGTGAGCGGAAAATAAAAGTCGAGAATTTTTTTCTATTGCTTTTTTGATAACTGCTTTCAAAAACAATCACTTTATTGCACTACATGATATATCTGCAATGCTTCCTTCATCTTGATTTTTTTGATTAACAATATTGCGATAATAATTATTTACGGTCCCTGCTTTAAAATTAAAAAAGTGAGGTTGGAATCTACCAAAAAATCTGAAAAATACAAACAGCAAAGAAAAGTCGCTTAACAGAAAAGTGAAGCAAAACATTGATAAATGAGAAGACATAGCAAAGAATTAGCGAAATATATAGAATATGAAAATCATCAAAGCAGAAAAGTAAACAAGGAAACGCCGTACACGTCCTCTGACTGACGCCACCGACTGACTGGACAATGCTAACCTCATTCTTATGGCAAACAAATCGTAAAGCATAATTTTTACATAAAAAACTTTGCAAACGAAGTTTTCACTTTTTATGCAGCGCTTCCCCTGTCATTTATGCAATTTCTATTTTTACGAGCATATTTTCTATTTTATTGCTTTCGTATGCGAAGTAATTGCAAATACGAAGAGGCCAACGTCCAAAAAAGGCCAACACAACGAGGCGCCCCAGCCACACCCGACAGCGCTCCAGCGGCCCACGGTGGCCATTTGCCAGCGCGACGGTTGTCGTTAGCGTTGGCGTCGGCGTCGGCGCTGCAGTTCCTGTGCCAATCGAGCGCCAAACTATTTGTCATTTTGTGTGCTTTTTTTGTTGCTTGATTTTTGTTTGTGAATTTTGTTGTTGTCGCTGTTGTTTTAGCTCCGCTTTGACTATGTGGCTTTGTCACTATCAGTGTGTGTTGTTGCTGTTGTTTTTGTTGTTGGCTATGTGCGATTGTGCAGTGGGCTTTGGGATCGAGTGCGATGATCAATGCCTTGAATTATGATGAGGATTTATTAATGTTCGATACTGTGGCAGTTGCTGTGACAGTGGCATTTGTTGTTGCCATTGCCATTGCTGTTGTTGGTGTTGCTGTTGGTGTTGCTGATGTGGAAATGGACACTGTGGACAATTTCATACACACACTTTATGGCGCTTTAGAATGCACACAAACGCACTTCTACATGTATGGGTGTGTGTGTGTGTGTGTGTGCAGTGTCATCCGACCCACTACAACGTGCCACAGCAGCCTGTCGCACTGCATTGCATGGCGACCGACACGGCCACAGCGACTCCATTGATTTATTAAGTGTTAATAAAGAACTTAAATCCGTTGCTTTGCATTTTGCATTCTTCGCATTTACCATTGTTGGCGTTGTTGTTGTTGTTGCTGCTGTCATTATTGCCATTACAATATTTTTGCACTGTTGGCAGTGCGATAGTGCAGCAGCAAATCGTGCGGCAAACAGTGGCGTCAGCGGTGCCACAATGTTGCCACTGCTGTGACAGTAGTCGCCGCCACTGTCACTGCCTGTCAGCCACCGGACTGCTCGGCTATGACATAAGTGCGCACATAAATGTATGCAAGCACGTCTGTCTGTATGTTTGTCTGTCGATGCGTTCGTCCAGCCAGTGGTGTCCAGCGCGGCCTGTCGACTCTTATCTGTGCGCTCCACATACGCGACGCAGCGCGCACGTACACACACACACACACACGCCATCATCCGCCCATAAAGCCAATTTCATAATAAAATTGCGCGAGGTTGCAAATTAAAATTGCATTGTAATTGGTTAATCCAAGCGTACATTACGACGGCGACGCGCATTTACACTCATTCGCCACACACACGCACACACACACGCACGCACGTAGGCACGCATACTCAACTGTCAGACGACGATATGTTGAGGGGTGAGTGTGCTGTGCTGATCGGTGGAAAACTGAAATGTAGGGAAATGAAAATATTTGGGGCGATCCATTCAGGAAACTGCAAGTTGAACTATGAACTTAATGGAGTGAGAATTTTTTTGAATTACCTTAAAATTTTAATTTAAAAATTTGTAAAAAGTAATAATTTTTTTCACAAACATATTTGGTAGTAGAAAAAACGAATCGATTCGAGGACTCCGAGTTTTTATTAGTCCAAAGTATTTGCTGGGTGAATCATGAAACAAATATGAAAATCAGAGTTTGGATAAAAAATTTGTATGGTGCATTGTTACAGTTCGGGTTTTTTTAATGTTGTACTGATATATCTTTCTTATTGTCAAACAGTTATTGGCTTCAAAACTGGAATGCCCGACCAAGCCGACCTTCCTTTCATGCCCATATGGATTCATGTTAAAAAATTGGGGTACAAATTTGTATAAGATTATATTTATTTTTTGTAATATATTTATTTTGGCTTTAAAAATAGTAAAAGTCACAGATGATTTTTCTTCAGAAAGGCGTGCAAAAAAATAATAAATAAAATACATAAATAATAAATAAAATAAAATAGAATAGAATAAAATAAAATAAAATAAAATAAAATAAAATAAAATAAAATAAAATAAAATAGAATAGAATAGAATAGAATAGAATAGAATAGAATAGAATAGAATAGAATAGAATAGAATAGAATAGAATAGAATAGAATAGAATAGAATAGAATAGAATAGAATAGAATAGAATAGAATAGAATAGAATAGAATAGAATAGAATAGAATAGAATAGAATAGAATAGAATAGAATAGAATAGAATAGAATAGAATAGAATAGAATAGAATAGAATAGAATAGAATAGAATAGAATAGAATAGAATAGAATAGAATAGAATAGAATAGAATAGAATAGAATAGAATAGAATAGAATAGAATAGAATAGAATAGAATAGAATAGAATAGAATAGAATAGAATAGAATAGAATAGAATAGAATAGAATAGAATAGAATAGAATAGAATAGAATAGAATAGAATAGAATAGAATAGAATAGAATAGAATAGAATAGAATAGAATAGAATAGAATAGAATAGAATGGAATGGAATGGAATAGAATAGAATAGAATAGAATAGAATAGAATAGAATAGAATAGAATAGAATAGAATAGAATAGAATAGAATAGAATAGAATAGAATAGAATAGAATAGAATAGAATAGAATAGAATAGAATAGAATAGAATAGAATAGAATAGAATAGAATAGAATAATAAAATAAAATAAAATAAAATAAAATAAAATAAAACAAAATAAAATATAAAATTTCGAATTTCTTGCTCATTTTAGTGTCAAAATATCACTCAACTGTGTTTTGTTGGCCATACTTTGAAATGCTCTGCGATTTTTATGTTAAAAGTAGTAAAAGTCACAGATGAGTTTTCTTCAGAAAGGCGTGCAAAAAATAATAAATAAAATACGTAAATAATAAATAAAATAATAAATGAAATAAAAAAATAAAATATAATAAAATAAAATTAAATATAAAATTAAATAAAAATTAAATAAAATAAAATAAAATATAAAATTTGGAATTTCTTGGGCATTCTAGTGTCAAAATATCACTCAACTGTGTTTTGTTGGCCATACTTTGAAATGCTCTGCGATTTTTGTACACCATTGAAAAATTCAATCTTAATACAAGATTGATTGGACTAAAAGCATTACGAATGTCTTTGGCATTCATTGTAAATGGTGGACGATCAACTGGCATTCAGTTGGTTGCCACTGTCACTGTTGTCATTTCAATGCAATTGTCCACTATGCATTCGGCATTCGACGTCCACTGTGCGTGCGATGCCCACGCGGTGATAATGCAACATTGTTAATTGTCGAATGGTTTGTTGGGATTGCGTATAAATTCGCTAATTGAATTATGCCATGTCATAAAACCGCCCACCCGCACACACACACACACATGCACATGCGGCCGCTCGTTTATGCCATTCCGTGTTGGGATATTTTTGCATTGGCTCATGGCGCACCATCGTCAAAAGCTGCGCGCCGCAGACTGTGAAAAATTACTGAGCGACCTGCGTTGAGTGTTGTGCGGCCCATGTTGGGTTGCGGTCAATTCTTTAATTGGTTAGGGGGCGTTTCTTTTTTGCTTGTTGCTGCCTTCTCGTTCATTTAAGCAAATTTTGCTTGTTGATATTTTAATTAACAAACAAGACTAAAGACGTTTGTAAGAAAGTTTTGGGCTATCAAAATTCAATGTCCATATTCAAACGAATTTATAAATAATTAAGATTAAAAATTTTACTTTGCTGTTACTTGCTGAAAAAATTATTATGTTTAAATCTTCAAACAACTTTGTAGATTATTTTAAATTTTTAATTGTATTTTGAGAGCATTTCAATTTCTCATATTTTGCGCTTAGTTACTTTCGCACAAAAAACCTTAACTCCGTAAATTTGCAACTAAATAACCATAAGTTTTTCTAAACCGTTTTCGATCATCATTACTTTTCTATCTTCTTCAGTTGCGCAACTCGCACTTTCCACCCCCACATTTTGTGCACTGCTCACAACGCTTCGTGCTCACCTTTGCCTTTCCTTAATAAACAACAGTACAACAATAACAGTAACAACAACAACAACAAAAACAACAGCATTCGCAAGTTTCCGCACAAAACTTCAACTGACATTTTCCACTTTTGGTGGCGTGGCAGCAACTTGGCACGTTGCAGCCAGCAAAGTTTAAATAGCCGAAGAAGTCGAAAGCGGCAACAGAAGATTGCGCGCTGCGAGCGAGTGTATTAGGTAGCAAAATTTTTACGAGCTCATTATGGCTCATTTCGGCGATTGTTGTGATCCTTTTATGCGCCTTCGAATGGCTTCGAAATGGTTATGAGACTATTTTGTCCCTCCGTTCGCCTGTCGCTCGACCGGCTGCCGTGCTGTCAGTATGTCTATTTGACTGGCTATACATATATATATGTATATGTGTGTGTAAGTGTCGTTGTTGCTTGTGTTTGCCTGTCGCCACCAACGAAACGCCCCCTGTGCCAAAGTAGTTGACTCCTTGTTGTTGGTTTGCTCATGCTGCTGTTTGCAGTTGTGTTTGTTTTGAGGACATGTGAATGCGAGTTGCGAATGCGAGCGGATGTTGCGCTGTGCTGGAATGCGTATATGTATGTGTGTGTGTGTGTTGTGTATGCGTTGGCGCAAGTGGAACACTAAAAGACATTTTTTCTTAGTTTTGGCATGGAACGTGTGTCATTTGGCATTTTTTTTTTTTGATATTTTTACTTTCTATTTGCTATTTTCCTGGCTTTACTTTTCTTTGGTTCGCTTGCAGCTTCTTCGAAGCGGTGAATGTCTGTTTGCTTGTGTCAAACACTTGTGGCAAAAAATTGTGTTTGATTGCCGCATTTGTTGTTTTGCTTATTTGTTTACTTTGCTGTTTAGTGGTGTTTGTTATTGGGCTGATGGTTTGGTCAAAAGTTTCCCCTTTGACTGTAATTTATTTACATGAATATTGCACATTAATATTGGTCGAGTAATTGGTGTACGGTAGAAATAACTTTCATGTTTTTTTTTCAGTGAGCCATAATCGTTGTTACTAGCTTAGGTAAGACGGGCAGGTTGCTGGTTTCACAGCGAATACATTCGGAAGTAGTGATGGCAAAAAAAAATTCATTAATCGATTAATGAATCATATGATTAATTGAAACAGAGCGATTATTAATTGCAATTAATCGAAGGAAATGGAAAATAATCGAGTAATCGAATGATTTTTTTAATATTTTAACTTAACCGTGTAATTTTACAGTTTGTTAATATGTGAATTTTTACCAAATGCCTTGTAAAAACAATAACAATGAATTAATAAATGAAAATAAGTACATATCAAAGGAAAAAATATATATTTTTATTTTATTTGTTCATTGCAGAGTTTAGAAATAGTTTTGACAGGCGCGAGGTCGTGAACCTGTTCCTCTTTTGAATGGCAGTTGCACCTGCCTTTGAAAAGAGGCGCTCTGCTGGTACCGAAGTTCCTAAAAGATAACGGTACCGGCGAGGTATTATATAAAGCTTAGGGTACACCGTTGGCATTTCTTCCCAGGCATTGATGACGTTGCGCTTAAGTTTCAAAACGAGAGCATTCAAAAAAAGCTAAGCACGTCCTGAATTTGGGTTAGGTCGTTGTCTTTTTTGCAACGTTTGTGAGCCAGCGACTTGTGGTGGGCCCATAAATCAAATTCAACATCGCATCAAAGTGTCCGTCTCAAGCTTTTATTTTGCGCGAAAAAAAATGCAGTGATACGTTTTCATTCGATTATTTTAGCATCTAATCGATAAACGTTTCGATTCATCGAAACCCATTTTTCGATACAATTAAATCGTGAATTGAAAGAAAAAAATCGATTATTGGGTATCAACTGATTAATCGTCCCATCACTATTCGGAAGCCTCAAAAGGCCCATTGTGATGTTCGAAGTCCGGTTTTATTATATTCGGTGAGAAATTATGGAAGTTTTTGACTACAGACAGTAAGAGAGAAATATGATTTAAGTGTTTTATTATATTTTTACATACGGTTTTCATACTTACTTACAACAGAGCTGAGATTACTAGAAGGTACTTAAAAACTAAAGTCATGACTCCCGTTTCCATTAAACATAAAATGTGCAGCTTTCAGCTGGTCCCAAATCAAATTTTTCGGGCTATCAGCCAAGTTAGGCGGCACTATCCGGATCAACCGGACTGCAACGTAAGTACAGTGGACGTCCTATATAATGAATCTTATGTTGTATCCCCAATTTGTTAAATAGAAAAATTCGTTAAATCGATCGAAATTTTTATTTGTTTTAAACCATCCTTCTTAAAAAAGAAAGTTTCAAATATTCAGTTTTAAAATAAATATCTTGTTTTATTCTAGCAAATATGGCTAATATGGCTATGTATGTACAGTGAAGAAATCTTCGATGCCCGATTGCCTCTTTACCGCAAGAAATTGATCAGCAATGCATACAAACAAAATTTGAAAATGTTGGTAACTTGACATCAATTTGAAAGTTTTAACGTTACTATTACAATTACAAAACAAAAACAATTGAGGTACCGTTCACTTGACAAACCAAACATTCATTGTTATTGTAAAGAATGTGAATGCTCAAATAAAAACAATTCGAAGGTTTTTTGACGAGGGGGAAAACAACAAAAATATTCGTTGTATCGAATAGCAAATTTCACTTTCGTTCGTAATATAAAACCATTAATTCAAAAAATTTGGCGGTACGTTAAATCGAAAATTCGTTAAATGGAAAGTTCGTTATACTGGACGTCCATTGTAGTATCTTTCGGTACAATCTATTCGTGCATACGAATGGCTCTAGGCATAGAAATGCAAATATTTTTCGAAGTAAAAGTTCCCGTTATGGCATTGGCGCCCGCTGTGACATTTCTGTTTCACACACAATTTATAAAAATATTTTTGTTCCTCTGTCAAAGCAGCCTAGCAAGTACAACACTTAGACAGAGTATATTTCCATTGTACTGAGACTTGAGAATCTCTAAAAAAATAAAAAGGTTATAAAAATAAATTCTTCACTTTGTCAAAATTTACACTAACGACTAGTGTATGCGCCTTAAAAGTTGTCCTCTTTTAATTTATGAGGAAATTTTTTAAAATGTAAAAGTTGCTATGTTAAATTGCAGTTGTGTAACTTTCGGTACCCAAGCGGCAGATTTGGGTTATTTATTTAAACCATTCCCTCCAAACTTCCTTCTATTAAATTCATTTTGTACATTTCAACAAATTCCCAATTACCTATCTGAATTAATGTTAATATTTAACTCCGCTTCAAAGGCAAATCTTCAACTATCTTCTAATCAGTTCTTAGTAAGAGTTAGTAAAAAAAAAAAAATTATAAAATTTTATTCTTATATTTTAATTCTTGAGAAGATTTCCATGTTTAAATTATGGCTGACGGACGCACAGATATGACAATGCCGATTGTACAGGAATTATGATCACAGGACATTGTCAACTGGACAACGACAAAAACTGAAAAAATTTTATATTTAATTACAGTGGACGTCCAATATAACGAATCTTAAGCTGTACCCCCAATTTGTTAAATCAAAAAATTCGTTAAATTGATCAAAATTTGTTTTGTTGTTGTTGTTTTAAACCATCCTTCTTAAAAAAATATCTTTATGAGACACACTTTATGAGACACACTTAGGCCTCTTAACGGGCCCGTTGTGATACCACAGATTCCACCCGTTTGAAATGCGTATGCAACACTGTTTTTCCCAACATGTCATACAACACACATTTCAAGCGGATGGGGAAAGGGAGGGGAGGGGACCTACAGTTTAACGCCGAATCCGAACGGCGATTGGTAGTTTTTCGTTCACACTTGGAGGTTTTGCCATTGCTTGCCAAGAGCGCACTTGTGCGATTCTTGTAATTCTCATCTGCTTCATGTGGATAGCGATAGAAGTAGAAGAGTGTTTTTTTCCAGCCCAAGCCAGGAATCGAACCCGGGGCGCTCGGTATGAGAAGCCAGCGCGCTACCCGCTGAGCTATCGAGGCTATTTACATTTTAAACATTTTTAAAGAAGTTGGAGATTTTGAGTTGCTTTTTTGGCAAATAATTTTTTAAAATAACAGCTGAATCACGTAGTTCATATAGTGCTGTTGTCGGCTTAAAAATCCAAAAAGGTTAATATACCAAAAGGCGGGGATTCCTCTTTTTTGGTTATAGACATTGTAATAAAATTAAAAAAAACAGATAAAAGTCGCGAAAATAGAACCTCGTTTTTCGTAAACTGTCGCGATTATAGAACCTGCAATGTTAAAAATTAAGCCGTCGCGATAATGGGTAGTCGCGAATACCGAGCTTGCACTGTATTTGTTTTCATATTTGATATTTTTGCAAGGCTTTATGTATGCATTTTTCCTTCTCGGAAAATTCTGAGTTTGTAATCTTGAGAAAGACAGTCTTAGTTCTATAATTTGACCCTAATTTGTAGAGCCAATATATTATTCCATCTTGCAATATCTCCTAACGTTTCGCTTTTTTAAGTTCCATTTCGGCAATCATAGATGGATTAACAATATTCATGTCAATAAAAAAAATTTCACTCATTATATACGAGTACTTATCATCTCATAATATATACAGCTCCACTTGGGAACTAGGAGTTTAAATAAATCCAGAAAGCATAGCAACAAATTTTATTAAACTTTTGCACTTTGATTAGGCCTGTAAGAAAATTTGGCGCTTCAACGTGCTGAAATTTCACACACCAATACACACGCACGCACAGAAATAAACACACACACCAAGCAGTGCCAACAAAAGTTTCACACAAATGTTGAGAAAATTTGCAGAAAATCGCCAACAGAAAACGAGCAGCAGTGCCGGTAAACACAATCGCTGTGACGGCGTTGGACGCTTCAATATTTGGTCGCTACCAGCAGCGCGTCGAGCGGCGAGCAAATCCCAAGCACAGTCGGCGATTGGGCAAAGGGGCGGTTGGCTGCGCTGCGCGAGTGAGTGCGTGAATGGGAAGGCCCACCACGGGCCGCAGCCAACATCGAACATGTTCGAAGTGAATTGGAAAAGTCGAGCCATTTTGCTTGAGTTGGCAACTTTGAGTGGATTTTGTCGATGGCCGAATGAGTGAGTAAGCGAGAAATGAAGTGAGTGGAGTGGAGTGGGAATGAATTTCGTAGCCGCTGAGCACAATGCGCTGAACCGGCCGGAGGAGGTCCGGTGTGGGCTCTGCGTTTTTATGGCTCTTTCAGTTTCTGCTTCCAACTACGCGCGCTACACGTTCGTTTCTCGGCTGCCGCTGCTGTTGTGGCGCTGGGTAAATCTCCAATTGCCGACGCGTTTTGCACGTTCACAGACAGCGGCCAACTGTCGCGGTTGAGGCCGGTGCAACGGCTGCTGCTGCTGCTGTTGTTGGTTGTTGCGGTTGCCGTCTGCCAACTGTCACTGGCGCTGCTGCGAGTTGGCGCATTTTGACCGAGTTATGCGTTCGCCGTGTCTTATCAGCAACAACAATGAGGCTCAACTGAGCGCTGAGCGATTTTCCCATAAAGCTGAACACTGAAAACTGAACCAGAAACTGAGTTGGCTTGCGGGACGCGGCAGTTGATTGGCTCTCTTGTGTGCGCTCTCATTTTGTGTTGTTTCGGCCACCCCCTGCACCCGCAGCCCGACACACGTTTGAATTCAATTCGTTGCAGTCGCTGCTCCACTCCATTCCACTCGACTCAACGCGTTGCCACTCAGCTCGATTCACCGCAATTCGAATCAGTTCACTTGACGATTCGCAGGCCGTTCCATGTGCAGCAGTATTTCCTTTTCTGCTGCTCGCTGCGCGCTGCGTGTCTCCTGCCTCCGCGTTCGTCTCTTTGTCCGTGTTCGCGTCCAGCTCCGTTGCTGTCTCTGCCTCAGCGCCTCGGCCGCTCCGTTGCCGCTGCCCTCACCAGCACCCGTGCGCTCGCCCTCTCCATCGTCGTCGTCGTCGTCATCGTCATCGTCGACGTCGTCAGCGCCAGCGTCGTGGTGCGTTGTCGGCCGCTGTTGTCGTCGTCAGTCAAAATACAACAAACTGCGATTTGGTGGCACATTCGTTCGATGGCAACGGTTTGGATAGCAGCGGCAGCAGGCGCGCGCTTTCTGTTTTATTATCCACTTTATCACCATTTATTGTTATTGGCATTGTGCGCCCTAATGGTTAGCGGTAGCGGTTAGTCGACACTCGTAGTCGCAGTCGTAGTGGTCGCAACGCAAGTGAGCGCGCAACAGTGCTCGCAGTCACGGCAACGGCAACGCCAACAACAAAGACAGCAACAACAGCAGCAGCAGCAACTGCAACAGCGACAGCAACAGCTCCGCGAAAGCTGAAAGCTGATTGTGAGCCAAATCGTATTCAACTCGAGACTCGACCTGACGCGCGTTCTGGTGTTTCGGTGTTTTGGTGTTTCGGTGTTTGTGGTGTTTTGACGCGCGCACACACATTCGTATAAATAAAATTGATTATTATTATTACTATTATTATTACGATTTTTATGTTTATTGCTGTTGTTTCGTCTTCTTTGTGTTTTCGTTGGTGATTTCGGTCGGTGACGTTCACTGTTGCTTGGCATTTGGCAAAACATAACAAATGCAGCAACAACAACAGCAACTAATAAAAAATAAAAATTGTATTTAGTGGCATTGCTGCTAAGTAAAAAAATTTTAATAAAATTCGTAAAACAACAACAAACAAAAAGTGGCAACAAAGAGGCGGCGAACAAGTGCATAAACGCGGAATTGTGACATCAATTTAGAGTTGGTAATTTTGAAAAAAAATTTTTAAAACTTAAAAACAGTTTTTCTAAAAAATTTGAAAAGTTTTCAAAGCATTTCGAAAGAAAAATCGGAACTGTAAAGCATTAAATTTGGCAACAATTTTAAGGAAATTTAGTTGATTACAAAAAAATATTTGGCTGCGAACAATTAAAAATACACATTTAAAAAATTTTTCGAATGCTGCTAGCAGCAATTAATTGCAGCTCGGGCTCCGTAACTTAAGAAACGAAACGTTTTATTAAAACTTAATTTTAATGAAAAAAACTTGACTTTGTTAAAAGCAGTTTCAAACATTTTTTAATGCAAATACAAAGGAAGAAAGCGCTAAATTTTAGAACTGAGCACAAATAAAATAAGAAAAATTTTGTGAGAAAAATACATAAAAATGAATTAATATAAAGCAATACAGTACTTAAAACTGAATTTGTTAATACTCATTAATACAAATTTAAACAAAGAAAACAATTAATAGAAGAACTTTTAATTACCACAAAACTTAACTGAACAAAAACATTATACAAGCAGAGCGCAACACAAGTTTTGAATACAATGAAAAAAGCTACAAACTTTGTTAGCTTTGAGCTTCAAAATATTTTTGCAAGTTACTAAAGCAAAAAACGTTGTTATTGGAAAGCAACTAGTTTTTGAAAGGAAAATTTCTAAAATCCAACTATCAATATTTAGATTACCAAACGAACAACAAACCAATAAATACGTAACGAAGTATACGAGCACAGTGCACTACATTTTTACAAACTTCAACAAGCCAACAACGCAAACTAAACAAAACGTGTTAAAAAATTATACAAAATTTATTGAAATAAATTGTCTCAAATTCGAGTGAAAAAAATCGAGCAAAAGTTTACATAAAACCCCACAGTGCAGAAATTTACACCGAAAAGTGCAATAAAATTTATGAAATAAATAAAATTTTAAAATTGTTTAAATAAGTTAAACATTTCTCCCAACGAAAAAAAGATACGAAAAATATTAAATAAGATATTTATGAAAAGTCGAAAATAAATGTGTACATTGGGAGAGCAAAAGTTGTGTGGAAAAGTGCACAAATTCAACAAAACAACAACAAAATACCAACTAAAACAATAACGCTAACAATTCGCAATTTAATTCTTGCTCGGTGAAAGTGCAACTCAACAACAGCAACAATAACAAATTGTTTATAAAATTTGGCCCAACGCCCTTTTGCAACGAAACACGCCCCCTGCACGCACGCCCACTAACACAAGCACACGGCCACACAGAGTAGCAGCAGTAACAACAACAACAACAACAACACCGATCGAGCCGCAAAGCAGCGCGCCCCACATCGACGGACGACGCTTTAGCTGGCGACAGCTCGCCTTCCTCCTTCCTGCGAGCCCCTTTAGCGACTAAGCCGCCAAAATTCTCACCGCCAGCAACATGAATTCCTACTTCGAACAGGCTTCCGGCTTTTACGGGCACCCGCACCAGGCGACGGGCATGGCCATGGGCTCCGGCGGCCACCACGATCAGAGCGCCACCGCGGCGGCGGCCGCCTATCGCGGCTTTCCGCTGTCGCTGGGCATGTCGCCGTACGCCAATCATCACTTGCAGCGCACCACACAGGACTCGCCGTACGACGCGAGCATCACAGCAGCCTGCGGCAAGATCTACAGCGACGGCGCCGCCTACAAGCAGGACTGCCTCAACATCAAGGCCGACTCGGTCAACGGCTACAAGGACATCTGGAACACCAGTGCCAATGGTGGCGGCGGCGGTGGCGCGGGTGGTGGCGGCGGTTCGGGCGGCGGCGGCGGCGGCGGCTCGAACGGCTCCGCCAACGGACAGAACAATGGCGCGGGCGGCATGCCGGTGCGCCCGTCCGCCTGCACGCCCGACTCGCGAGTCGGCGGCTACTTGGACACGTCGGGCGGCAGTCCGGTGAGTCATCGCGGCGGCAGCGGCGGTGGTGCAGGCAGTGGCGGCGGTGTGGGCAGCGGGCAGCCGGGCGCGGGCGGCGTGGGCGGTGGCGTGGGTGTGGGCGTGGGCGGCGTTGGTGGCGGCGCTGGCACCGCTTGGAATGCGAATTGCACCATTTCGGGCGCTGCTGCGGCACAGAGCGCCGCGGCCAGCAGTTTACACCAGGCCAGCAATCACACATTCTACCCGTGGATGGCTATCGCAGGTGAGTGAGAACCGAAAAAAAAAATTCCTCATTTTTTATTCTTACGTTTCTCCAATGCTTTGAATTTCTGTCTTGTCTCCTGCCCGCGTCGAATTGTGTGTGTGTGTGTGTGTGTGTGCTCCTCTTTCGCCGCTACACATTGCAGTATTAAATCAATTATTGCAGCACTTTCGTTCTCCCCTCGTGGCTTAATTCTGCCTTTCAGTTTCCCTTTTAAAAGAGCTTCGCATTCCACTTCGCTGGTACGCAAAAAAAATTGCCAGCGGTTCGCACTGTCCAACTTGCCAACAAGTTCACCGTTTTGTTGTTGGTGTTTTCGTTGTTGTTTCTGTTGCTTGTGCGTTCTGTGTCCGCAGTTCAGTAGTCAATTTTAATCACATGTTGAGTAGTAAAATTGGTAGCTGGCTGGCAGCAACTACAAAACATTGACAAGTCCAAGTCGCCCCAGAACGTTGGCCCCAGCTGACGGCCTGCAGATGCACTAATTGTGGTCGCTTTATGACTAATCGTCGCTACTTGCACAAAGATGAAAAGTTGCTGCTGAAAATGGCAGCAATGAGTTTGAATATTTTGTGGCGGAAACGACAATTTCCTTAGTTATTGGTTTGAGTTACCTGCAAAGTGCCAAATGAATGGGTTTGAAATTTGATGAAAATTTGAAAGAAAAAAATCATTGACAGTTTAATGTAGCTCTGATCAGATGAAATGCTTTTTACTTTAAAATGAAATTCATCAATTTTAATTTATTGGTTCTAAATAGTTATTTTTTTATGACTATTGATCAACAACTGATTTAAAAAGTTGTTTTTAATACCTCCAAAGTCATTGTTGAAAGCATTTGTGATGGTGAAAAAAATAATTAATAAATCAAAAGTATGCTCTATATTTAATTTCAAGAAAAATTTCATTTAAAAGAAAAAAATCATTGACAGTTTAATGTAGTTCTGTCAGATGAAATGGTTTTTTCTTTAAAATAAAATTCATAAATTTTAATTTCTTGGTTTTAGTTCTAGTTCTATTTGTATGACTATTGATCAAAAACTGTTTTAGAAAGTTGTTTTTAGTGGCTCCAGAGTCATCGTTGAAATCATTTGTGATGGTGGAAAAAAAAATTAATAAATCAAAAGTATGCTCTGTAATTTTGTCTTAGCTTTCATTTCATGCTTTGGAGCCAAGAAAATACAAAATCAAAATTTTCTTAGTTATTGGTTTGAGTTACCCGCAAAGTGCCAAATGAATGGGTTTGAAATTTGATGAACATTTAAAAGAAAAAATCATTGACAGTTTAATGTAGCTCTGATCAGATGAAATGTTTTTTTCTTTAAAATAAAATTCCTTAATTTAAATTTCTCGTTTCTATTTCTGTTTTATGATTATTGAAATTTGATGAAAATTTAAAAGAAAAAATCATTGACAGTTTAATGTAGTTCTGATCAGATTAAATGCTTTTTTCTTTAAAATAAAATTCATCAATTTTAATTTCTTGGTTCTAGTTCTATTTTATGACTATTGATCAAAAACTCATTTAGGAAGTTGTTTTTAGTGCCTTCAGAATTATTGTTGAAAGCATTTGTGATGGTGAAAAAAAGAATTAATAAATCAAAATCATGCTCTATATTTAATTTCAAGAAAAATTTCATTTAAAAGAAAAAAATAATTGACAGTTTAATGTAGCTCTGATCAGATGAAATGCTTTTTTCTTTAAAATAAAATTCATCAATTTAAATTTCTTGGTCCTAGTTCTATTTTTATGACTATTGATCAAAAACTGATTTAGAAAGTTGTTTTTAGTGCCTTCAGAATTATTGTTGAAAGCATTTGTGATGGTGAAAAAAATAATTAATAAATCAAAAGTATGCTCTATATTTAATTTCAAGAAAAATTTAATTGAAAAGAAAAAATCATTGACAGTTTAATGTAGTTCTGATCAGATGAAATGCTTTTTTCTTTAAAATAAAATTCATCAATTTCGATTTCTTGGTTCTAGTTCAATTTTTATGACTATTGATCAAAAACTTATTTAGTACCTCCAAAGTCATTGTTGAAAGCATTAGTGATGGTGAAAAAAATAATTAATAAATCAAAAGTATGTTCTGTAATTTTGTCTTAGCTTTTATTTCAGGCATTGGAGCCAAGAAAATACAAAATCTCTTGACTGAAACTTCTAGAGTCTAGAAATGGTTTGCAGTCTGTCTATTTCAATTAAAATTAGTATAATTTTTTTTTTTAATAAAACCAACAGACTGGTAAATTTCGCTTCCGCTGTTAGTCATATTTCCTGCCGCCATTCAATTTAAAAATTTCAATATCGAAAAATGTGAAAAAATACAAAACATGAAAAGTCAAAAAGTGTTTGAACAATCACAAATATTTTTCACACCTATGCAACATTTAAGCACTTCCTGCAACGTAGTCACACATGCCAAGCAAACAGCAACAACACTTTTGTCACCTACAAAAAATATACACATACACACTCATGAACACACACACACACATGTATTCGCAGAAAGAGCGCACCAGCGGCGGGACTAATAAAAATAAGCGGCAATTTGTCCAAAAGCAGCGCCAAACAGTGAGAACAACAACAAAAACAACAATGTTGTTGCAAGCACTCAACACACAAATTAAAACAATGTCAGCAATAAAAACGAAAAAATATGGCAACCAGGCAGCCGTTTTGGACTGCACGGCAGTCAACCAGCCAGCGGCGTCTGCCCTACGCAGCACGCGGCACCGCTCGGCCATAGTTCACAGCCAGCCGCGGTGCTCATTACGCTCTAACTGCGGCATTTTATGTAATTATTGCAATCCTTGCCGACATCCTTTAGCTACGCAATGGGGCGGCCGCACTGTCAGCGTGCCCGATTCGGACCCATGCAGCTTGCAGCAAAATGCGGAAAAGAGTGCAAAAAAAATGTCTTGTTTGTCGCATAGAAAGGATCGAACAGTGGCACTTTGTGTTGCACAAAATTTTCTTAAATCAATAAAATTTATATATTGTATAAAAATATTTATTCTGATGGCCTACATTTGCCAGAAGAATTTGAATTATTGTAATAATAAAAAAACAGCGAGCAAAGCAGCGATTCTAAAATATAAGAAAGTCAACAGTGGCTGACTCTGCTCATTCCTCTTGTCGGAGCGTTGTCAACACGAGTTGTCTCACTATGGCCACAAAACAAACATCAAATGGTCGTTCAACCTGCTGTCGCTGTCTCAGCTCAAATCTACAGCTGACTGCCAGCCCATTTCATTGGGCGCCTATTCGGCCAGTCTGATTGCGTTCCAACCCTCAGTCTGTGCCTTTGTCACTTCACTGTTACATTTTTTGCTCTGGCGGCAGCTTTGAATACAACAACACCATTGTCAGTCAAACGAAATCTTTATTCGCCCAAACAGTCGATCATGGCGATCGTCTGAAATACTCAGCGCACTCTGTCGGCAAATTTGATGCGGCTTATCAACATAGCACAAAAAATTGTTAATAAATAATAAAAAATGAACAAAATTCCATATGTGGCAGGGTGTGTGTGAATGTATGTATGTATGTGAGTGGTTCAGAGATCAAATATATCGGTGATAACTTTTCATAGTTTTGTGTCAGTTAATGGAATTTTCGTTGTACTCTCGGCTTTTAATTTATTCGATTTTAATTTCAACTATGCGGCAGACTAGAAAGTACACCGACTTTTATATTTATTAATTTTTCTTATAAAGCAACACTAGTTATTTTTTTTAAGAGAGATAATAGTTGTAGCGATTTGAATGCTTCTGGCAGTGATTTTAGTTTCATGCGTTCGGTTCTGCTAGTTGAATTACAGAAATATTTTGTCATTCAAATCGACAAATAACACTGTACAACACACAAAAAATAACAAGTTTCTGACTACGGATTCTGGTACATTCTGGACATTTTAGTACCAATTTTGAATAAGTACGAACAAACACTTAAACACATTTTCAGTTTTGGCTTAATTCTGGCGTTCAAGTTAATTTCTGAGCTTTGATGTATTCAGAGACCTAAAGTAGAATTTTATGGCAAATATTTTCGTGGTACATTTTGTCCTTAGAAAGTCCTGTTTTACAGGACATTTTTGGCATTAAAAAAAAAAGGGTCAAATTGACCCATACAAATAGGAGCTACAGGGTTAAAATACTCCACAAAAATGTTCTTCGTAGTATTTTACATCAAATTGCCGAACACATCATATACCTAAAATGTGAGGTTACATGGTTTTCGTATGCCGATTCACCATAAGAATGTGCAAAAAGGGGAAAAGTTTGATCCCCCTAAAAAAAAATTCAGACGTAAACTTTCAAAACGCCGATACACGTATATTTTTTTTTGGTCCCCTCTACCAGAATCCGTTGTCAGAAATTTGTTATTTAAAAAAAAATTTGATTGTGTTGTGCAGTGTAATTGATACAACAGAGGGACGTTCTAACCTTAGATTTGTTACTTCCTGTCCATTTGTAAATGGGCATTTTGGCGAATAAGTTT
Organism: Melieria picta; assembly: GCA_964056695.1. Lineage (NCBI taxonomy): Eukaryota > Metazoa > Arthropoda > Insecta > Diptera > Ulidiidae > Melieria > Melieria picta. Next base: position 141,723,372 of record OZ057398.1, read on the forward strand.
GTTATGAAGAATATGTAAAGGAGACGATTCAGAATGGAAAGATAGATAAGAAAATAGACTTGGTTTTAGTTTCAGAAATAGTGGCTGTCAGAGATAGAAGGCAGATAATTTATTTTTATTTATTTACTTATTGGCTTAAAGACCAATCTACGTCTCTTTTAATATGCTAAAATAATTCTTCTCAATTCTATCTCAATTGCCAGCTTTGATATGGCATTGGCTCATATTTGTGCAACAGCAACTTTGAAAATTTTTTAAAGTTTGCATGACTGAAAAAAAAATTGCATGACTGAAATCGGTATAACAACTTTTCGATTTTTATAAAGTTGTTGAAAGCAAAAATGACTGAAATCATTTTAAGTGTATGTTACTGCCTTGTATTCTTATAGCTTTTTATGCAGAGTGGCAATTTTATGACGCACGACAATGCACGACATGGCAGCAAATCAGCCAAGCGATATGACATACCGTTGAAGCGTACAATGACTTAATTTGAAAAGATGAAACGATCGAAAGATGGCAAGATGGAAACAGGTTTTAGTCAAATAGTGCGTGGGCTCAGTGTAAAGCTATGCGTTGCCAGATCATGTCTATCCATTTTTGATATGTTAAGTAAATAACTCAAAAAAACTCATTGACATTTTGTAGAACTTCAACAGTTTAAGTTTATTTCTGTTTTGAAGGCTATTTGATAAAAAATTCAACAACATAAAAGTCACAACGAAGCAGAGTAATTTGTGTTCTTGAACATTTTTTAAATATTTTTTATGATAACATTAATATTAAAAATGATGGTATCATACAAATTTGTTGAAGTTTACTTTTCCCAGACATCGCAACGTGTCTCCGGGTTTTCGAAGCGTGTTGATTGGTCGATCTTAACCTTGTGGCTCTTACTTATTCAGAACGCCTTCTGAAACTCAACACGACATCATTCCGAACGATATTCAGACAATCGTCTGCCATACGCAAAATATGTGTGAGAAACATATTTTTCACTTAAAATTATTTATAAGTTTTTATTGGCTTATCGTCTAAAAACTAGCCGCACAGTTTTCAGCACAAAATCATCATGTCCCATCAACTGTTTCACACACTTTCAGTCAAATTGAAATTTGAAATTTATTGGTCAGACTGTTCAGCGTTTTGCGAATGGCCTCTGCGGCACATTTAGCGGCGCGTGGGTGGCTATCACATCGCAGCGCAAAAAACTCACTCATCATTTGCACTCATGCCAATCTTCTTCTTCCTTCTTTTATCTAAATGATCAATAATACAAAAAAAGAAACTTGAACAAGGTTAAAGGACCGCTTGATTACAATTCGTTAAGTAAACGTTGCAACGCGATGCCGATCGCAATTACCTCACACCAAGTCTGATTAACATTTATTATTATTAAAATAAATAACTTTTAATTGAAATGAGAAATCAATCAAATTTCAAGGATATCATTAATTGGCACCTCGCCATAAAATCGGCAGTCGAAATCGCCGACGCAGCAAAATGTTTGCAATATTGAAGCAACGCAAAGAGTGAGAAAACAATTAAAATGAAAATTAAACTTACCACAGCAACAATAACAATGACAACAACAACAAGTTTCTTGAACAACCAGCTGATGGTTGTTGTTTTTTTGTTTTTTGTCAAAAGCTGTAATTATAACTGGCGGTGGTAGCGGTGTCGCCGGCAGATCGCACACCAGTGCAACGTATCCGCATGTGGCCGCATCGCTGTCGGCTCCGTACTTAAGTACCCGACAATGTGTGGCTGCTGCCAATCAATACTTTGGCCGCTGGATGGTGCGCAGCCGAGCTCGTAATGTAATTTATTTGCTGGCAACAGGGCGACAAGGTGAAAAAACCCGCATGCAGCCGCTGCACAAATGTGATCGATTGGAGAAGCATGTTGCAGTATGAATGAGTGCGTACAGGGCACGAAATTTTCCGTCAAAACATCATCAACTTTTCTCCATGTACCAGAAAGTTTTCGATTTTGAGAGTTTTAAACTTGAGGCAAAACGTTTTGAATAGAAGGCGGTTTTGAGCTCCACTGGTCATTCTACGACGCACAGTGTCGCGAGTGTGGCCAAAAATGGTAAAAATTAATTTTACAAAATGACTAAAATTAATATAGTAGTCGACAGATAATATCTCATTTAAAAAAAATCCGTCTTCCGATCTTCAATATTCTACTCCGTTCTATTTGTATGTAGCTCAAAGTTGATGTTAAAAAATACGCATTCGTTCCAAGTTTTTGGATAATTCTTTATGCTGATTGAAAAATCAAATAAAAATATAATTTATGTACCAATATAGTCATGTTATATATTAAATAAAATTTTGAAGCTTTTCCTGTATGGCAGTACTATTGTTTGGTTTGTGCTTTGAAATAACGGTCGATTTTTGTTAAATTGAAAAATTACACTTTTTCGGTTTTCTTCTAGCAAAGCACAAAAAGTTTGGTGGAAAAAAGTTTAAAAAACGTCAAAAAACACTTTTTTAGTTTCAACCGTTAATTACTCAAAAAAGTATGTATTAACATAATCTCAAGTAATTTTTTGCTTATAAGTGCTTATTTGGTTGTTATTCGCATTTTTCTAGCGGCGCCTCCACTAAAAATACGTGATTTTTCGAATTGTCGGTCAACAAAACTTGAATTTCTTATAACTTTTTTTAAAGATAAGACGGGCGTTGATGCTAATCATGAACAAAACCAAAATTTATGGCAATTTGAGTTAAAATTTACCAAATTTTGGGCCTACACAGGACATATGCTGATTTTAACAAAAAATATTCCGACTGGCTTGACTCTAATTTCATATTGGCTGCAAGCAATGATATTTGTGTATGTTTATAAATACCCTTCTACTTATATATAGATTAATTAAATAATTATACAAATTTAAATAGACACCGAGCACAAGCCGTGGTAGACAGGCACTGAAATTTGAGGAAAGCTCTGAGAGGTACTGCTACCTTCTATAGAACAACAAAAGTTGTTAATTTGAAATTTTACTTACTATGAGAGGTGGGCGTGGTTATGGTCAGACTGCGCCCATTTTTTGACCATTCTTTTGTGTTAAAAAATAAAGTGCATACACTGAATTCCGTTGCACTGCCTTCCATAAAACAGAAGTTATGCTAATTTAAAATTTTGCTTACTATGGGAGGTGGGTGTGGTTATGGTCGGATTACGCCCATTTTTTCAGAATATTATTTAATTGCTCCAAAAACCCTATGTAGACAATTTGGTTGCTCTGCGACAATTTTTTCTATGGAGACGAGACACTGTGCGACGCATTTGTTTCAAAAACTAGAACGCATGCAGCGTTACGGCTTTACTCAACTTTTAACACTAGAAAGGCCGCAAGTTTTCCATATCTACAAAAACTACATTTTATATCCGGTGATATCTTGAAAAGTACACATCATAATTGGCTAATTGTAATTGTAGAACCCTAATTGTAAAACCCGATAAAAAAATAAAAGTTATCAAGGCAAAAGTTGATAGAAATACTTAAGAAAATACAAATTTTTTTAAATGGAAACCTATCAAAATTACTGCAATGCTCTTTCATCTTCTGACTGATAAAGTCTTTCCCAAACGGAGTTAGAAACCTTTTCGATATATTCGATGAATTTGAGTTTTCCTGGGGGTCCGCTCAAGAGCGAACAGTTTGGAGTTCACTATTCCCTAGTCAAATCTAAATATTAGTTTTTCTGCGATATGGCAATTTTTCTTAAAAAGAGGAATAGGAGAAGTAGGTTAGGGTTCGAAGCTATTGGTTTCATAAGAAGAATCTCTTTTACACTAATTACAAGCCGGCCTCGATAGTCCAGCGGGTAGCGCGCTGGCTTCTCATACCGTGGCCCCAGGTTCGATTCCTGGCTCGGGCTGGTAAAACGCTCATCTACTTCTATCGCTATCCACATGAAGCAGATAAGAATTACAAGAATCGCACAAGTGCGCTCTTGGCAGGCAATGGCAAAAACTCGAAGTGTGAAAGAAAAACTGCCAATCGCCGTTCGGATTCGGCGTTAAACTGTAGGTCCCCTCCCTCCCTTTCCCCATCCGTTTGAAATGTGTGTTGTATCACATGTTGGAAAAAACAGTGTTGCATACACATTTCAAATTGGTGGAATTTGTGGTATCACAACGGGCCCATATATGCCTAAGTGTGTCTCATACAGAGGCAGCTACAACCAACCAACACTAATTACAAAATAATACTCATTTTTAAATCATTTTGTTGATCCTGGAAGCAAGAGAAGATAATTATTTCTGAATGAAGTTTAGAAATAAAGAATTCATTAGCAATATTAATCGCTGTCTCAGGTCCATTGGACCACTGAAGCAGCGGGAGGTTTCAGTCGGTTGGTCAATCTTCATCTCTTCAATCTTCATTTTAATTATTTTAATGTTGGGTTCTGCAGATTTGATTATATCAAAAATGCTCCAATTACTAGAGCTCTTTGCAACTTAAATTCTGTTCCTGAACTCGATCTCGCGCTTCCTAAAAGCTTAGTCTTAAGATACTTAGCTGAATTTTTTAAATGAATTGTTTTGAATATACATTGTTATTAGTCTGTAAGAATTGTTTATTCAATGACTTAAATAAATAAATAAATAAAAATAAAAAATCTCATTCAAAAAAAAAAGAGCTTCGTTGAAAGCAAAAAATTATAAATCAATAACAGAATGTAACAGATATTAAAAAATGGTGAAGGGAGTTCAAAAATTAAGGAACCTTAAAGACTGTATAAACTTAATTCTGGTGGAGCACAACTAGTAAATTAATTTGATAGAACCTGTTCCACCTTCTGCATTAAAGAATTCTCTACTGTGTTCAACAACAATGTAATTTTGTGGAATGCAGCAACCAAAACATCTTCGAACTCTGTTTTAACAAAAGATATTATATCGTCAAAAGATATTATTTCGTTCGAACTCAATAATTGTCGAGATAAGAGGATGTTGTCTTCGGTAATAATAACATAAAACGCTTACGATATCTGTCAGTTCTTATGAGTCACTAACCACCTGAAATGTAGCTCACACCTTTCTGATTGGAGTTTTTTCAACTTTGTTATGTGACTTAGCTAATTCGCTCTTGCCAACGATCCAGTCAGTGTCCTTTTAATGGTTCCGTGACTGACCTAATTATCTTCGTCTTCGTTCGTTCTACCTGGACTCTTTCATTCGGTTAACCGTCATTTCTCTCTATGCATCCCTCATGTGCTGTTTCTAAGTTCTTGCCACACATTGCTGTGTACGATTGCCGAGGGCAGTGTGGCACATTGCAGGCAAAGTCAAGTTGGACCGTCTAAGCGAGTCGTGCGCCAGCTATGCCGGCCTTGTCTGCTTGTGAACTCACCTCAGGAAGTAGAAGTCTACTTGAGAGCCAGAGATGTTGCTTCTTAAGAGAAACACAACGCTTTAAGGAGGACTTGAAGAGCGAGGCTGGCAAATAATTGTTTTATTAATGACGATAGAATAAAATTTTCTTGACAATATTTTCTATACATATTTTTTTCTTATTTTACATGGTTAAACAAAATTTCGACACCTAACTTGTGATGCGGCAAATCCTCCAAAACTTCGATGACTCAAGTTTAGTTCATTCGTTTGTCTGTCTGTTGGTCTTCCTCACTCTTTCTTCATGCATATGTGGAATTCTTTATGCTTTTATTATTATTTTTTATTACACACCTTTTCCTTTCTTTAGTTTTATTCAACATCATTTGTTGTACGCATGTTTTTTGCGCCTTCACCATGTCGCTGTTGCTATTGTTATTATAGTTGTTGTTACACTCTGCTCTTGCATAGTTTTTTTTTATTTTTTTGTTTATCTTTTAATTTTGCCAACACAACACTTGTGTCCGTCCGCGCCTTGGTCCAGCATTATGGCAGCTTTTGACACGGGTCAGACGCACAGACGACGTCACAACAGTTGCGCGCTGCATACTCCTCGTGCGTCCATCCGTCCGTCCGTCCGTTCACGTACTCGTACGTCCCCTCAGCCAGCGGCCATGCAACGCAGCCTCCACACATCGCGTCTTGCGACATGCGTTGCGGCGATATTTTTGTGCTTCGAGTGTGGTTTTGATTTCGCATCGCTCGTCGAAGTTGCGTTTCGCAAATTTCGCATATAAATTAAAAATTTTATACGCTCTATGTTTCCGTTAATATCAATTGTGGTGTTGTTGTTGTTTGCATTTTGTTGCTGCTGTTCACAAGAAGCGAAATTAATAATCAAATGTGAAATATTTTTAAATAGATTTTTGCAATAAATCAATGTTGAAGCAAATATATTCAAATTGAAAGTGCGATAAGAGTTTGGAGAGCAGAGGAAGAAATGGCGCTGAGGAATTTCCGCAAATTTTTGCCAGAAATTCAGTAACTAATTCGAATGATATTATAATAAATTTGTTTTGGTAATGTGGAATTAATAAATAAATTTGAGATACGAATATTTTTGAAAAACATATAGTACTACAGAACGCCCAATTGAATGACAAATGTAGGAAATTTTAAAAATTTTTATTGACGAGACTATGCACGACTACATCATCATCGTTAAAGTTTTTAAGCAAAAACATCACAATTAATTTGGAAATGAACAGGTTCGTAAGATATTTTAAGAAAACTGCCTCATTCTGATGATTCTACTTGTGATGGCCCGAACACATTCAAGACGGCAGCGACACGGCCACACAACTTCAAGATGGCGCCGGCTTCGATCGTCGCCGTGTAGTCAACGGCGTGATTACAATAGAAGCGGCAGCAATATTATCACAATCGTATTTTTAAGCTCCGAAACAAAAATTTTAAATTTTAAATTTTTATTCTAAATTTTTAATTTTAATTTTTAATTTTTAAACCATCAATTTAGAACAAATGCCAATGTGTAAAAATGTTTATAACTAGTAAATTTTAACTGAACTGAACTCCTCCTCTCCTGGGTTATCACAATGGACCAAATTGTCCTATATTTGTCATCAAGTCTTTTTTGAATTTTTAAGTTTTAGTTTGAAAGAATACATAAATTTTTCTTCTCAAAATATTTTTATTATATTTATTATAGTTTGGATTATCTAAAAAACATTCATTTCAAAGAATTCCAAGCTCTACATATTTCTTTAATTAAAGAAAAAAATCGGTCGCGTGTGAATTTTGCTAAACATAGCAGCTCGAACAAAAATATGTAGTCATGCGTCTTATGAAAAATGTTTTCTCGTACTCAACAATAATAAATTAAATAAACACATAAAATAGAACATGTCTGAGCAAAAATTTTTAGTCGCTATTTTTAAGTAGATATACACTTTATATATGTTTTTAATATTTGAACAATTTGGCATATTGTTTGAAAATGTGATACAGTAATTTGTTTTGTTGTTTTTTTAAGCGCATTTATAAGTCGTTTGGCCACGGCCGGTGCAGCGATAAATATTGGATTCACCTGTAAAGTAAAATTTATATTAATTGCGACGCGTTTCGGTGCCTTTTTTCATGCCAAATATTTATTTCATTTTCCATACGATATATTTTTTTTATAAATATTCATCATTTCTTGGGTTTTGAATGTGTGCCTTTTGCGCATTTTGTGTTTTACTGCTCGCACTTCGGCCGAGCATAAATATGTATGAAAGAAGCAAAACCAAAAAGTGAGATAAAATGCAAATACAACAAATACAAAGCGTGCTTGCTCCATTTCACCGATTCGTTGGCAATGCGCAACAGCGGCAATGTGCACTGCGTCACTGACCGCGCTGACCAACAGACCAGCGGATGAACAAAAGCAGCGGGCAACGGACGGGCCGACCGACTGGAGCTGAGTTGAGTGGAGTTAGAGGCGGCAGATGAGCTGGGCGGAATGGTCGGACAGCCGCACGGTCAGACCGTCCGCCGACGGACGGACATTGGTGCGGAGCACGCGTGGTTTAACTCATACGCCGTAGTCGCTGCCGTGGCCGTTGCTGCCGGTGTTGCTGTTGTTTTTATTATTATTATTTTTGTTGTTATTGCTGCTGCTGTTGCTTTGCCACATTTTCGCCTGCTTGGCTTCATTATTAATGTGAGAATTTTAAAATTTATTAGCCTCAGTTTTTAGTATAAGTTTTGGTCTTTGATTTTGACGCGTTCTCGCTCGCTCGCGCGGTCGCTCGCTCTTTTCCGCTTGGCCGCTTGTTTATCTCGTCTGATTTTAGTTATTTAACGTTGATTTCTGTTGATTTTAGTTTCTTTAATTTTTCCGTTTTTAATAAAAACACTGCAGTGGCATTGCTAAGCACACAACAACAACGAAATAATTTAAAAAATTTAACAAACAAACATAAAGTCGAAAGATTAAAGCAGTGTGAACCTCAGCGCTGCAGCACATATTTTAGTTGTTGTTGCTTGTTGTTTAATTTATGGATTAGGCTAAAGTTTAGTTAATTTTGTTTTGGATTAAAAATCTAATTTAGTAGTCTTAGTTGCGGCTGAAAATCCATTGTTGGTGCAGATTTTTACTAGATACCAAATAAATATTAGCTTAGTTTATACAAATTCCGTTGCTCCCAAACATTTCACACTTGCTTTAAAATGTTTGCACTTCTTGTTTTTGTTGTTTGAATTTCTTCACCCTGCCTGCGATTTGCTGTTGTGCGCTGAATGCGCGCGCCTGCGCACAGTTTCCGCAATTTGCGCGCCGCACCGCTCTTCGCGCTCCATCAGTGCCACAAATAAAATGCGCATTAAATCATTGTCCTGCAGGCTTTTAAGTCATTATCGATAAAATTCAACATAAATCCGAAAACCGAAAATTTGTTTTATGTGCTCACATGCAGATACAAATATTTCTTTGCGGCTGCAGTTGGCGCTGTTGTTGGGTCTTGCGATTTTTGTTACTGTTCTTATTGTTTTTTCTTTTGTGTCAATTTGTTTGTCCACATGTAGGCGGCCATATGTATGTGTGTGTTCGAACAAGGTTGTTGTGGCATATGTTTGACTAATTTTCCCCATTTAGCTGCAGGAATACCTTTGAAATTTTGAACGTTGCGCTCCATTAGAGAGACATGGCGTTCAGTGTTTGGTCATCACCAGAAAGGCCGAAATAAAAATCTGGATATTTGTTTTTCAGTATCGAATTCTACACAGTAAATAAAATTTGCATAATTATACATTGGACGTTAAGTAGAATTGAAAAGTAGGTTCCGTTTAATTTGTTTTGCTCATTGTTTTACTATTTAGTTTAGTTCTACCTGATAAAGGCTGTGTTACCTACAGCAAAATGTAAATTAACAGAGCATAACAAAAACTGGTTAGCTAACCCATGAACCAGTTAGTGCTAACATGAAATAATACTAAATATACTAACTACCAAAAATACTAACTTATACCAATAGTAACTAACTAAATGATACTAATACTAAAATATGTATTAATTAAAGTTAACAAAAACTGGTTAGCCTTAATCCATTTACTAGTTAGTGCTAATATCAACTAATTGAAGTAAGTAATACTTCATCTAAACTAAAATTAAATTAAAATTAAATTAAAACTAAATTAAAATTAAATTAAAATTACATTAAAATTAAATTAAAATTACATTAAAATTAACAAAAACTAGTTAGCACTAACCCATTAACCAGTTAGTGCTAACATGAACTAAATTAATGTTTCTGCAAATACAAAAATGTGCTTTATTAAAGATAACATGATAATGTGCTTTATTAAAGATAAAAACTGGTTAGCTTCAATGTGCTACTTTTTACTGGTAACCCAACTAACTTACATACTTCAACTAAAATTAAATTAAATTAACTAAAGATAACAAAACTGGTTAGCACTAACCCATTAAACAGTTAGTGCTAACTTGAACTAAATTAATGTTTCTACTAACACTAAAATGCGTATTCATTAAAGATAACAAAAACTGGTTGTCTCTAATGCGTTAACTAGTTAGTGCTAACCTCAACCAAACTAAAATTAAACTAAAATGTGTGTTAACTAAAGATAAGAAACATTGGTTAGCACTAACCCATTAATCAGTTAGTGCTAACTTGAACTAAATTAATGTTTCTACAAATACTAAAATGCGTATTAATTAAAGATAAAAACTGGTTAATACATTAACTAGTTAGTGCTAACCTCAACTAAACTAAAGTTAAACTAAAATGTGTGTTAACTAAAGATAAGAAAAATTGGTTAGCACTAACCCATTAACCAGTTAGTGCTAACTTGAACTAAATTAATGTTTCTACAAATACTAAAATGCGTATTAATTAAAGATTAAAAACTGGTTAATGCATTAACTAGTTAGTGCTAACCTCAACCAAACTAAAATTAAACTAAAATGTGTGTTAACTAAAGATAAGAAAAATTGGTTAGCACTAACCTATTAAACAGTTAGTGCTAAATTGAACTAAATTAATGTTTCTACAAATACTAAAATGCGTATAAATTAAAGATAAAAAACTGGTTAATGCATTAACTAGTTAGTGCTAACATCAACTAAACTAAAATTAAACTAAAATGTGTGTAACTAAGGATAAGAAAAACGTTGTATCCTTAAAATATTAACTAGTTAATGCTAACCACAACTAAGTTAAACCCAAATTAAAATACAACCTAAATAAAAACTAACGATAACAAAAACTGGTTAGCTCTAACCCATTAACCAGTTAGTGCTAACTTGAACTAAACTAGTGTTTCTACAAATACTAAAATGTGTATTAAAGTTAACAAAAACTGGTTAGATTCAAAGTATTAGGTAGTGCTAACCTCAATCAAGTAAACTAAAATTAAATTGTAATAAACCATGAACCAGTTAGTGCTAACTTGAAATATTACTAAATATACTAATAAAAAGTACTAAATAATACTAACTAATACTAAAATGCGTATTAATTAAAAATAACAAAAACTGGTTAGCACTAACCCATTAACCAGTTAGTACTAACTAAATATTACTAAATATACCAAAAAAATACTAAAAAATACTAACTAATTCTAAAATGTGTATTAATTAAAAATTAAAAAAAACTAGTTAGCACTAACACATTAACCAGTTAGTACTAACATGAACTAAACGAATGTTTCTATTAACACCAAAATGTGAATAAACTAAAAATAACAAAATCGGCTAGTGCTATCGTATTATTCACTTAGTGTGAGCTTTAACTCAACCGAAGTTGATTTCTTCTAATGAGCAGAGACAATACTTTTATATTAGTGGAATTTTTCTGCAAGCATCAAGCATAAGCACCAAAAAAGTGAGGATAATTCCAGAGATGTATTGTGAGGAAGAAAGTCTCTATTAAAGAAAGTCTTTTAGCAACTGTCTTGCTTCACTCACGGCTGATTTACTATGATTGCACGATATATTAGACAGATTGTTTGCACTTGTAAAATCAGCAAAATGCAGGTAATGCTCCGTGGATTGAACTGAACCACTCAGCACTGACACCAATTTCTATTGTTCTCCGGCACGAATTGCACGCACCGGTGCCACAACCGCACACAAATGTCTTACATGAAACGATTAAAAATATAAATTATGACATTGTGGTGCGTCTTTGACATGTCTGACCTTGAGCAAAATGGCCCAAACACTAACGACCGAGAATGAGAAATGGTCGTGCAGAGTCAGCAACAATCCTCGGTTGCTTTGCACTTTTCACGTGCCGCAGTCGTCAATTCTCTTCGCATATTTTCACATAATGGGTGCCAATTATGGCCTCGCCTTCACTTTTGGCGGTGCTGCGTTGTGTCGTCACATTGCGTCACCGTAATAAAGTCGCCTCAATTGTGGTTCGCACGTACTTGCCGTCAAACCAGAAATATTCGATGTCGGTAAATACTGATCTGACTGTTAAAGACAGAGTCGGCTTCTTCGAAGTGCAGTTTTCAAATAATTTGTTGCAATTCATGCATTCAAGGACAAGTTGAGCGTTAAAGCTGAGAGTTGAATTGAAATGCAGTGCATGCAATTGTTGTTGGTGTGCATGAGGCCGGGTGAAATTTGTCTCATTACCTAATGCAATATTTTAGGTTTGAAATATATTGCTTGGTTGGTTGAAACTGGCAAACATGCCATTAAAAGTGTTTTTTGTAATTTGATTTAATTTAAACTTTCGTTCGTTGGCGCATAACGTCGCTGAGAGTGGCATGTCGGCACAATCTGAGGGGCGGAAAACTTTCTAGCGGCCACTTGCCACTCACCCCAAGCACATTTTTAGACACATTTCAACACAAACGTTGGGACGGCGGCGACCGACACGCACTCGGCTTCCTGCATGCAATAATTTCTAGCAATCTAAAAATTATTTTTACACTAAAAGCAAAAACCGGTGAGGTGGAAAATACAACGAAAACATTTGAGTGAATTGAATTAAATGGCAGAAGTGCGTCATTTGCATTCACACACACACACACACAAGCATTCACTGGCGAATGCATGTGGATCACATAGAAAGTGTGGGAGGATTGCTTATATGCAACAGTTTTTTTTTAAGTGTATACTAGTGTGTGTGTGTATTGCATTGTGCTGACACACACTTTTACTTCATACAAAGTTATTCATACAAAGTCTTGAAGCAGAAGGAGTCATGAATGGAGTGCAACAATATATTTGTTTGTCTTCAGGACTACGAAAAATATCGACCAAGCTATATTCGTAACCATGTCTGAGCATCTACCGATCGTCTGATGGACCCCATAAATTTCAAACTATTTGAACGAATATCAAAATATTTCGAATAAACCGATTGCTACAACTCTTTACTACAAAAAACTTTAGAAATTACAAACACAACAACACTCTACCTTTCTTTGATGATTGCCCAACACTGACCAACTTTTGAGTTTATTTTAAAACAGCAAAACATTCCCGTAGGTTGCTGTTCGTACGTTCAGTTGGGCCGACACTAAAAATGTCTCACACAGGCAGACCAAAACAACAACGAAACGAAGCCAAAAGACGCGCCGCATGTACGAGTATGTATGGGTTTATACGAGTATGTGTGTGTGTGTAGATATATTTTTTTGTGAACTATTTATGCAGATTTGAGTAAGATTCTGATTTTAATAATGATTTATTTATTGTTAATAATTCACCGGTGGTGGCCCCGACTGTCGTATTTTGTTTGTTGTTGTTATTATTGTCCGTTTTTGGTGGTTGGCATAATGACCGCCGCTTTGTTGTTGCAGTTGTTGTCAAGCGTTGCCGCGTTGAAAACATTACCATTGATTATGATTGCCGCTGTGCGAGAATTTCCCTTTTTAAGTGCTTTGTTGCCGACTTTTTTTGCCAATGAGATTTCAATTTTTTGTGGATTTTATTTTCTTTGGCGAGTTGATTTCATACCTCATGAGCAATGTTGTTGTTAAGTGGTTAATGAAAAGTAAAATTTGTAATTAAAACAATTGGACTTGTTGATATTTCGTCTGGGTTGCCGTTCATTTTTTTTTAAGTGCTAAATGATTCTTTGTAGTTGTAAAAGAAAGGGAGGCAAACTAGTTTTTAAAGTTGTAAAGTGTTTTTATGGTTTTGAGAAGTTTGTTTTTTGGGTTTTCAAGAGTTTTTAAAGTTTTAAAGTGCTTTTATGGTTTTTTGATTACTACCGAAGTATAGAATTATACACAAAAGTGAGAAAGACCTGGCTTAGTCAATAAGATTTGTAATGAAAAGTAAAATTTGAAATTAAAAAATTTAGCGTGTTGATATTTCCTCTGGGTTGCCGTTCAGTTTTTTTTTAAGTTGCAAATGGTTTTTTGTAGTTGTTAAAAGAAAGGGAGTCAAAATATTTTTTAAAGTTTTTAAAGTGTTTTTATGGTTTTGTAAAGTTTGTTTTTTGGGGTTTTCAAGAGTTATCAAAGTTTTAAAGTGCTTTTATGGTTTTACAAAATTTTGATTACTACCGAAGTTTAGAATTATGTACGAACGTGAGAAACACCTGGCTTAGTTAATAAGATTTGCAAAGGTAAAATTACATATAGTAGATATGGTTAAGTAGATATTATAATAAAATAAATTTTATACTCTTTTTGGGCATTGATGTAAAATTCTAATACATACATCTATATTCTTCTCGTATTTTTGTGAAGGAAATTGTATTGAAAAATGTCTTTTTTAGATTCTAAAATCAGTGATTAACATTTTTATATAAAAATTGTGTTCATTGGTTGATTTAAATGTGTCCAGAGACTATTGGGTTGTACTTAAAACCGGTTCTCAGACATTGCAGTTACTTCACACATTTGCTTTATGTGTTTGTGTGTATATCTAAAATGGTTAAAAACCGGTTTCCACTTCCATATTTCATGCAATTTAACCCGCTACAGATTTTTACTGGGGAAAGTTAAAATTTTAAATTTTACATTTTAGGCTTCTATGTGGCTTTATTAGCAACATTCCATAAACAATTTTTTAATTTTTATACTCGGACCCTGTTTTTTAGAGTGTTTTTCTATGAGAGCAACCACATCGTTGTGGCTGTATTAACCCTTATTCTCATACCCGGGTACCCGGGTGCCCACTGCGATGTATTTTCGTGAAAAAAACTGACAAATAATGAAAATTTTTTTTTTACCTTCCGGTTCCTCGTTATTTAGGTGAAAAGCGAACAAATCATATATTTAAAAAATTTTGTTTTCTATTTTTTTTATTTTTATTTTTTTTTATTTTTTATTTTTTTATTATTTTATTTTTTCTCAAATACTCAACAACAATGTATATTTTAGAAAAAAAATTTTATAAACACTTTTTAATTAACAAAATATTGAAAACTTAAAAATTTCATGAAATGGGTACCCGGGTACCCCGGGTGCCAAACGACGTTAGTAAGTTTGGGTATGAGAATAAGGGTTAATTACTTAAACATAAAACTTTTTACGCATAACGAAAATTTGAATATTTCTTCATTTACTACAGCCAAAATTACAAAAAAAAAGTATCTAAATTGAAAGAAAACGTCAAATTAAAAAGATATCAAATTTACTGCTTCTTCTTCCTTTACTTTGTCAATATATACCATTAAAAAAACGTGTATACTTCTCTTCTTTAAACTTAAATATTCAGTTTATTAATTTCGTATTTTTCCTAAAACTTCAAACTATTCTAAGGACCACAAAAAAAATGTATTCTTGAAACCACAGAGGGTTCAGACGTCCACAAAGTAGCATGTTGCCATATGGCAACAAAATAGCGAAAGGGTTAACGACGTTGAATTTATTGTAAAATTTCCTCTATGTCAAGAAAAAAGTATAATTTTTCAACAAACAGTTTACTTACTAACTTCATCGACAAGTTGTTACTCCGACCCGATTCGAAGGTTGTTGAATAGAACTAAAGTATGGTATTGGCTAGACGTCTTAGTGGTATGATCTATATTTTAAATTACAAAAGACCGGTACTTGATTGCTTAAAAAGACGTGAAAATTTTCTGAAAAATTGAACCGCAAATGTTAAGTTTTCATATATAGTAGACTGTGTAACGATGTCAGAAATTCTTTAAAAGATTAAAATTTATTGACAAATTGCAGCCCATACAATTTTGCAGTTAATTAGTTGATCAAAAAAAGGTGAGACAACTCATAAAAGTTAATTTTTTTTTGTGTAGGTGTTATGTCTTCTTTGAAATGTGGCAATATTTTCGAAAGATCATACCACATACAGTGCGTTTCAAAATTAAGTGTTGGCCATATCTTTTTAACTGTAGAAGTTTGCCATGGTTTTAATATCAGATCATCTTCTGTATTAAAATACCGTTTTTGCATGTGTTTCTGTTTTCTTAGTTGGGTACAAGTTTTCGCGGAAATATCAAGAATTAAAAATGAGTGCTGTATTTAAAAAAAATTTTCAAAGTAGTGTTTTTGGTAAACCATCCAAATGGTCTAAAAATGAATCCTCCACAAGTCGCAAAATACACAAAAACATCAGTTTAATTTGTGAGGCAGTGGGTCAGTCGATTCAAAGAGTT
The DNA here is from genome assembly GCA_964056695.1 of Melieria picta. Classification (NCBI taxonomy): domain Eukaryota; kingdom Metazoa; phylum Arthropoda; class Insecta; order Diptera; family Ulidiidae; genus Melieria; species Melieria picta. The sequence continues at coordinate 141,739,337 of OZ057398.1, forward strand.
CGAAAATGTTGACGACGAGCCACGGAGAGGCAGGAAGAGAACCACTCAGAACAAAGCGGATAAGGCGATAGTACGGATGTTTGATAACACTCCAACTCTTAGCCTGAAGCAAACGAAAGAAAGATTGTCGCAGAAGAGAGTCGAAGTATCAACGGCCACTATTCAAAAAATAAGTTAACTAAATGAACTTAAAAATAACACTAATAAATTGAATAATTTTAAATTTATTCACGTTTTTAAATTCGAAATGTTTCCGCAAAATTCCTTTCGAAAGTTCCCTCGGACTGCGCTACTGTCTCGAATGTTGGGTATTTCCCAGAACACTGCACCGGCAATTAGAGAACTGCATGCGCCCATTACCAGCCACTGCGCATAGGTACCGACGATCATAATGAGAATGGAATTGTGCGCACCGTAATCGCTCGCAGCATTCCTGTTTCGTTTCCCACAAACTGCTCCGCCTAAGATGCAGCGAAAATTTCAGCAAAGTGCAACTCGCATTCGAACGAGAAGAGCACAGAGAGCATCACACAATAACCTACAAATTGATTTCGAAATCGATTGAAATAATCAAACTGTATCGGTGGAAATTGCGATAGACGCGCCGCAGAAGGGTCGGCCGTCGGCGCAACAGAACTCGGAACTTGGACAGCGGGTCGGTATGCAAACCACTGTGCGCACAGCAATAATAATAATAAGGCGGCAATTTAGATAAACATCACTCAAATCACAACGATTTATGGTGTCGCTGTCGCGCTGATGTTGCGCCGCTGCATCCAGCTGGCTACTGCCACGAACCAGTGTTGCTCGCGCTCGATGGTTCGGGCATGCCGCCGCCGACTGCCTGCTTACGATTTATGGCGTGTTGCGCGCGTTTGTTTAACAATTTTCGATTTTATTTCTTGATTTTTTCAACAATTCTCCGCCTTAAACGGATGCGTGGCGGCGCGTTTTTTGAGCGCCACAACAGTGTCTACCTTGTGTCGCATGTGCACTGCAGACGCGACGAGGAGTGCGGAAAATGTGAGCCATGGTCACTGGGCCAGTGTGGCAAACGTGCAGCATTTAATTCGCTGGCACTGGGCTGCTTTCGACTTTTAAATGCACACAAATTTCATGCAAGCAACGCAGTTAAATTTTGAGCATTGTTGCAATTTACTGTCATTGTTGTTATTGTTGTTATAATTTACTTATGCAGCTTGAGAAAGTTTGAAAGCGACTGTTGTACATTAGTGTCAATTTAATGTTTCCTTAATGACTTCTGCGCGTAGGCGAAGGTTATGAAAGAGAACTGCAGAATGAGGAACGAAAGAGGGAATTTTAACTGTTGGTATTGACAACTTGTTATCAGTTGGTGGTCATATTTTCCTGTTGTTGCGAAAGGGTTGTGAAGCGATAGCAAATGTCCGCACGAAAAGTTGAAAAACAAAACGTGGCTGAGGAAATTTTAATGACCAGAAGTTGGGCAGCTGAGAATGACTGCACTTGAGAAGAATTTTAAAGGCAACAGTTGAAGCATTAATCTGAGTTTGAATTATAATAATTAACATCCATTTTCATAATCAAGAGTTTGAGCTGAAATATATTTTTAAATTAACTAAATGTTTGATTAATTAATAACAAATTTAAAGTGAAAGATTTGGGATGTATTTACTTAGATATGGGAATTAAATTAAATAATTTTAAATTTCTTAGTTTAATTAGTTACTTAAAATTTAAATTCAAATTGAAATTATTCAAATGTTTGAATAATTAGTAACCTATTTTATATAATAGATTTGGCATGCACTTACTTAGATAATGGTAGTTAATTTAAAAATAATTTTAAATTTCTTAGTTTAATTGGTTTCTAATCATTTTAATTCAAATTGAAATTATTTAAATGCTTGATTAATTACTAATTCATTTTAAGTGAAATATTTGGGATGCATTTACTCAGATAATGGTAATTAATAAAAAAAATAATTTTAAATTTCTTAGTTTAATTGGTTACTTAAAATTTTAATTCAAATTGAAATTATTTAAATGTTTGATAAATTAAAAACTAATTTTAAATAATAGATTTGGTTGGATACATTAATGGTAGTTAATTTAAAAATAATTTTAAATTTCTTAGTTTAATTGGTTTCTAATAATTTTAATTCAAAATGAAATTATTTAAATGCTTGATTAATTACTAATTCATTTTAAGTGAAATATTTGGGATTCATTTACTTAGATATGGGAATTAATTTAAAAATAGTTTTAAATGTCTTATTTTAATTAGTTACTTAAAATTTCAATTCAAATTTAAATTATTTAAATGTTTGATTAATTAATAACTAATTTTAAGTGAAGGATTTTGGCTGCATTTACTTAGATAATGGTAATTAGTTTAAAAATAATTTTAAATTTCTTAGTTTAATCGGTTTCTAAGAACTTTGATTCAAATCGAAATTATTTAAATTATTTAAATGTTTGATTAATTTATGATTCATTTTAAATAATAGATTTGGAATGCACTTACTTAGATAATGGTAGTTAGTTTAAAAATAATTTTAAATTTTTAGTTTAATTGATTTCGAATAATTTTAATTTAAATTGAAATGTTTGATTAATTACTAACTAATTTTAAGTGAAATATTTGGTATGCATTTACATGCTTAGATAATATTTAATAATATCTAAAAATAATTTTTAATTTCTTAGCTTAATTGGTTTCTTAGAATTCTAATTCAAATTGGAAATTATTTAAATGTTTGATTTATTAATAATTATTTCTAAGTGAAAGATTTAGGATGCATTTACTTAGATAATGGTAATTAATGTAAAAATTATTTAAAAACTTTTAGTTTAATTTGCTTCTTAGAATTTTACTTCAAATTGAAATTATTTAAATGTTTGATTAATTAATAATTAATTCCAAGTGAAAGGATGCATTTACTTAGATAATAGTAATTAATTCAAAAATAATGTAAATTTCTTAGTTTAATTGGTTTCTTAGAATTTTTAATTTTAATTTTAAGTAAAAACTTGCGGTAATTAATTTACTAACTAATGGTAATTAATTTAAAATTTATTTTAAAATTTTTAATTTAGTGAATTAATTAACTTAAACATATTTTTTTAATTTTTAATTTAATTGGTTTCTTAGAATTTGAATTCAATTTGAAATTATTTTAATGTTTGATTTATTAATAATTCAGTTTAGGTGAAAGATTTGGGATGCATTTACTTAGACAAAATAATTTTAAATTTCTTAGTTTAATTGGTTTCTTAGAATTTTAATTCAAATTGATGATTTAAATGTTTGATTTATTAATAATTCATTTTAAGTGAAAGATTTCGGACGCATTTATTTACAAATAATAAAAAAAAAATTTTATTTCTTAGTTTAATTACTTGCAAATGATTAAATTTGCAAATAATTTGTTAGTCATGTGTTTCAATCGTTCAATTTTAAATCTCATAAACGAATCAATCTTTCCATTGATCAATCGATCTGAAATGAAACTTCTGAGTCCTACATTGTAGACCAACTTCTGTGACTATTTAACGATACCATAAAATCATAATTTCCCTTTAACCTTTCGAGGGCGCCGACTATCTCCGACCATGACTCTGACTCTCTGTCCGCTTTGTCAGCGTCTCAATATTTACTCCCGGCTAATTGAAAGTGTGTAAGTATTGCGCTCTTTAGTCGTATTTGTTTATTCTAATAATGAAAAGAAAAACGAAAAGTGGAAGTCGACGGCGACGAGCGTATGAAATTAATATTTTCTTTAAGCACACAGACGGGCGGATACCCGCAGATACCCGCACTAGACGCTGTACGCGCTGACTCGCCTAGCTACATGTGGCCTGCATGTTGTAGATACACTTTGTGTATTTATTTGGGTCGGCAATTAAGATTTATATCAGCACAACTTTGATGAGCAATAAAAACTCAGCAAAGTGCAAACAAGCCTCCTGCACTGCCGCCGTGTGGGCCGCTTTTCAGATTCCGCACACAGCGCCGAAAGCTTCCCAGCTCACTATCAGCGTAACGCGTCGGGCGTCGGCCAGTAGTAAATCTTCAAAATTATATTTGATCTTGTTAGCTTTTTTCGGTTTTCCATCTTTTCCCATTTTGTGTTTGTTTTTTTACGTTCGGGCGTGTATTGTGTGGCTTAGCTTCCGTCTGCGCACTACTCGCCGCGCATTGGCATCTGCGAGTGACTGTGTGTGTGTGTGTGTGTGTTTGGCTGCTCTCGCGGTGGTTGCGAGCAGCGGCTTTGAAGTGCACCATAAAAATCATTTTAATGTGAATTTTATTCATCTGTAAACGGCCGTTTCGAGCACTTGATAAATAGATATGAAACGCTTACACCTTGCTGCCGTTCTCCTCGAGCACCGACACCCCTTTTGCGGTCCGACAGCAACACAGACAACCAACAACTATTCACTTTTGGCTGCATGAAGAAGGCTGTGGCGGCCAGGCAGACGGCGAGACAGACTGATGGCTTTGCGGCATAAAGTGTGCAGCGTGCAGCATGTGGCACGTTGCACATTAGCGCGCTGGCATCTTTTCTTCAGACTTTGAAGTGGTCGTGGCAGTTTTTGCTGTTGCTACACTATCGCATTCTTCATGCCGCAAATGTTTAATTTCCACAAAGCACACGCACACACATACATTTTCACTCTCATTGTGATAAATGGTGCAAACAGCTTTGCGTTTATGCTGCAAAGAGGTTTTAGATTTTATCGTCGCCTATGGCTGAGCAGCTTCGCTGATAATGGAATGTTCGAATGTGGTCAACAGATTTTCAAGCTCAAGTCTGATAGCATTTTTTGAGTTGTTGTGCTTAAAATTTCCGTCTTTCTTTCTATTGCAAATTAATTACAATAAAACAAATAATTACACTGTGCGTGAAATTTACCCTAAAAAATTCAGACATGGGGGGGACCTACTGAGCGACTTTCTATAGGTATATTGAGTTGAGATCCACCAGCCGTTTGGCTGGTTTGGCTCTAGTTGAAGAGAAATCCGACTTTGAAGTTTGCTCATTTTATTCGAGTTCGTCGGTTAAATCTTCGAACGTGTAAATGCTAATAGGTCCTAAATCGTTCCGAATATCGCCATACTCTCTTCAGAAATTTTGTAGATATTTTAACGACCAACAAATTTGCTTAAGATACCAATCCAAAAAAAATACATTCAAACTGTGTTTTCGACAAAAATGCCCAAAAACTCCACTTTCGTCGAGGCATAAATGTAGTATAGCGAACCCTCGTGAAAAAAATAAATGAGTATACTTTTATATAGAGGGTTGGCTCCTGCAGCTAACAAACTAAAAATTTTGCCTGGGAAACGCCCATAAAAGGCGTGGCTCGGGGTCAAAGCTCAAAGTTTTTATCAATTAATCTCCAACTGATTTACACGATATGGGTATCAAACGAAAGGTATTTTTCATACCTTTCTTTTGATGTGCAACATTAGATACGTAAGATGTACTAATAAAAAGTTGTAAGCGAAAAAAACATTTTTTTATAAAATTTTTTTTTTAACGGATTTTTTTCTCGAAAAAATCTATTACTAAGGTACAATAAGTTTGCTACCATATTGTAGCCTGTGAAATTCCCTTTAAAATGACTTAAATAGAAAATTGAATTGTTGTAATTATTTGCACCCACCCTTCCACTTTTGATGCGGTTTTTACATGTTTTCGTTTTATATATATTTGTGCATTTGTTGTTTTATATTTTCGTGCATTTGTTTGATTTTTTCAAGTGCATAAAATGTGTGTGAAAATTGCGTTTGCACAGCCAGTCGGCTGGCAGCTGGCAGCCGGCTCCGCTTGTGGGGCGCCAGGCGCAGCATATTTAAATACACACGTGGTTTATCGCTGCCATTAAATCAAATTTTTATACTTTGCTCCATATGCGAGTTTGCGTCGCTCCCTCTTGCTCTGCCAAAGCACCAACAGTGGCAATTTGATTGTTTACATTTGGCACTTTCACGGTGTAAACAAATGCGCGCACAGGCACAACAAAATTCTGAAAAAAGAAAACCACAGAAAAAATTAATAAACCAGAGCAGCAGTGAATGGAATTTTTCACAGGTTTTTGACTGCCGCTGTACACAAACACACATATACATACACTCAAAGATAAATAGAGTAAAATTAATGAACGGAGGACAGTTTTTGTGCTCCTTTTATTTTCTGTGAAGAAAAACTTGAATTATTTATTGTATACAAATTTTTATAAAATACTTAGAAATTCTTTCCATAATAACTTTTTCCCACTTTTACTATTTTCAGGTAAGATAAGATCAGATTTAACACAATATGGCGGAATATCAACAGACATGGGTAAGAAATTTTTCACTTTTTTATTTTGTTAATTTTGTTTGCTTATTTGTATATTTTTAAAATTATTTTAAAATAGTTGTGTTTGTAATTGGTGTTAATTTTGTGTTAACAAAAAATTGCAAAAGTGCAAACTAACCAAAAAGCTCTGCTTTCGAATGGTGTTGGGCTTAGTATACTTTTAGGCGCCCAAACTAGCACTTTAAGTTTATGCAAAGCGATTAATATCGGCCGAGAAGTAAAGAAAAAGTAAACAAACAAATTTGTACGCAGTTGCAGTTGAACCGGACACATCACACGTTGCTGCTGCGAAATTAGTTTTACGTTTTGTTTTGTTTGTTCGTTACAATTTTATTTTGCAAATTTCTTGCTTACTCGACTCGACTCTTCCCAACAAGGCTTAAATGCTTTTGACTGCTTCGCTGCTGGCGCTGATAGCCGACCAAAGGAACAACACCTACAACGCACCTAAAGTGGCAGGCAGCCTTGTAATGGATTGCGGCTGGCTGGCAGATAAGCCAACAAAGCGCCCAGCTTTGGCGAAATGCCACAAAGCGGCGGCCAGCGCGCATAATGACTGCGCAGGCGCGCGCGCGCGTGCACATGCTTTGATAGCGATAATGGCCATCGACTTGCTACCACACTTTTCTGATGTAGCTGCTAGACGCGATCTACTCGCACTGGCTCCGTTGTTCGGTCCGTTCGCTCATCTGTTCGGGATGCAAGATTGGCGCGCGTTGACCGCAAATGAGCGCAATTTGTTGTTATGGTCTGTGAGTGTGGAAATGATTGATTCACGCGGTTTCTGTAGGGCAATGCGGTGCGGCGATTTGTGGCAGAGTTGTAGTGCAGAATGCAGTGCAGTGGGAAGATGTTGTTGTGATTGCATTACGACGCTGCATTGTTGGAGCTGATTTGTATTCATATTTGTTGCATGATTTGCTGCAAGATTGATGCTGCACAGGGTGCTGCTTCTAATCTTAGTTTGGAATTGTTCACTTAAGTTTTAAAATTCTTGTAAAATCCATTTATTGATTCTTAACCCTTTCGACCCCGAATTTTACCCTGTGTGTTGATATTACTTTTTTGTATTTAAATCATGAAAAATTTACCTAAAAAGTGTGCACACAACATTTGAAGTGGCCACGTCTATTTGTTAGAGTTCTAGAGCTAGTTTATTTTTGAACAATTTTAGCTTAAAACGGGTTAAATAAATTGTGTATAAATATTTTTTAGTTACAGAAAAATTATTTAATATTTATGGAAAAATACAAAATTATCACTTTTTGATTTTATTTAACCATTATTAAAGAAACCGGGTTTTGATCAAACGCGCCCAATGCGTAGACTTCAATTAGAACACAAACTTTCCCTGATATCGCTGAAAAATTATTGAAAAATATTTTGGGGGCAACAGTAAAATTTTTGTCAACATTTTTTTAATTACAAAAAAATTTTTTTATATTTATGGAAAAATACAAAATTATCACTTTTTGATTTTATTTAACCATTATTAAAGAAACAGGGTTTTGATCAAACGCGCCCAATTCATAGACTTCAATTAGAACACAAACTTTCCCTGATATCGCTGCAAATTACACTACTCGACAAAAAATGGGTTCATCGCGTGCTCCTAAAAACAAAAGTATTTTTTACTGAAACTGAACTGAAACTGAAAATCAAAAAATTTTCTTAAGATGCGTTTTCGAAAAATCTTCGAAAAACACGTTTTTCCCCTCTTATTTCAGGACCAAAATATGTCAGGTATGCAAAACATAAATGTTTTGGATCTCAGTATGCAGATTCATACATCTAAATTATTTTCTATTTCAAAGTGCTGAAAGTTCAGAATAGAAAATTAAGTTAAGAGGAGACAATTTTCCTTTTTCATTTGATACCCATTTCTTCATCATTGCACAATCGCAAATATTAAAAAAATATTTGAAATGTGTATGTCGTTAAAAATTTAAAGTCCTTTAAAAAGGTTTTTGGGTCAGAAAATGAAAAACTGACTATGCCAGGATAGTATAACTTACCTCTAGTTTCACGTCTATATCAACATTTGGATAGGTCTCGGCAAAAAAAAAATTGTTTCGCACGGTGTAATAAATGTAAAGTTGGTGTTTTCACTCAGTGCATCATAACTTTGTTATTTTTCTTTCAATTCTATTGATGTTAAGCTTAATATTTGCTCAAATAATATATCTTTCATCTTAGATTTTAAAACCAGAGGAGATCATTTATTTTATCTAAAAAAAAACGATTCGAAAATTTATGATATTTGAAAATGGTCGAAAAATTCACTTTTTTACAACTTTCATCGTCAGTAACTTCCCTAAATCTCACTTTTGGATTTGGACAATCTATATATCGTTGGAAAGGTTAGTTAATTGCCTTCTGAACGACGGCCCACTTTTGTTAGTAGGATGGTTGGTTTACGAGATATGTGCTCATAACTGAAATAAGAGGGGAAAAACGTATTTTTCGAAGGTTTTTCGAAAACGCTTCTTAAGAAAATTTTTTGATTTTCAGTATCGTGTTCAGCAGCCGAAGATTAGTCTAAAAAATACTTTTATTTTTAGGAGCATTTTTCGTGTCGAGTAGTGTTATTGGAAATTAGTTTGGGGATAACAGTACAATTTTTGTAATTTTCTTTGAATTCACTTCTAAAAATATTAATTTGTTGGTGCCTACTTAAATTAAACCCATAAATTAATTGTAGCTTTTGCTATCAGATGACAAATAGGTGAAGTTGCTCTCAGGCAACTTTGGGGTCGAAAGAGTTGAGTTATTTGCATTTCACAAAATAGTGCAATGAATTTATTTGTTTTAATTACATCAATCAAACCACGGTCAATCAAATCAAACTAAATTTTAAAAAATATATATTTTTTATACTCTTATCGTACACGGAAAATGCCGAATTGCCCTAAATCTGATTTGATGTTCGGCGCCCACCTGTAACCTGTTTGTGTACACAGCTCGCAGCGGCTTAGTTGCGCAATCGTTTGCCGCCGCCGCCGCTTACATCGGCAGTCAACCAATAAACACCAACATTTTATTGCAGCGATAATAAAAAATGCATTTCATATCGCGGCGCAAATGTGTGGCACAAGCCAGTCGAGTTGAGTCGAGTTGAGTCGAGTCGAGTCCAGTTCAGTTGTGTGCTTGTCGCCAGTTGTCGTCGGCGTTGTTGTTGTTGACATTGAACATGACATTCCCGCTGCCAAAGTGTTCATCATAAAATAATGAAATGGCCACTTAATTGAATTTAATTTAACTTTAATGCATGTTCATGCCACATTAAGAGGAACAGCGTCGAGCGTCGCTGCCACTTCATATGCAAAGGTGTTGCGCCAATTGGCGCTGTGGGTGCTGCACCTGAGCGCAGCTGCAGCTTGAGGGATTTTCGTGCGCGGCGTTGCATGCTTAGCGGTTATGAAAAAAAGGCAAAAAACAAAAAAAAAAGAGTTGACAAATAAAAAAAATGGAAAAAATGCAAAAGAATGTTAGGGTCCTCACGCGGCGCGCGCAAGAAACGTTGACAGGGTAGGGAGGGGGGCTGGTCAGGCGGCGGCAAAGTCAACCTGTGAAAGCGGTTCATAATGTGACTTTTAATTTTTATCCACCTCCTAAATAGCGGTTAATGTTTGTTGTTGTTGCACGTACTATCGCTGTTACTTTCTTTGGCATTGCACCATTCCATTTTCTGAGGGTAAACAAAGGCTGTAAGTTGTGTTGTTGTTGTTTTAACTTGGCTTTTGATGTTGCTCTTGTTGTTGTTGTTGTTTCTGCTGTTATTGCAGCCGGCAATTCGAGGCAGTTAGCAAGCAACGAACACACATGTTGGCTGCATTTATTAAGCCACCGTTTTTCACGTTGTTGAGTTGCTTTGTTGGTGCTGTTGTTATTGTTGTTGCTGCGCTGGCAATGTAATAAATTTACATTCATATTGTTAATTGAATAGTTACTGTATGAAACTGCAAGCATTTATGTTGCCTACAAAAATTACAATAATTGTTTTTGTTGTTGTTATGGTTGTTTTTGCAAACGAGCGTTAAGTTGGCATAAAGAACAGCCCACATGAGCCCATTGACGTCAGCGTGATGTAGAAAAAGGTTTGAAGGCTCAAGAGCACATAACCGATTTTTATAAAATAACACAAATGAAAAGTGAAATTTTGTTTGAGTAGCAACAACAGTTAATCGTAGCGCATCTCCATCCAAACTCGGCCCAGAAATGTGGGTCACTAGGTTCGCCGTTACGCTCTATCCAAATAAATCCAAAGGCATTCATTCAATTAGCTTCAAATGTTTACAGAGCATTGAACAATTCAGCACAAAGTCTGCACAATCAAATACCTATAAATTGTTTGGCATTTTTCATATTTTAAGGGTGTGCAACGCGGCCAGCAACGATAGGCGGCAACAACAGTCAAATTAAACAGAATGGAAGGAGATAAAAACAAAGCCAAAATAACCTAAAAAGGCAGCGAAAGCAATGACAATAACAACAATAATAAACCGAATAATAACAACAACAATGACCATAAACGCCAAAAGGTGTCAACCACCCCTTTTCGTATGCACTGTTTGCACTTCGCACTGGCCACCGACTTGATCCGGTTGACAACGAACAGCAATCAGGCAACTAACATTTACACAACATAAACATAAATGTTGTGCTTTTATTGCTACTACGACTACTGTTATTATCGCATTTGTTGTTGTTATTATTGTTGTTGCTTTTGGTGGTGCAGTGAAATTTCCATAATTCATATTCATAGAGACGCGAAGTCACGTTAGACGAGAAACGAAAACGAAATTGCAACAACAGCAGACAAACAATTGCAAAGATAGACCGACCAACGGTCGTCTGTCAGTCTGCGGCGGTGGTCGGGTGGTCGGGTAGGGCGAAGAACATATGGAAAACACGCCATGTCGCCAATGCGACAAAACATGAAAATCTGCAAAGTGCAAATGCGGCAAGGTGCAAAAAGGGCTAAAACGTCGACAAGGAGCCAAGCGGCAACTGAGGGGAAGGCACGGGATGGCGACTATGCAAATAGGGAATGGAAAGTGTTGCCAGACTGATGATAAATTTTTTAGTTATTTATAAATATTTTGGGAAAACCAGACAAAGGTTCGTTCTATGTTTGTTGAAAAAAATTTCAAAACAAGTGCTTGTATAATTATAAAAAGTTAACAAGAAAGTATATAACGCCGTGCGATAAAAATAAAAAACAAAATTCACACCGAAAAAAATCCATATGGGCGTGAAACTAGAGACCAAATATAGTAATACCGCGTTCTCAGTTTTTCATTTCTGCATCCTTTGTCCTTTTAAAAGGATTTCAAAATTTTGAACGGGTTAAAAAATAAAAAAAAATATAAAAAATACTTAACCTCGTTAGAATATGGCGATATGTATATCAAATGAAAGAGAAAAGGTTTAAGAATTTCAATAAAATTGATTTTTTATCAATTTGTAAAAAAAGGATATGAAAAAGGTCCTTTAAAAATTGTAATCCTTTATACCCTTGAAAATTTATATAGAATTTTCTTGAAAATTAAGTATGTTAAAACCCAAAATCTCCTTGATCACGTGTCAAAATTTCAGTACTCTAACTTTATTGGTTCGATAGTTATTAAAAAAAAAGGCGGAAGCTGCAAGTCTAATGAAGTAAAAAAATTCTAATTTATTTGAGTATCAGTATTTTAAATAATAAAAAGATACAAAATCAATGAAGCGAGAATAATAACATTTGGATTTTTTCCGGTGTGAAAAATCCTGTCGCACGGTGTAATCAAACATTAAATTTTATGTTGAATTATATTTTAATCTTTGACATATTTCTTGAATCAAAATTTCTTATAAATGTTACATCCGAACGATACAACACGTTACTGGATTTGAATTAAAATAAAAAAATTAATATTTTAATTTTGAATTATACTTAATTTTATTAAATAATTTTCATATTTCAATTGAATATATTCACAAATCTCCCTGTGGCAACATCGGTTGAAATTTTCCATTTCGTCGACCACACATATTCTCGTACGACACGCCACGCCATAACACGACACGGCACCACACAGCGACGAGCATTCATAAATTATTAACACTGCAGCAAATTTCGTTATAATTTTTGTTGTTGGACAGTTCGTTGTTCTCTTTGACCGTTTGGCCAAAATCGGCCAAAAAATTCGAACCGCAAAGCAGGGAAAGAGAAGAGCACAGAAAAACAAGTAGTGTGATTTTGTGGTAACTGTTATTATTATTATTATTGTTGTTGTTACGCAAAAAATTATTGTTGTTGTAATTATTGTTATTCCTGTCTCTCTCAACCTTTATTAATCGGTCCTTTTCTTGACTTTCGCTCACCACTCGCCAAAGTGTGTTAATTTTTCGCGCTCTCTTCGCACATAAATACCTGACGGCATTTTTATTGGGATTAAATTAATTTATGCCACACACATGCACAAACACACTCACACATATAAATACATACATACGTACATGTTCGCGCACTGGGCCTTGCGCCACATTTCCGGCGTGTCCGTTGCTGCGCGCAGCCTGACTCCAACTCCAGCTCAGCCGGCGTGCTAAGCACCGATTGCCAGCAACAACTGCAACTACAGCAGCGCCAACAACACGCTGCGTACCTACAACATTTCTGTGTGGCATAAACCGGACATTTGATTTTACACACTTCACAATGGTTAACTGGGGAGTATTTTGTATTTTAAGTGGCATTAACAGCTCGTAAAATGTACACCGGCCAACCGACCAACTAACCATACGTCCGTCCGTCGAATCGCCCTGCTGTCCACCCAGCTGCCCGCTCATCCGTGCGTCGCTCGCCCTACACACACAAACCTACCAACGTACTCGCACGTTACATCGTTGTTGGCTGTGCGCCGACATGTGTTCATATGTGAATTTTTTCTGCGCTGCTCTCGTTCTTGCGGTAAGCGTGCGTCGCACGTCGCGCGCCGCTGTCCGACTTCTGGTCAAATTCAATTAATGAATTAGTAATTTTATGAGCATCTGAAGTGCTGCTCAGTTCAGTACATTTTGGGTCACATACAGTTCGCACCGCGTGCTTACCTGTGCGAATGTGTGTGTGTGTGTGTGTGTGTTTGGCAGCACAGAAAAGGAAGCAACCAACGACAGACAACTGCGAAAGTATGTAAATTTTATTGGTTCTTTTTTGCTAACAAACAAAAACCTTTTAACAGGTAGTGCGAATTGGCCAAATGCTCGCACAGCTACGAAATGTGTAATGGTGGGCGATTTGTACGATTGTGCGACTAGGATTTTCTCTCACTGAGGGCGTCAGTACAAATCAATGCAACTACTAAGCAAATGTTAAAATGTTTAATGAAAAAAAGGTAAATAGATGCATTCGCTTAGGTAGATAAAAAATATAGAAATATAAAAGCAGAAAATGTAATTTTTATATTTGCCTATTTAACTGGCCAAAACAACCCATTATCAGAATACGGCCTGCCACCTTCTTACAGGCGCTTCTGCGTCTTCTTTATGAGATCTCTTTCAAGCCGAAACTAAATACCTCCATCCTTGTCGCTGACCTCCGGCTACTGCATTGCATACAGCAGCTTTTTCGTCAGAGCCTCGTCGGCATATCTTCACTTGGTGCAGTATTGCCAGTTAACTCAAATTACTTACTCCTAAATCTTAAAAAAAAGCTGAAATTTCTTCTCGAAAATTACAAAAACCCCCTAAAATGATATGAAATAAATTTATTTTTTTTATTGCGAAAACCCCCTAAAAATTATTTTTTATAATTTTGATTTTTTTCATAATTTTTGTCATAAACTAAGGAATTAAACTTATAAAAAAATAAAAATAGATTTATTTTTTTTATTGCAAAAACCCCCTAAAAATTCTTTTTTATAATTTGTGTCATAAACTAAGAAATTAAACTTATAAAAAAATAAAAATATATTTATTTTTTTTCATTTTATTCATTCAGCTTCAGCTTAACATCAACTTAACGCAAATAAAACATATACAAAATTAAATCAGTATGAAATTCGCTTTTGTAAACTTCCTTCATTCATTGCATTTGGGCATAAAATTCAATTAAATTAAATTCGATACTTAAGCTTTCAATATTCAAGGCTTCAGTGGCCCTAATAACACCGTGCGACAAAAATTAAAAAAATTTTTCACACCGGAAAAATCCATATGGGCGTGAAACTAAAAACCAAACATAGTCATACTACGTACTCAGTTGTTAATTTCTACATCCTTTGTCCTTTTAAAAGGACATCAACTTTTGAAGGGGATAAAAAATGAAAAAAATATAAAAAATACCTAACCTAGTTAGAATATGGCGATATGTATATCAAATGAAAGAGGAAAGGCTCAAGAATGTAAATAATATAGATTTTTTATCTATTTGTAAAAAAAAAATATGAAAAAGGTCCTTTGAAAATGTTAATCCTTTATAGTCTTGAAAATTTATATAGAATTTTATTGAAAAGTAAGTATGTTAAAACCCAAATCTCCTTGATCACCTGTAAAAATTCATTATTCTGGCTTCATTGATTTTGTATCTTTTTATTATTTAAAATACTGATACTCAAATAAATTAGAATTTTTGTACTTCATTAGAATTGCAGCTTCCGCCTTTTTCTTAATAACTTTCGAACCAATAAAGTTAGAGTAATGAAATTCTGTCGCACGGTGTAATATGAAATGTGTCACCATCAGAATATCCTAAAATTTCTTCTAAACAATTCTTCCTCCTAAAAATATCTTAAGAGGCCAAGAATCTCCTAAATTTACGTTTCGCAAATAAAAGTATTTTACACTAATACATACATATATGTAGGTACACTCGTGTCTGGATATAGTGAACTAATTATTGCAAGACCTGTTCACAGTATTGAGGTTGTTCACTATATCAAGGTTAACATTTTTGTTCAAAAATTTGTTTTATTTGCTTAAAATACACTTTTTGCTTTTTGCTTGAAATTGCCTTCAAAATTTTGTTCATGATTTAGAGGCTCCATGTCAAAATTTGGGTGTTCACTATATCGAGGTGTTCACTTTATAGGCTGTTCACTATACCCGGACATGACTGTATTCCTAGGAACTGAACCTGAAACCTAGTCACTTGCAATCGAACACAGGAACACGTAATCAAGTTTTTTAGAAATACGCTTTTTAGTCGGATGCCCCGATCAGACAATAAATTTTAAGCTTATTTGCAACTCAGAAACCTTCTAGTTGTCGTTTTACTTATTTTGTATGTTTGAATAGAAATCTTTTAATGTTTTTTGATTGATTTTAACATTACAAATCACTTTAATAGAGACGAATTTCAAGTTGAAATATTTTCGACCTAACAAAGTTTAAATATTTGTTCTGTAAAATTCAGCTGGTAGCAGTTGTTCTGCAACTACCATAAAGTTTTTGTGTATTTTTCATGTATTTCTGTGTTTTCATTCTGACTAAAAAATAAACGCACTGTAGCGAAGTTCGTCTGAAATAACTAAAGGAATCAGCAGAATTATTTTGACTCACTAAAATTATTAAATTGTTTCTATTTTCAGATTAATTTGTTCAACTTAATAATTACTCAAAAATATTTTTGCCGAAATGACTCATATTTTCCACTAAATCACAATAAAAAATGTTTTATACAAAAAGTTTTTATTGATTACAATATTTTTTCGAAAGTGACTCCGCTTAATTATGGGCTTTTATATGTCAATTCCCAGTAAGAGGCTAATTAATTTAATCGCCGCAGTTATAATTAAGCATTTAAAAACACGTTAATACAAAAAAAGCGTCCGTATCGAGATGAATAGATTTATTGCTGTTTGCTTGATCCAAGCAACAACAACACTGCTGCTTGGCTTCTCTCTCGTTAAGAGACAAAAAGATAACAACGAAATCACTATGAAAATTAACTTGATTTAAACATGCAGCAACAACAACAACTCACCGCCGTTTTACATGCGCACAATTTCTTTAATTAGTCAAACGAAACAAAGCGTTCGCTAGACTTGAAATAAACATAAATATTTGTCCAAATAAATAAAAATTTAACTTAACAAAATTCCCAGCTGCCTATTGTCGCCAACACAATGTGTACACACATTATGTGCCAATTTGTCCGCATGATGTGCTGCAAGCTTCGCACAAATGTTGCAAACTGCAGTTGGCCGCGCTGCACCGATTAATCATTTCGCCGAGAACGCGAAGCGGCGCAAATGCAGCCGCAAAAAGTGCGCTTAACGAGCGCCAAACGTCTGTTAATTATCACCTGGAAAGATTAATGTTCGCAAGAAAACAACAACAAAGCGTGCAAGTAAGCGCTTGCAGTTACAGATGCCTAACAAGGCGAATGTGCAAAAGCAACAACGGCCACAAATAGCACCAACAACTGCAGTAGCAGCGGTTGAAAATGAAAAAAAAATGTTGTAAGCGTTTTTAAGCGTGCGACAGCAACTTACCTCAACCGCTTGCCACATGTGCAACATGCACTACGAGCCAACAAGCAGCACTATTCATGCCTGTGTGGCATTGAATGGTGCAGCAAAGACAGCCAACAAAAGAATCAATTTCTCAAATTAATATTAAATATTTTGTTGTATTTATCTGTGTCGAAAATTCCTTTTCACAACTACTGTGTGCTCGGTCGATCAGTTCACTCATTTACGAAATTTATGTACTGTCGAAAGACGACGATTTGCATAACCTGCAGCCAATTTGCCACTCCGACTCGCATTTCCTACTCGAATGCCCAAAAACAAAAAAGGAAACTCCGACGCGCCGATGCCGGCGGTAAACTTGTTTTGTTGTCTTTCTCAATTTCGGCTTTTGAAGAGCAACAAAACAAATCATCGGTCTCCGCACTTTCAACACAACCCAAAGATGAAATTCAGAAATTGTGAAATGTTGAAAGAAATGCTCAAAAATTCAGTAAGCTATAAAGTAAAAGTGTTAAGACGATCGATGGATATGGGCAACTCTGCTGGAACAAACATAAAGCAAAATTTAATGAAACTTGAAAAAATACTCAGGTAAGCGCGCGGAAATCTTCAATTCGAAGAACACAAGTTGGGTGGGAACTCAAGTTGGTAAGCGCAGTGATGCCGCGTCATATGAAAGGAAACGAAAGAAACCCCAAGAAGAGCGATGCTTTTGAAGCGATGATGCCATGAGTCAGTACCGACCTGGATGTGAGCTACAGTTAGTGCGAATAAAATATTAGACTTGCAGGCTCCGATATTTGGGTGTCTTATCTAAGAAGTTTCAAATGCGATTTAACTAATTTTTTTGTTTTAGTTGTCAAATAAATTTTAAAACAAATTTTATTTTATTTTATTTATTTTTCTTTTTATTTTATTTTATTTTATTTTATATATTATTATTTTATTTTATTTTATTTTATTTTATTTGATTTGATTTGATTTGATTTGATTTGATTTGATTTTATTTTATTTTGTTTTATTTTATTTTATTTTATTTTATTTTATTTTATTTTATTTTATTTCATTTTATTTTATTTTAAAACTTTTAGAAAAAAAAAATTTTTATTGTTCTAATAAATAAATAAATGCTAGAAAATATTTTAAAGTCAATAGACAATGTGAAAGGCAGGGACTTAAAACACAAAGAGCTCACTTCACTCTTTTCAAAAGATTTTAACAAATAAAAAATATGCAATTCCAAAAATGTAGACTTGAAACAATTTGTCGGAATTTTTTGAAGAGTCAACAAAAGAAGAAAACACATTTCATGAGTTCAATTCATAGCAAAATTCACAGCATGAATGCTTACAGGAAAGCGTAATAGTTAAATTAATATCGATGCCGAACAGCTGATTTCAGAGCATCAGTCAAATGTTTTACGGTCAGAGATTCCTTTGGGTTTTGAGTTGCCGATCAAATCAGTTTCATTTTTTTATCATGTCTGATTGAAGCTAAGACTCGAAATCTTCTCATTGCTGGAATCATGTCAATATTTAATTAACCCTTTCGCTATTTTGTTGCCATATGGCAACATGCTACTTTGTGGACGTCTGAACTCTCTGTGGTTTTAAGAATATATTTTTTGTTGATCCTTAGAATAGTTTGAAGTTTTAGGAAAAATACGAAATTAATAAACTGAATATTTAAGTTTAAAGAAGAGAAGTATACATGTTTTTTTAATGGTATATCTTGACATAGTAAAGGAAGAAGAAGCAGAAAAATTAGATAACTTTTTAATTTGACGTTTTCTTTCAATTTAGATACTTTTTTTTTTAATTTTGGCTGAAGTAAATGAAGAAATATTCAAATTTTCGTTATGCGTAAAAAGTTTTATGTTTATGTAATTATTACAGCCACAACGATGTGATTGCTCTCATAGAAAAACACTCTAAAATACAGGGTCCGAGTATAAAAATTTAAAATTTTCTTATGGAATGTTGCTAATACAACCACATAGAAGCCTAAAACGTAAAATTTAAAATTGTATCTTTCCCCAGTAAAAACCTGTAGCGAAAGGGTTAAACAATATTTTTGGGCCCTGAAAGGAATAATTAAGAAATGGCCATAATAAAGTAATATTCATAAACAACAATAAAATTTAATGGGTGTACATCGATGTCGAACAGTTGATTGCGCAACTTCTTACTTCTATAAGTTGGACATTGAGTGATGTTTCAAAAGCCATGAAAACTATCTCCTTATCCTAACATATTTGATCTAACGCAATTGGACATACATATATATGTATGTATGTATGTTTGATCTAATTAAAAATATGTTTGTTTATTATGTTTAAGGGTTAAATTTGAACTTCAATCAAAATTTCTAATAGCTGAACTCGAAGTTTTGTGAATACCAACATTTCTGAAATGTAAATTAATCCATCTTCAATAATATTAAATGGCTGTATGATTTTTTTGTAATTTTTTAAGTATGACTTTTAATCTATAAAATACTAATAAGTATTTTCATTTTTTGTTAAATTCTGAAACTGGATTTTTTTTAGTAAATATTATAGTCCACTTTTCTAGGCCAATCTTTACTGGTGATTCACTGTATTTTCCACAATAAGTCGTTTTTTAGTTGATAAACTGATCCAGCTATGTAAACGAAGCTCTGCATATATTTTATTCTTTTATTCATTTGTACCGTCAAGTTCAACCAATAATTTACACATCACTAGGCACTGATTCGGCAAATCCCTCTTCCAGTATGAGAAGTTCTGTGCATGCCGCAGTCAACCACATAAGGATTTTCTCCTTGAACTTTGTAGCGCTGCAATGAAAACTTGAAAATATCACTTGAAAAATATCCCGAACATTGAATGACTTTTTCTTACATTAATCACAAAAAGTGCTTCAACTGCGTCGTCGATGATTAATAATCGCCGTCGCGCCGTTGCCAAAAGCGGCAAACCTGCTTGAGCGGCCATCATGGCCTCCGGTGTGCGAAGCAGCTGCTCGTTCTTGCCTTCTGGCCGTTTCCACCACACAACGTCTCGGCGCGATGTCTGTTTAACAAATGAAACCGAAAGCAAACACAACAGCAACGGCAAACGTCATTTCGTGGCGGTGGTGGTTACGTTTGATGATCCCATTTTGAATTACATTCTGACAGGTCGGTCTTATGGCTGTTGACGTTAATCATCGAAATGTTGTGGGCAGAGGAGCTATTAGTAAGCAAACCGCAACAACAACAATAAGCCAACCAGCCAGGTAGCGGCTTTTCAAGTCCGAACTCTCTTCTCTGCTCTTTCGAAATTTGTGCGCTCTTAGCCACTCAGCTGGAGACGCTCTTTGGTGTTGTTGCTATGGTTATGGCCATGGTGTGAGCGCGATCGATCATCGTCTCGCATGTGGTTGTTGTTGTCGGTGTTGCGTTTGTTGTTATTGTTGTTGTTGTTAATATTCACCTTCTTTCTTAGCCGACTTTGGCGGCTAACTCACCACACGGCAAATCAGAAAAATCCAATTTACTAGTTATGTTTTGGATCGATTACGATCAGCCATAGATCGTTTACGTGATAACGGAACGATGAGTTAGTTACCTGGCATTAATACTGAAGTTTATTGGTTTTTTTTTTTGTTGAGTTCTTCTTGAAAACGAGTAGACGTGGTGGGAAATATGAAAAGATAATTTCGAAAATCCAATTTGACGTTAGGTGCTTAAAGAGATAAATACGAATGAGGATGAAAATACGGTATTGAAGATGGTATGAGATACGATGATAAAACAAGAATAGTGACGACACAAGGTGATCGAAAGATTGAATGAAAAACCAAAAAGGGAGATGATAGTCGATATTGAAGATGGTATGCGATAAGATGATAAGAAAAGCTTGAACATGAGAATGGTTCACAAATTTCAACCTTGCAGGATTTAAAGGATTCATTTTGGAAGAAGTCATTCATAATTGCGAAATGGCTTTGATGGAGTCTTTGAAGTATTTAACTGAATGAAAACGGTTTAAAACTTTAATACATTCGTAGCAGATGAAAGAGTTCATACCTCTTGTGATTAAGAATTTTGAGTCTCTGACCATTTAGATGAAAGAGTTCATACCTCTTGTGATTAAGAATTTTCAGAGTTTAAACTAGGTTCACCCCACCAAAACTACTACTACGAGGGTGGTCCGATAAGTACTTAGCCTACAAAAGAAAAACGAAAATGTTGGAAAAGTGGCGATTTATTTCTCAACGTAGTCTCCTTTCAACTCGATACACTTGACCCAGCGATGCTCCTTCTTTAACCCGTCTGAAAAATACGTTTTCTCGAGGTCTGCAAAGTAGGCCTCCGTGGCGGCGATAACCTCCTCATTCGACTCAAATTTCTGCCCGGCGAGTGACTTCTTTAAGTTTGGAAACAAAAAGAAGTCACACGGGGCCAAATCTGGAGAATACGGTGGATGGGGCAGCTGTTCGTAGCCTAATGCGACCAATTTGGCCGTGACGACGGCGGAGGTATGAGCTGGTGCGTTGTCATGGTGGAAGATCACTTTTTTCTTCGCCAAATGGGGCCGTTTTTTCTGCAATTCGGCATCGAATCGGCCCAATAGTTCGGCATAGTAGAGCCCTGTGACCGTTTTGCCCTTCTTCAGGTAGTCGATGTAGATCACACCTTGTGAATCCCAGAAAACGGTGGCCATAACCTTTCCGGCCGATGGGACAGTCTTTACCTTCTTCGGAGCACATTCGCCGGGCAAAGTTCACTGTTTCGACTGTTCCTTGGTCTCTGGTGTGTACCAGTGAAACCATGTTTCGTCGACGGTCACGAAACGACGCAGAAACTCCTTCGGATTGCGCTTAAACAGTGTCAAACACTGCTCTGAAGTGGTCTCACGGATGCGCTTGTTGTCCGGAGTGAGCAAACGCGCCACCCATCGAGCCGACAGCTTTTTCATACCCAATTTTTCATGCAGGATATGACCCACGCGGCCTTTTGAGATGCCGACCGTCTCAGCTATCTCGCGCACCTTCAATCGGCGGTCTGCCAATACGAGATCGTGGACATTTGTCACGTTGCGACGTGCGACCACGTTGAAACTCGTTAAACCAATTTTTGACGGCCGCCATTGAAGGAGAAGAGTCACCGTACACAGCATCCAAGCGCTCTTTGATTTCGCTGCGCTATTTCCCTTCCAAAAACAAGAATCGAATCACCGACGATTACTCTTTTCCATTTTTCTAAAATCCGCGGACACGTTCGTTTCCACACGCGGTCAAAACAAAACTACAAATCCAATATGGCTGAAATTTTTACAGTAGCCGTCTACGAGGATGTACTACACGATAGTAAATTTCTCTTACGATAGTGGCACCATCGGGCGGTGGGGCTAAGTACTTGTCGGACTGCCCTCGTACTACTATCTCTTATGTGAATGCCTCTTTAAATCAGATGCCAAAGATTTGGCAATATGGACATCGTGTCCAATGGACTACCGGATGAACTGCATAGATTCAATATAAAGTTCAGAAAGTCTTTCATCTTATGAGCATGAAGAACAACTTTGACAAATGAGACTTTCACACTTTGCAAAATACAACGAAGCCCATTTGGCCTCTGAGTGATGTTGCTAGTCCAGCAAACCACCCACTAACCTAACCAAACCTTATAGTGTTGAAACAGTTTTGTAAAGTTAAAATAAATTATTCAGAAGATCGTTTCATAAACATAAAATACTTCGGTGCAGTTCTCTTTAATATTTTCTTATCCTTTTGGGTCATCCTCTTGATCCATCCTCTCGATCCATCGTATGTACAATTGCTATGATCACGTACTAAAAACATTTTTGGTAGAATTGTTTCTTAAAAATTTATAATATTTCATTTGCTGTTGGTTTTCCAAACAGCGTTCGGACCTACCACGCTGTTGCTGTGATTAATCTGGCCCATAAATTTTGTACCCAAATAATGGCAGCTAAAGAAAATGGCTGGCATTTTCTCTCCAACCGCTCGACGAACAGAGATAAACAAGCAAAGATTGGAACATTTTGGCAGCAATAAATCTCGAGAAACCCACATAAATACACGAAGGTGTTTGATGTTGAGGTTAAACAATTGCGCACAGAACACGCCTATCGACAATAAACAACAACAACAACAACACCAATAAAAGAAACACAAATGAGAACGAGATCGCCGTTCAAAAAGTAATTCGATTGAAATGAAGCATTTAGAGTGAAAGCGAAAAAAAAAACCAAAGTGTCACCGTCGAATGACTGGCGGCCGTTGTTGGTGTACCTGTCGCTGCGGGCTGGCGTTATCGATGCTTGTCACTGCCATTGTTGTTGTTGTTGTGGATTTTTGTATAAACCGAATTTGTGCTTGAGACGGTTGAAAGAAATATTGAAAAATAAAAAACAAAGATTCCAACTAATTCAACGACAATAAATCACGCATTGATATGGAGTTGGCTTGTGGCGCTGTTGTGGTGCGGAGGAGTAGGCGAACGAAGTGCCACAATCACAATCGCGAGCACGATCATCGATCGTGTCGCACACATTGTTTTGCTGGCGCGCGTTGTTTACAAATACAAAACCAGGCAATGCCACCAAATACAAAGTTGTTTCTTTTTTCGTGAGGTGTGAATAAAAATTAGAGTGTTGAGGCCGTTTTGTTGTTGGGTGGCATTCGGTTGCTTCGTGCAATATCACCGAAATCGACGGCGACAGTGTTGGATTTTTAAAAATCTTTGTCATCATTTGTTGGCACTCATTTGCAACAACAACAACAACAAAAAAACAAAAAGTGGTCAACAAAGAGGCGCTTATGGGTTGTTGCTGTGCTGGAGTTTTGGGCGTGCTGCAACGCACGCACACACATACGTACACATGGGACATGCCACATGACGCTACAGACAGCAACCATAAATCTGCGTAACATGACACTTTTGGCAATCGAAATAAAATATGGAATGCGTTGCAGCAAAATGTCGCACGAAATGGTGAGCAGTGCAGTAACAAAAATCATAAAATGAAAACGAAAACATAAACATAAAACAAAAAGTGAAAGAAAAAAGCATTTAAAAAATTTTATTTTATTTGTAAGAAATATTTTGTTAAATTTAAATAGTTTGGCTAACTAAATAGTCAAATAGTTAACGTTGGCGAATAAGTGAAATCAAATGCTAAAATTGTTATCCATTTGCACCGATTCACCAGTTAACTAGTTTTATTGCAACAACACTAATTACAAACGGCACTGTAGCATATCAGACAGATGTCAACCGACTTGAGAAGGCTCCAGGCCTGAATGAGCCAAGTCAAGTTGACCCTACAGCCACAGTGGCCACCTTTAAACACGCAACAGCCAACTGCCAACACACGTTAAGCTGGAATTTATCTTACATCTTGCAACAATAGCAAAACTCGAACACCAAGAGCAACAAAAAATTCAAATATGACACAAAAAACCAAGTTAAAAAGAACCAACAAAAAAATTATCAACTGTAAAGCACGCATATTTAAACTTAAGTGGAATGCGTGCGCGCCATAATAAAACATAACTTCATACCATCACCTCATATCCTTCATGCATACAGGGTGTGCCGCAAAAAATACCACAGAGTACCCCTCACCGGTTTGCTTTAAGGGGGCTTTCCCGTTTTTTCGTCGAAAAATGAGGTGTTTTTCAAGAATTAATTTTGGAAAGACAGTTTGATAAAATGTTGTAATTCTTTTTTATTTTGTTTGTTGTTACAATAGTGAGTTGAAAAACATTTTTTTTTTGGAAAAAAACAAAATGGCCGCCGGCTTGCCAAGTACTTATGTTGCCTTGTTTGGAAAACATACTCCCAGTTTTTTACACTTTTCTCGGGTACGGTTTATCTGAAATCAAATTGACCATCATTTTCATTAATTACATAGTTTTAGTTATCGCACATCGGAGGATTTTTGAAAAATTTCAGCTTGGTGAAATTTGGCGCAAATTTGAAAAAAAACGATTTTTTTGCAAAATTTTGGTAAAAAAAGTGTTGTTAAAAATCGAAATTTCACAATATTGAAAAAATCCTATGATGTGCGATAGAGAATTCATTTGTGAACACGTGAAATTCAGTTTTATCCAAATCGGTTCATTAGATCCGAAAAAAAGTGTAAAAAAGTCACAAAAACATGGTTTTGAGAAAAACGCGTTTAAAGTTTTTTTAAAGCGTACGCGAGGCTGTGCGCGCCGAAACATTTTTGGCTATTATATAACTTCTAAACTATTGCATATTTCATTATGAAACTTTGGCTTCATATTGTTATAGTATTTATAAATCGATTTCTGTAAAAAAAAAAAACGATTTTTTGAAACCGAAAAACGGGAAAGCCCCCTTAAATATTTCCAACTAAAATATTTCATTACAAAATCTGACATTCGCGCATCATTTTTAGAGACACCCTGTTCCTTTGACTGTCCATTGCAATGCGACTGCGCAAACCAAAATCGCTCCTTATGAGTGCTGCAGCCAAAACATTGTCGGCTGGCAAAGGTGTAAGGCAAATCTTCGAGACGCGCAGCCGCAGCCGCTGCAACAACTGTCACCTTCGCCCGGGTTGTTACGCTGCCTGTCGTGCTTATTATTATTACTTATATGGCATTGTTGTTGTTGTTGTTATTATATCTGCTGTCCACTGTGCTTGAGCCAACTAGTCGACTTGCTGCTCATTTGCGTTCGCCTTAAGCCTGAGTCAAAATAACGAATTGCAACGTAAACGATTTGTGGAACTTCAGTTCCGGTTACATTCGCTGGAAGAAATGAATGAAGGACTATGGCAAAAGTAGGTGAAATTGAAAGATTTAGGAAATAAATTGAAATGAGATGAGTTAATTTCCTGAAAAATTATGAAATAGTTAATGCTTATTGAGAACTAAGAAGTTCTTTTGTTTTTTGACGCAACTCAATGTTAAGAAAATATTTTCAAATGCCTCCTTAAGTTCTCACTGATGAGTTATGTGTATTAAAAATTCCTCCTTAAGTTCTCACGTTGATGATTTATGTGCATTAAGTTAGCATAAGCGAATTGCTTTCCCACTCGCACCGTCTTAGCGGTCACGACACTGCTTCATACATTGTGGTTCGGGCTTTAATCGGTGTCGTATGCAGCAGCAAGCAGTCATTGCTTACAAGCTAAATCTGCATGCCTGCGTATAAAATGGTTAACTAACTCAATTTTGTTGCTGTCAGTTTTTGTTTTGGTGCTGGCTGCTGACTGTCGGTTGTCCATTGGAATCGCGCGTCCCAAACCGCTGCTCACAAGATGCGAAATCGCATTTTGAGATTTTATTATTTGCTGATTTCTGACTGTTTTTTATTTTTGTTTGTTTGTGTTTATTTCATATATAATTTTTGTAACAGTCAGTTTACCTGTAAGGCGATCAAGTGCTCTGAATGGATTTGAACATTCGTGAAGACGAGGTCGCCAAGGCTAATGAATTGAAAATGCTTACTTTTTTTGCAGTGCAGCAGTTGAGTGATGGAAATGTGCGAAAAATGTTATGAGTTCGTAAGTTTTTTGGGCAAAGGGACACGGCAATAGCGAATTTTTTCATCAAATGTTGTTTTTTAGATATAAACCTAAAATTAAAAAAACACGTATTTTTTTTTTTTTAAATTCTTTAATTTTGTAGTTTTTTTTTAAAAACATTTTGTAGCACATCTGCAACAAAGCATTAAAATTAATTTTTTTATTTTAATATGTTTAATTTTAAATGAAAATTTTTAAAGCATAGCATAGCGTTTGTTGTAGCATAGTCCTACTCCGCATTTTTCGCAAAATGTTTGTGTGTTTTTTATTAATAATTTTTAATCACTTTTGTTTCACTAAAATAAATGCATGCAACTTTTCGCAAAAACGGTCAAATAAGTTTGACAGTACTTTTACTACTTGTACTACTAAAATTTAGCTACTTTTTCCCCACTATTAATGCCAGTATTTCAAAAAAGGAACGTTGCATATTTGTAAAATAGCAAAAAAGAGTCGTTTTGATAATTACTTCCGAAATTACGGGCAATTTTACGGTTGGTTGCAGATATACAACTGTACCGTGTAAAGGGTTAAAGTCCAAATTTTTTATTTGAAATTATAACGAGGAAAATCTTCTGTATAAAAAATAACTTTAAATTTCCAAAATTTAATAATCACTTTTGAGAAAGCAGCATTGATTTTTAAAATTAATCAATCACGTTTCGAGAAATATAGGTATAAAAAAAAGGTGTCAAATGTACCCCAGTTTCCCCTACCGTGTAAAGGGTTAAGTTTAACGTTTTTAAGAACGAGTGGACCCCTGTGTATAGGGAACCCGGGGATCTTACTCCTAGGCTTCCCATAGGAAATTTAAGAAAAACCTCCGTACGCCGAAAATTTACAAACTGTTCACTGTTGTAAGGAGAAAGTATCCAACTTGTATTGGAAAGACTGCACGAACGATCGGACCTTTGCTTGGCAAAGTATCGAGAACTTTAATTAAGCGATTTAGATTCCACGGAGATATGAAACTCATGTCTCGTTAAAGAGCTCATGCAGTTACTCACGCACGCATACAAATTCATACACAATTTCTCATTCATCGCTGCGGCTTTTTCGCGCACGGAACTTAACCCTTTCGCTACAGGTTTTTACTGGGGAAAGTTAAAATTTTAAATTTTTCGTCTTAGGCTTCTATGTGGTTATATTAGCAACATTCTAAGCAACATTCTATAAGAAATTTTTTAATTTGTATACTCGGACGCTGTATTTTAGAGTGTTTTTCTATGAGTTCGTGGCTGTAATAATTACTTCAACATTAAACTTTTTACGCATAACGAAAATTTGAATATTTCTTCATTTACTTCAGCCAAAATTAAAAAAAAAAAGTATCTAAATTGAAAGAAAACGTCAAATTAAAAAATTATCTAATTTTTCTGCTTCTTCTTCCTTTACTATGTCAAGATATACCATTAAAAAAAACGTGTATACTTCTCTTCTTTAAACTTAAATATTCAGTTTATTAATTTCGTATTTTTCCTAGAACTTCAAAATATTCTAAGGACCAACAAAAAATGTATTCCTGCAACCATAGAGGATGCAGACGTCCACAAAGTCGCATGTTGCCATATGGCAACAAACTAGCGAAAGGGTTAAGTTGCATCGAGCCTCAGCATTTGGGTGTGTTGCATGTGTGTGTGCACTCTACTGTCGGTATGTGTGTGTGTGTTGGAAAGCTTCACTTCAAAGTGATTTATGTGATCCATTTGGAATTTATCGTCAGCAACAACAATAACTAAATCGCAAGTTGCTGTTGTTGCTGTTGCTGTGGATGTGGTTGATGGCGCTGTTAGTGTTAAATCGCGCGGCTAATATTATTGTTGCAGTTGCACAGTGTGTAGTTGTTGTTGCCACAACTTCGCTCACCGCATTTGCTACAATTGTTATATTCCATGTTATTGTTAGTGTTGCCAACGAGCGGTCAACATATGCAAACAAATAACCCAAACGGAGTCTCTTTCGAATAACAACAACAACTATAAATGCCAACAACAATAATCGCACAAAGCAGTAGCCAAAGTCAAACATGCTACATTCATTTTATGTCGCGGGAATTTCTTGACCGAGTCTCCCAGAGGACTTTGCGCTCTCTCTCCACTACGTCTCGCTCCCCTACGGCCGTTTCACCAAAGACGCTGTCATTTCGCTTGTCCTTTGCGCCAGGGACAACAAGCCATGAACAGCACAAAACGACAACAACAACAATAAATGGCACAAACAGCCCAAAGCGTAGATGACAGAAGAAGGCGGAGGAAGGAAGGAAAAAAGTGCGCAGTGTCCGCTGCCAACTGGCAGGTCGGACTGTTGGTTGGTACCTGTGTCCGCATGCAAAGCGCCTGATTAAGGCTCATTGTTGCTGTTGCTGTAGTACTGTTGTTGTTGTTGTTCTTGTTGTTTGTGTTATTGTTCCTGTTACATTCAGTTGACGCTGTCAAAGTGACACTTGAGACTTTTGTGCCGTACATCATGCAAGTGGCATCGAGTGGCAGCTGAAATGAAACACACAAACAACAACTTCACATTGCTCTGTGTGTGCCAGTGTCTGTCGAGTCCGAGCAGTCGTGTGTCTGTGCACTGGTTCGGCCATCGCCCCCTCGCCTGGTCAGTGTCCGGACAGCATGAATTATGGTAGAACGATTGCCTCAAGCTTTAGGCCGAGCAGGTAGCCCCGATCCGATGTGGCCAGATTGGAAGTTTTGCCGCTTTCAAATTTTGTTACTATGATTTCG
Source organism: Melieria picta (assembly GCA_964056695.1). Lineage (NCBI taxonomy): Eukaryota > Metazoa > Arthropoda > Insecta > Diptera > Ulidiidae > Melieria > Melieria picta. Next base: position 141,768,420 of record OZ057398.1, read on the forward strand.
AAAGTGTTCTCTTTAGCGTACAAATCTCAAATATTTCCAGCAGCTCAATATCGCTGAAGTTTAGCATTTTTACACCGCCGCGGCCCAAACACTTATCGCCAGTGTTGCCCACGCTCCGCGGCCACCGAGCGCCTACTTAACATGATGAATGAAGTTGTCCAGCGGCGGAGCGCCAGCGCCAGCGAAAAGAGGCGTTTAACGCTTTGACGAGCTTTGCATGATAATTTTTTGCGCATTGTTATTCTTGTTGTTGATATTTGTTTTTTTTTATTAAATTTCACATTGCTGCTATTAGTAAGCGACGCACTGTGCATATGGTTGTTGTTTTTGTTGTTTGGTTGCCATGCACAATTTTCATTTTCCATGCAACGTCACAACGACTCGCGCAGCGTCGGCAATGCGCCGCAAATGTGACATCAACTTATGAATTTTTTGCGCGTACAATGCTTCAAAGCAACAACAACAACAACAGAAACAACATTGTCAACCATAAAAGAAAAGAAAATGCATAGAGTGACACACACTCAGCGTGACATTTCGTGCGACAGTTGCGCGAATCCGCGTTCATGTCACTTTCGGTGACATCTTACCCACTCGGCCCACAGGCCGCGTTACACTCACAATCGGCCTATGCGCAACAACAACAACAGCAACAACAAAAATTGCAAAAAAGGCAACATCAACAATAGAAATAGGCACAGCAATGACAGCTCATAGAGACAGTGACAGCACAACGCAGCTGCGCTACGGCAACTTAAGTGAAAGATGAAAAGCGGCAATTTTCAAAAGCAGAAAAAAAAGAACTGAAAAGGAAAAAAGGTGGAAAATTTTCCATTTTAATGCGAAATTTTGTATATTTTTAAAGCAAATGAATACGATCGATGAGGCTCAGATTTATCGATTGAAAAGTTAGGTGTTATATGTTCGATTAGGTTCAAATGTATAGATTGTAGAGTTGTGTCCGGTTTTTGATTTTTTAAAAAATATATTTAATACCTTAACCCTTTCGCATCAGATTTTTACTGGGGGAAAGTTAAAATTTTAAATTTTACGTTTTAGGCTTCTATGTGGTTATATTAGCAACATTCCATAAGCAATTTTTAAATTTTTTTACTCGGACCCTGTATTTTAGAGTGTTTTTCTATGAGAGCAACCACATCGTTGTGGCTGTAATAATTACTTAAACATAAAACTTTTTACGCATAACGAAAATTTGAATATTTCTTCATTTACTTCAGCCAAAATTAAAAAAAAAGTATCTAAATTGAAAGAAAACGTCAAATTAAAAAGTTTTCTAATTTGTCTGCTTCTTCCTTTTTCGTTACTATGTCAAGATATACCATTTAAAAAACTTGTATACTTCTCTTCTTTAAACTTAAATATTCAGTTTAGTAATTTCGTATTTTTTCTAAAACTTCAAACTATTGTAAGGATCAACAAAAAATATATTCCTGAAACCATAGAGGGTTCAGACGTCCACAAAGTAGCATGTTACCATATGGCAATAAAAAAGCGAAAGGGTTAACGTCTTCAAAGGCTTAACGTCTTTACCAGTAGCGCAGCTTTTTCGATGACAGAATTGCAAAATAAGTTAAAAAATCTGTATATGAAAGAGAAATTTAAAATCATCTGAATGGAAATTAGATGATTCATTGGTTGGGACTTACTACCAGTGTAAATATTACAATTTTTTGTTAATCTTAAACTTATGCCTAAAAATATTTTGCACTCAGTTGATGGTAATGCTCCATGTTTATGACTTTTTTAATGGTTCCTTTGGCAACCCATTTTATATATAAAATTTTTCTTGCGTGAAATCTACGTGGCCAAAGATTCCATTGAGTCCGTGACAACATCAGACAAAGTTCTGAATCGTTAATAAATTGTTAACAAATAGCGTTGGCTAGCGAGTACCCAGGTTTGCAACTACGTCAAGCAGACTTGGCCAGTCCCACTGTGCGATTCTGCGGCTTGCAATAGGCAGCTCTTGACACCAGGTTTCCCAAAGACTCTGAATCTTTTTTATTTCCATTTTAATATTGTTCCCAAATGGGATCATTGGGCACAGTGGAATTAGCGCATGTTGTGAAATTCAAAGAAGCAATGCACATGCATCCCACGATCGCATTCGAAATTTTATCGAAAACTCCATATATTGTTGCCTTTGAATAATATGCACGTTTAAATATGTGTTCCCAAATGGGTTGTCTCCAGTATAATTGATGAACTTCAGTAGAAAATGTATATCCCAGTCTTGAGTCTTACATCAGCCTCCTTTAGCTCATCAAAACTAAGGTCGCCCCAAGGAAATAGTGAGTTAAGTCGTTGAGAGTTAATTCTAAACTTAAATTATTTAGGTTCATATTAACAAATTTGTATTTTTTTTAATAAAAAAATATTTTTATTTGACCCCAATTCTATCTGCGTTTGATGCTTCTTATGTTAGATTTTTTAATCAAATTTTAAAATTGTTTAATCTGACTAATATTTTCCTAGAATGTGGTTAAGCCAATGCGACACAACGTCAACAGTGCAACATGCGCTTGCACCAAGCAGCACGTCACTGTTTGCCACGCGGTCGTAACAGTGACAGTGGCCGCAACGCATCCTCCTTCGGTGCGGCATTTAATTGTGTGTATGTGTGTGTGTGTTGGTGCGAAAACGTGTTCCGCCTACAAGTCATTGCATTAAGGCGCATATGGCCGCCCACCCCGCACCCACCGGCCGTCTCAGTCGTACGCGCTGCCAGCTGCGCGTTTTCCATAGTTAAATTGATGTTGTTGTTGTTATTATTGTCTGCGTGGTTTTTGCCGCACTTTTAATACGATTATTGTTGTTGCTCTTATTGCAGGCCATTTGTTGCTAGAGCACAGCTTGCCGCCGGTGTGGGTACGTGATGCGGCCGCCACTGTTGTCGTTGCCGCTGCTGCCATTGCAGTTGTTGTGGCGGCTGCTGCTGCCGGCATGTTGCATGCATCGTGTTGATGATGACATGCAACATTAAAATCAAGTAAATTGAATGATCATCAACATGATGTTATTGTTGTTGCTGTAGCCTGTGAGTGCATGCCACCGCATGCGGCAAGGTTGTGCGCCGTCCGTGGCCGCTGATGGCTCGTACGCTGATGGCCATTAATGATGACTGTGATGAGTTTTTAAAAGTGCGCGCTTGCCACGGGGCCTTGAAGCGTCCAGCGCGGGGGGGGGGGGGGACACGGTGTGGTGTGGTAGTGCAAAAATGATGAGCAGCAAATGTGCAGCACGACCGGCTGCAGTTGCGCTCGACTGCGCGCCGGCACGCCCACGCCAAGCGTTGCGCGTAATGAGCCGCAAGGTGATTTTTCTTTTTGCGCGTTTTTTATCAACTCGTTGTTGATGTTTTTGTTGTTGTTTGAGTGGTTTTTTTGCGGCAATTTGCTTGGGACATGTGTTAAAAGGGGGTGTGGCTATGGCAGTAATTACGCGGCGCAACTTATTTATGCGTATTTACGTAGTAATGTGCGACGAGTGATTAAATAGCATTAAATTTTAAAGCTCAAATCTGCTTGCCACCGCATATTGCAAATAGCAAAAAAAAAATTATTTTCATATTTTTTTTGTGTTTTTGGCTTTGCTTTTCCGCTTTGACATTTGAACTTGACATTTGCCCACGGAAACCCGAGCTGGAGCGTGAGAGCGGAAGGATGTGAGGGTTGAGAGAGGAATGTACCAAAAACAATTCAACTGCAACGAACATTGCAGTGCTGCAGCACAAACATTCCATTCTATGGCATTGCATGCCACATGCTGCGCCATGTTGCAACAACACCACACTCTCGTGCTTGTTCGCTCTCTCTCTCTCTCTCCCCAATTCTGTGCAACACACCCCTGGGCTGTGGCATTTCGAACTCAAACAATCGAACTCAAACTGCACAAACAAAACAGTGAGACGCATGCAACACTGTCGCATAGACTGTCTGAGGAGAAGGGAGGGCACAAAGTCGAGACTAAATGAACAACCCTTCGGAACGGGTGGCCATGCTGCGTGCAATGGCTGCACCTGTCGGCCATCGTTGAATGCTTTGTGCTCAGTTGTTGTTATTGTTGTTGTTGTGCCAGCCATGCGAATTCCTCCCTCGTCTCGATGCAGCGCATTTGACCACATGGCACACAGTACAAGTGACACAAGTCACTGGCGCCAGTCGTCGCCCCCTCTTCCCTTCACCCACAATGGCGATGGTGGTGGCGAAATGCGCAGCGTTGGGGTTAATGTTGATTTGGTTATAAATTAACCCATTGACAAATGAAAATATTGCCATGTTAATTGATCAATGTGTATGCAGAGCGTAATTTTGCCTAACCTCCCCCGTACTGCGGTCGTTTCCCACCCATTGGATGTTGCTGCATGGCTTTCTCCAACAACAACAATTGATTGCAGCCACCGCTTGCAGCTTGTTAATCAACGCATTAGTTTGCCTCTAGCTGTGTGTTTGCATTTGTATTCGTATGTGTGTTTGTGTTTATTTATCTCTGTTTGTATGTTCGAAGGCATATTGCACATTTTAGCTAATACCGAATTTAATTACATTTTATTAAGGTTTGTGTGTGTGTCTGCTTGTGCAAATAAACAAACATGCCGCACGGGCCGCAGTTGCACTGCAGTGCCACTGACCGTGGTGCCACCGGTCACCGGCCACTCGCTGCTGGCCACCATACCACACACCACACCCCTCCGCTCGCACTTGCTCGTATTTTATGTCGCTTGCGGAAATTTATTGATATTGAAATACAATTGCAAAATTAACTGTCAATGTTTGTGTTCATCTATGTATGTGTGTGCTCATGTGTGTGTGTGTGTGTGTTTGTGGGTGATATGTGCGCCAAATGCACTGTAAAAATTTTATTGCCTGCAAAAATGCGACAAATAAATTTATTTGCTCTTTTAATAAATGAGACAAAAGTATTTATTGTGAAAACTGAATTCATTTATTTGTCTGTTCCGGTGAAGAAAATAAAATGGCTGGTCATTAATCCAGCTGAGTGCTTTTTCTATGTTATTTTTTGTTATTAAATAAAATCATTTATAAAAAGAGATTTGGTCATGCAGCTACATGTTTAAATTATTTAATTTTACAAAATATTATATTATAAATAAAAAATTCGTGTAAGATGGAAGAGTCTTGTGGAGGCCCTATGCTTCAAAGAAGAGTGAACAAGGAAAAAAATAAATAAAAAATACAGAACTTAAATAATTATAAATAAATGAAACTAAGTCTTAATATCGTAATACAAAAGTAATAACTTAAAAAGTTAATTATTTTTGGCTTTTTTTTAAGAAGATGTTTTTCTTTTTCTTCTTTATCCTTAATCCAAAATCTAAACTAACAACACATATATTCAAATTTTCAAGAAAACCATTACTGTCTTTACTATTGCTACTGAAAGTATCCTTGTAAATTTCGCAATAAGTGTCCTGAGGCATTTGGGCCCTTTAGAGACTTAAGGTGGTATTCTAGTCTAGAAATTCGAAAAATCGATTTTTTAAAATTTCATATTTTAAGAATAAGCCTTAGAGGCTTAGAGGATTTAAGGAAATTCGAATTATTTTCAGAGTTATAGTTAATTTTGTGACGCACCACTCAGACTGCCCGAACTGAGACTGTAAACTTTAAATACGTTTTTCTCGAAATTACTTTTTTCGATACGGTTGACATGATATCTCAAGTTGTAATGCACCGATTTACTTGAAATTTGTAACAGATTTTCTTAATACTATCAAAATTGTCTCGACGTAGGGGTTTTTGTAATTCGTTTTTTTGCTATTTTTTTAAATTACCAAAGTTGAAAAACGGAGGCAAAAAATTACATTTATTTTATTTATTTATTTATTTTAATTTTTTATTATTTTAAGTTTTTATTATTTTTATTTTTATTTAAGGGAATGTCGTCAGGGTTGGCCACCCTTTTGACTCTTGTTCATAACTTTCATGTAAGGAAGAATTTCGTCAATAAAAGCATATTGCCAAAAAGGTCTGGGTATAAGAACACCTTTTTGAAGTATTGAAAATTAGTTGTGTGAAAAATAAAAAATTTATATAAGAATCGAAAAAAAAAAAAATGCTGTCAAGGTTGGCCCATGTTGTTTAGGTTGGCCCACTCCTGAAAATCGACAAAATGTATGCTGAAATGTTCGAAGAATGATTAGAAAAAATTTACTGAATGAGAAAAAAAATTAAATTCGTCAGTGACGGTGGAAATGTCCTCGTATTCAGTCGACACTTTATCTAAATATCGTCGCAAGGTAGTACGTGGCAGGTTGTACAACAGTGCCGCAGCTCTCACTGTCTCGTTCCCTAACTTAATAGCCCTAATGGCTTGAACAACATCCGCCAAATTGACGTTGCCCCGATCGGTCTTTCGCTTGTTCCGAGATGTGCTGTTAAAATAAAAAAAACCACTTTGCATGATTTTACATTTTTATTCCTCTACATTCTTTCAAAATTTACTGCAATATTTTTTATATTTTTTCCGACAATTTTTGTGCATGATTTTTCATGTTATTTTCTCTTTAGTCGATCAAATTTCACTAAAGCTAACCTTTCAGAGCACAAAAACTTAACGCGGCGTTGTTATAACCCGGATTGAAAAAAAATCAGGTACGGCGTCGGCCGATATTAGTTGATGTCGGCTAATATCAACACCGATATCGGTCGATGTCGACTGATACCAACTACCGATATCGGCGAATGTCAGCTGATGTCGACACTGATATTAGACACTACCATTATCTTTTTTTTCGATTGGGTACGTGCCTTAACGCACACAATCATGGCGGGCCAACCCTGACTACACAAGTGGGCCAACCTTGACGACATACACCATGGTGGCATTGCGTCACACCATAAACAAACCGGTTACGCAATTAAATTTCTCTCACGATTTATTCTTGGAGGCTAACCACACAACATATTTTAGATGCTTACCTTGACGAATTCATGTTTTCGCTTTAAAATTCGATGCTCTATTCACTGATGCTGGAAAACTTTTTTTGTCATTGACAAGTCACTAAGTGCACAAAACGTTTCAACTTCACGGTCCGAAATGAGTAATGTCACAAAAAGTTCGCTGTTATTGAGAGAAGTTTTCCTACAACCGCACATAGGTGGCGCCAGTTGTCTACACTGAAAAATCACAGTGGGCCGACCTAGACTACGGGCCAACCCTGACGACATTCCCCTACTTTTATTTTGTGTGCAAAAATTTTTTTTCAAATCGGCTACGTCCAGCTAATTCTACATTCTTGTTTAATAGGAATTATCCTTATTTTTATGTTTCATATCACCAGGGGGATTGAAATCACGTCAAAAAGGAGACACCATTTTTTTAGTCTCCGCTTTGCCGGCCTCTACCGACTTCAATTTTGAATTTTTTTCAACTATTATACATTTTTATACTTTTCAAGTATCAATAAAAAACTGATAAAAACATGGATAGTAAAAATGATTACTGTTTTTTTTTATTACGCCCGTAAAATCACCTCAAAATCGAGCCTTTAGACTAGAAAACCCCCTTAATATTTTGCTAGAGTTGCCAACACATTTCATATCGTAACGTAACGATAAAAAAATTCGTACCGATCCTTTCAATAAAATCTTTTTAATAAAATCAGAAACTTTGTATACTTTAGTAGGTAAATTTTTTGTTGTTGCTGGTGTACTTTGAATTTATTTCCTAAAAACATATCATTACTAATGCTTTTCAAATAAATATGGTAAATAACAATTTACACAAAATTTATAGTGTCAGAGTCAGAGACTTTTTATTTTTATTTACAATTAATTAAAAAATTTCAAATTTTGTTATCATTTATTTAACGCTTCATTACAGCACTTTCGTTTTCAATAAATTCTCAACTTAATATTTTTTAAAACCAAAACTTTGCCACGCATTTTGCTTTGCTGCTCAACAATTCCCAGTTCGCACGCAACCCTGAACTTTTCCGCTTCCCAGCCGCCTTTCAATGTGTCAGCCAACACCTTCACAGCCTTCGACTTGTAGGCCATTTCAAATGGCCCAGCATAGAATTCTATTTCAATTTTCCTGCTACCGCAACGCACACGAACCCTGGCCGCTGTCCCTTGCGCTCAGGATGCCTGAAAAGCGTCCACTTGGCGAGGCTTCGGCCGACGCTTTGAGCACAAAGACTGGCTGAAATATGCTCCGCTACACATACAAGTAGTGAATATGTTGTGCACAAGTGTTGGTGTGACTGGGTGCGGGTGAGTAGTTGGGTTTCTTGTTGTTGTAGTTGTATGCATATTTAGTGCAGTTTGAGTCGACATTTAACGATATATTGGAAATTATTTGCCATATATTTGGTTTGCTGCCGCTGCATGCCAGCAGCAACAACAACAATAACAAGCATATTATATGTCTTACAACTACAACAACAAGAGTTGAATTTTGCACCAAAAGCCCGAAGCGTCGACGTTAAGCGGCAACAATCGAAGTCGGTCGCAGAGCTTCTAATGCGACTGTTGAAGCCAATAATTCTTCGAGCCTGACACAAACCGTTAGTTCCCCTCCCTTGCAACAGGCCACTGGGTGCTGAAGTGTGGGTATTGTTGGTGTATGTTGTTTTGATGCTGTTGGTGTTGTTGTTGCACGTGTAAAATCTGTGCAATGTGTGCCGAAGTGCAGATGCTGTGTTTTGTTGATGTTTATTGTTGTTATTATTGTTTGTTTTAGTTAACTGTTTTGTAACTTCATGTTGTTGTTGTTGTTCTCTAAAGCACAAAAGTGGTATCAAAACCCCTAAAAATCACTTGAGCAATGCTTTTTTTAGCGTTGCGAAAATTTAAATCACTGGAATGTCAAAGTTTTTCATTTAAAAAAATCCACCAAATAATTGTTACTGAATATTTTGTTGGCCTGCAATTTTTACAATTTTCCTGTCTGACTGGCCAATAACATTTATCTCTCCACAGCACATTTCTTTGAACTACAGTAAACACTTCTTCCCGAGTTGCTTCCTCTCTGTGATTCTGCGGCATATGTTCACATTTAATTCCCCTCAGTAACACAACAACAAACACTTTAACTCGAGTATTCAGTATAAACTGCTGCTGCTGCTGTTGCTTGACTTGCACCCTGCCCCATTCTTCCCCTCGCACTCGGATACCCCGCAGACTGATTGCCATTGTTGATCGTTTGTCAAATAACGCAAATAAATACACAATTACACACTTAAATGATTTTGCGGACCAGCCGAGTCGACTCGACTCGACATGTAAATACAGTAAATTGTGCAATTTGTTGCTGTGCACATGGTTGTTGCTGTTGCAGGGTACAGCACATTTGAGAAGCAGCAGCGCGTATGACACTCAACATCCGCGCTGTAGAATTGCCACAACAAGAACGTCAAGTGAAGAGAAAGTGTTGCAATTACGGCTGTGAGAGGGAGAAAGTGTGGGAGGTGGAAACTTATAACAATTGAAATACTATAAATTGCATATCATTTTGAGTATCTTGTGCCATTTAATTTAAAGATGTGAATCTATTTGTTTTAGCCATGTCAAGAATTTGTTTTGCTTGATGGCCAAAAATACTCTAGTTAGACCCTATTCTCAGTTCGAAGCAACCAGGGGCGTAGCCAGAACTTGGTCATGGGGGGGGTTTTAAAAAATTGTTTTGCCAGTTTAGTATTACATGTTTTTTAAAGTCAAGTGCACTTTCCAAATAGGGCATTTGGTTGTGGCTTATGTGACTTAATGCATTAAAAACTAAATTTTTTCCCTGATTTTTAGTAAAAATTTCATGAAATTCGGTGGACTGAAAGCTAAGTTATTGCATCTGAATGTGGAAGTATGTTTGTGTCATCGTACAAAAATGTGCATCGAACAAAGATCCAATATTAACTATTGTTTTAAAAATGTTTACACTTTAACCGAAGCATTTAAATTGATGAATCAAGTTTATGGTGATTTTTATTTATACCGTGGTGGAGTTCATAAGTGGTAAAAGCGATTTAAAAACGATTGTCAGAACATAAATGATGACCAACGTGTTAGCCAACTGAATCCGCGATAACCGTAGATCAAAATTGGGCGGTAATTCATAAAAGATTAGCCAAAATCTTCATTGAAATTCTTGAAATTGGATTTAACCTTCGCCTTACTTATACCCACCCGGTTGATCTTTTTAATATTCATGTTTAATATCTCCACAAATTTTAAGGTAATTTTCAATAACAAGAAAACATAGTTTTTTTGAAATTTTGTTCATGTTTAAACTTGAATTTTGTCATTTTTTATACAAATGTATCTGGGTAATCCCAGGCGCTTTCGCTACCATTTTGATTAAAACTCACGATAAATTTTTTTTGCGTACCTCATTATGTGTTCAATAAACCCTCTGGAAAGAAATCTTCTAATATTTTCCATAGTCTCAAAATAAATAATTAAAGTTAGGCCTTTTTTCGAAATACGAACTATCGCCAGAGGAAGATACTAAATACTGAAGTATGAAAAACATTTATAAATTATTATATATTTATTGTGAGTTTTACTCAAAATAGCGGCGGAAGTGCCTGGGATCATCTTTAGTAAGGCGAAGGTTAAGCATCTCAATAGCATAAATTTATTGCATTTTAACTGAACATTTGGCTATCGAAGGATGCCATCCCATCTATTGACACTTGTTTTGACTGTTTTTTTGTTTTCACATGATGTGGCACCGTGCGAATTTCACCTTTTCAAAGAATGCATTTGCCGATAAAAAAAAGCGTTTTGAGAACGTAGAAACCATCCAAAAGGCTTGTACCGACATCCTGAAGGACATTCCGGTCGACGAACTAAACTACTCTTTAGACATGTTTTTAGAACATGCAAATCACTGCATTAAGCCTAAACGTGACTATTAAAAAAACAAATTAGTTTCGGTACAAAAAGGGTTTTGTTAATATTCTTTTAAATATTTAAAGATGAAAAGACCTTTTGCTAATGTGGGAACGTACATACGATGCATAGTGATTGAAAATGTTGACAAATTATAGGCTATGGGGGGGGTTCTGACACCCTAAACCCCTCCCTTGGCTACGCCCCTGGAAGCAACATTACTTCGATAAATTTGCTCCAACCGCAACTTTATTGATTCAAAACAGGGACCGTAACAATTATAAGTTTTATTATAAAAATCAATGTTTAAGAGTTATTTTTGACTTTTATTTAATGACTCAACAAATAATAGTTATTTTTTATTTATATTTTGAAAATCATACAATATAATAATAATAATTTTTGATTTTTTCTTATTAGTCCACAACTAACAGTGTTTTTTTCGATTTTTATTTTAGTTGTCCTATGATAATAATTATTGGATACTTTTATTTAAAAAAGTCATCAATAAAAATCATTAGTGACTTTTATTTATAAAAGTCATCAATAAAAATCAGTCAGCGACTTTTATTATTCAAGTCATTATTTTATAAATAAAAGTCACTGAATGATTTTTATTGATGACTCAAATAATAAAAGTCGCTGGCTGATTTTTATTGATAATTTTTATAAATAAAAGTCAGTAATGATTTTTATTGATGACTTAAAAAATAAATGTCATTGAATGATTTTTATTGATGACTTAAAAAATAAAAGTAACCAATAATTTTATCTTAGGGCAACTAAAATAAAAATCGAAATAAAACTGTTATTTGTGAACTAATATGAAAAAATCAAAAATAATTGTTACTAAAGGATTTTTAAAATATAAATAAAAAATAATTCTTATTTTTTAATTTTTCCGTAAAAATTACAAAAAACAGTTTATTGCCCAGTTTGATTCTCCGTGCGAAAAGAAATGTATTGGTATATTTAATTTATTTGTATGACTTTTCCTTCATAGTAAATTTTTCAAATATATTTTTCATAAATAACTGTTATTTCCGGTCCGTGATTCAAAATAATAAAATTTAATGGTTAAGTTACGTGAGGTTAGGGTAAAAACGGTTTGAGCTGTACTAGCGTATTTGAACTCTGAAGCCTTAACGGTGTAATGCGACTTTTTTCTCTTAAGGGAAGATTCGAAGTTGCAGTAGATTTAAGTGGTCAGTATCCATGGAAATCTGTATCTACCTTTTCATAAGATGTATCGCATTGTTTCCATCTCCGTTTCGTAAGTGCAACTTTTTCAAACAACTCAAAATAGATGCCATTTCAAGAGCATAGACCCAAAGGCACAGTGTCCACTCATGGCCTCAGTCATCATCTACAATAGATGAATAGTTTTTAACTGTTTATTGACTAAAACCAACACATGACGTAGGATTCTACCTCCTGGAATAAATTTTTACATCCATACTTCGTGTTTAGCTATCCACACTCCTTCCGTATTTATGGACTATCCTGCTGATCTTAACAAATTCTCTCTTATGAATACTTTTTAAGAATACGCAGTCTTCTGTTCGTCAATGCCGAACACTGAATACCAAAGTTTGAAACCGTCTTCTAGACACAGTCTACAGGTTATCTCCTCACTCCTCCTCTCCTCCACTGAAGTTCCCACATCTCATTACAATTGCAGTCGGCCAGTCTACGACAATTTCCAATTTCTTATTACAGTGCACCTTCCGCGAAGCTTTGAGATTACCCAATTATCGCCTACAACTTTAAGCGCACTTAACCCCCAATCAAAAACAACAATCAATGTTCTCGATTTGCGTGACTTTAAAACCTCGAAATTGTGATATTTGCCACTAAGTTCAGTTCCTCTTCTCAACTTCCGCTCAACGCCCTTCCGGCTCCCTATAGTAGTCGAGTCAGCATTGCTCTCCTCCCCTTAGCCGGTAGCGCCATTCATTTAATTTATTTATTGGCGTTTCATTGGTGAATTTATGCGTTTCGAATCCGTTGTTGTAAATTTAGTCGAATGTGAAAATTGTGCATTTTGGCATAGACTGGCCGTATGTCTGTTTGGCTGTCTAGCTGTACGTTTAAATGTATATCTGTGCATAGGTTTGTGTGTGTTTGTGTGTGTACTCGCATTTGTGTGTCGCAAAGGGATTTTCATTTTAAAATATCACATGGCAATATGGCATTGCCGCATGCGGCATAACAACAACAACAACAACAACGAGAACAGCAAATAAATATGCGAAAACAAAATGCGCAACAATAAAACAAACAAAAAATTACAATAAAATGAGTTAAACTGGGCGAGCGGGTTGAAGGGGCGCCGAGTGAGCGCACTTCAAGGCATGACAAATAGTAAGAGCAGATAAAATATACACACACGCACACTAGCGCAGACTTGCAACATGCTTTTGGGGATGGGGGGGGAAGCGAAGAGGCAATGCGATGAATGGGATGCCGCTCGTTGCGCTGTTTTAATGCGCGCATCGTCGTCATAGCCGACGCATGGCGGCGGCAATGTGGTGATTTATTTGCATATAAATGGGGCGAAAATGCAAAAACCCACACACACATACACACGATGCATGTATGTGGCTGCAGTGTGAAATAGGAAGCGCGAAATAAAATGTGTGCTTTTCGCTCTGTTTGATTTGTTGGGTTTTTTTAATTTTTTTCAAAAAAGAAAATGCCTCCCTTTTTTGACGCCAATGCAGTGCAACACATCAGCGCCTCGTCGCCATTACGCGGGGGGGTGTTGCTGTAGGATGCTTGCAATTGCGCGCTAAAAGCATGGCACGCATTAGGAGGGGGAGGGCGGAATACAAATGGAGCTCATATTCATAGAGTGCGAATTGGATGCATTTATTCGAAACAAATAAAAATTATAACAAAAATACAAAATACTCAAAAACGCTTTATTTTGAATTTTGCAGCCTCCATTGCATCCTGCTCCTTGTCCACTTAATCCTTAAATGGGAATTGTATCTCTAGAGATACAATTTTAATTTTAATTTAATTTTTTTTAATTTTTTAAAATTTAATTTTTAAGTAATTCCTTTATTGTCATGAAAAGTTGTTAAAAATATAAAAATTTTGGAAAAGCGTTACATAGCTTGAAGTTATTTACTTAAAACTAATTAATGTACATTTCTCAGACGCCCACAGAGCTCCGAACTTTCTTAAGAAATACAATTTAAAATCATAAAAACTCATTAAAAAAAAATAAAAATTTCCACACAAATATTTATGCTGGCTTTGCCTTATTGCACAAAAGGCAAAAATAAATAAATAATAATTATATCAAAATAAATAAAAATTATAAAAAAAATACTAAGTACTTAAAGACGCTTTATTTTGAATTTTGCAGCCTCCATTGCATCCTGCTCCTTGTCCACTTAATCCTGAAATGGGAATTGTATTTCTAGAAATGCAGTTTTAATTTAATTTAATTATTTTAATTTTTTAAAATTTAATTTTCAAGTAATTCCTTTATTGTCATAAAAAGTTGTTGTAACTATAAACAAATTTTGGAAAAGCGTTACATAGCTTAAAGTTATTTAATTAAAACTAATTAATGTAAATTTTCTCAGATGCTCCCAAAGAGCTTCGAACTTTCTTTAGAAATACAATTTAAAATCATAAAAATTCATTAAAAAAAAATAAATATTTCCACACAAATATTTATGCTGGCTTTGCCTTATTGCACAAAAGGCAAAAATAAATAAATAATAATTATATCGAAATAAATAAAAATTATAAAAAAAATACTAAGTACTCAAAGACGCTTTATTTTGAATTTTGCAGCCTCCGCTGCATTCGTCTCCTTGTCCACTTAATCCTTAAAAGGGACTTGTATCTTTAGAGATACAATCTTAATTTTAGTTTAATTTTTTTAATTTTTTAAAATTTAATTTTCAAGTAACTCCTTTATTGTCATAAAAAGTTGTTGAAAATATAAAAATTTTGGAAAAGCGTTACAAAGCTTGAAGTTATTTAATTAAAACTAAGTAATGTCATTTTCTCAGATGCCCACAAAGAGCTCCGAACTTTCTTAGGAAATACAATTTAAAATCATAAAAATTCATTAAAAAAAATAGAAATTTCCACACAAGTATTTATGCTGGCTTTGTGCAATAAAGTATACAAATTAGTTATAAATTAAATCAAACATCATGTTTCATGAAATAACAAATTTTAACTGACAATAAAATTTAAATAAATAAAAAAAAAATTTTTAAAAGAAGTTGCCCAATCATTTTCGAAGCACATTGCTGCGCTGTCGCTCAGCTTTCTTGATTTTGTTTGCTTGATGTCATAATTCTTTCCGCCCGCCTAATGGCTTCGTGTGCGTCTCTGCCATGGTCGCCTCGTCCGCTCTCTGAGACGCGGTGGCGCCAAATTGCATTTACTTGAAATTTATGCAAATTTCGCATGTCAAAGCTCCACTTCATACCATTGCGCCAAGCAACCATCAGTCGCTGCGCGCCAAATGGAGAAATTATTTAAAACTTGGCCGGTTGTTGCTGCTGGCTTGTGTGGCGTTTCTTGTGCCGCACCGAAGCTGGGCGAATTTATTTTTAATGCGCACACCTGACGCTCTCCAAGCAGCCTCGTACATCAACACAGCGTGTGTCTGCAACAGCAAACAATAGCAACAACAACAAAAACTGCATCTTACTTGTATATATCAACAGCAGCGCGTGTTACTTTAGCAGCCAAAGTTATTAGATTAGCATTTCGCGGCGTTTCTTGCGCCGATCTCGGCGTGTGCTGCGTTGCCAACTTCGCAGACTGGGTGCTGCGGCGAATTTTGCCTGCCACGAAAAATTCATCTCAGAGAGCTAATTTGCTTGATTTAATGTCTGCAGGCCGGGGCGGCGCTTACCTGACTTGCATGTTGCGCCATAAGCCGCCAAGTATTTGCGAACTCAAACATAGCTACATCTTTCTATACGAGTAAATATGTATGAGTCTGAATGTACGCACACTTGGTAAGAACAATTTATGCCAACAAAAACAACAACAATAGCGCTTTACTCTGGTGTCATATGCATTTTATGGCCAAAATGAGCCAAAGATGGCCGCTACATTACGCATGCAATCGCCTTTACGAGTTCTTAGTTTTGTTATATATTTCATATTATGCATAAATATATAACAAACTTTCTTGATTTATATTATTTATTGCATTAACTTTTGTTACAATTATTGCAAAAAAATTTCATAATAATTCATTGAATGAACATGAACTTTATTGGAAATATGTGTAAGTACTCGACATGGGAAAATTTTGCAAAGTGTTTATATTTTCATTTAAACACACATATTTATAATGTATAATTATATACTTATTTATAAATTGTTTTTACAATTTCTATTTTTTTCAATTTTGTTTGTTTACTTTTTCTTGAGTTTTTAAGTTGTAATATATTGTTTACTTTTTTTTGAGTTGTGAAATGTTAATATTAAACAAATTTTAGCATTTTACTAGGATTTTTCTGATTTTCATATCATAGTTCATCATGAAAATTTTACTATTTATACATAATGTATAATCATATAAATATTTATACATTTTTTTTACAATTTCTATTTTTTTCAATTTTGTTTGTTTACTTTTTCTTGATTTTGAGTTGTGAAATATTAAACAAATTTTAGCATTTTACTAAGAAATTTTTGATTTTCATATCATAGTTCATCATGAAAATTTTACTATTTATACATAATGTATAATCATATAAATATTTGTAAATTTTTTTTACAATTTCTATTTTTTTCAATTTTGTTTGTTTACTTTTTCTTGGTTTTGAGTTCTGAAATATTAAAAACTTTTTAGCATTTTACTAGGAATTTTTTGATTTTCATATGAAAGTTTTTTTTATTTATACTTCAGAAAAACTTCTTGTATTGCCGATTTTTTTATACAAAACTTAAGTTTAGATAATTCCGTATTTGTAGTTACCTGGTCTTGGCTACGACAGACAATCGAGCCAAGAGTCGAGGTTCAATGACGACTCGCGGTCCAACCAGCCAATTGATCGATTATTTATTTCACAAAAATTCGTATTTGTACTTATCTCATATACAGTATAATTTTAATATATTTAAGCATAAACTACTAACTTAGTTACATTATATGTCAAACTATTCAAACTTCTGTGTTCTTAGCGGCCACTAAAAAGTGTCTCTTTCTCGTTTTTCAGGTAAGAGATACTCAGAATCTCTTGCGGGCTCTCTGCTACCGGATTGGTTAGGTAAGTACCGACAAAATCAAAAACATTATTTGATATTTTTATTTGCAACTCATCACACACACACACACACACACGGCGGCATGTTGCCTCAACTCATCACAGAGATCATCTGTGCGCGCGTGTGTGTGGTGCGTTGATTTTTGATATTATTTTGTATTTTTCTTATACTTTGCAAGTCATATTTATATGCATTACCCGTACACGATTTTTTTATAAGCCAACTCCCCCCGACCAGCGATTGAGCTCGATTTTGTGTTTTGAAAATTGGCGTTTTGGTCGAGCGTCTCGAAATTTGCTCTCGATGTTATTTTTTTTTTATAATTTCAATGACTATTTTTGTGATATTTTTGATTTTTGTACGCCACATCAGTTTTGAAATCAGCGTATAATTTGTTTCTTATATTTCCCCCATACCTTGTTTTATGTTTTCTGCGCCGTTTCCCGCATCTTTTTTTTCGAATTGGTTGCTCACATTGCTTCATATGAAAATTTAAATTTAAGCAACATTTGAATATTGGCGCTGCGAACGTAAATTTAATGTACTGTCCACACATACAACAACAACAGCAACACGCATCCTGCACACTCCACACCAAACCACTGCAGCCATGCACATTCAGAGCATTTCTAACACACACACATACACACACGCACACATCAAGCAGCACTAAAAGCACATAATACGAACCATTCAGTCACGCCCCTTCAGAACCAAAGCCCCCGCCCCGGCCCCTTGATTCCGTACCATAAGTTAAGCTTTTTTGAATTTTCCGTTGATTAGCGAATGCGTGTTAAGTTTTTTGTTTTTGGCGCATTTTTAACTCGACACGAAACGAAAGTCAAGTCGCGTTTGCACCGCAGATGAAATCGTCGCCGACGAGGCCAATGAGGTAACGAACTTTTAACTATCCTAATTACATATAAATGTTGTGCGTGAATTGGACTTACAACTAAAGCAATCGTTAAGCATTCCGATACGTATTGCTCGCTCCAACGCTGCATGTGCATGTCAACCATAAAATTTTTTAATAAATAAATATATTCAATACTTTAGGGAAAATCGTCTGCCAAACGAGTTGTTGCACACTAGTTGCATTTTATTGACGCCGTCCATGCAACGCGGGCAAGCAGCCAACCATGATTGCTACACCGAAATGCTGCTGCCGGCAATGTTGCTGTTGCACTTAGCAGGTTGCAATCTGCACTTGCAACAACTAATTGACAACATGTTACAGCTATTTAAGTCTTTTGTTGCATACATCAGTTTGCCTAAATGCGCGTAAACATTGTCCACACACACACACACACACATGCGGCAGGCGGCAGCTAAATGTCATCTGACACGCGAAGTTCAACTCGTAGCCGAAGCTGAGGCGGAAGACGCAAGTGTGAATGAACAAATCTCTCATTGAATAAATCAATGGAATACAACAACAATTGCCGCAAACAATTAGGAACAATAATAAATTGCAATTATCGGTCGAGTAGGAATAATTTGGTGCGAAAATTGTGTGTGAGCTGAGCAGGTAGTAAAAGGAAATCGGAATTTTATTCAGTCAAAAAAAATGATAAAGCATTAAAAATGATTACTAATTAGTATACATACATATTGTTATATTGACTTTTTAAGTTTTCTAATGGGACATTGAAATCTGTTCTCAGAACGCAGTCGAATATTTGATCTTCAAGATAGAAACACAAAACCTCATTTATTCTTTTGGTGTCTTTTGAAGAACTTCGTAAATTAATGTAAATTTGACGTCGGCTTTGAAATAAAATTCAAACAAAATGAATCAGCCTTCCGAATTTTGAAAGTCCTTTCCTAAATGTGTTGGAGTCTAAATGTTTCAGTCTAGCACTTGGACCATTTTCTTGCTTAGTATATACATTTTTCGTAGAGGAAAAAATATTTACTGAAACAGAAAATAGTTACTTTAGTTGCAATTAATTGAAACTGTAGCTAAAAATATTTACCTAAACAGTTATAAATAGTCTTATCATCCATTTTGATCAAACCTTTGTCCCATTCGTCAAATTTTGGACACCAATACATGCATTAATTTCTATGTACTTTTGAACACTGATACATGCACTTGCACTAATTAAATACCCTTCACTTAATTGTCCACGCCGTATTGATACGCTGCTTTAGTAAATATTGCACAATATTAAACTCAATAATTTATTTTAATTTTTTGTATGTTTGTCTATTGACTCCTCGCGGCACTCGAGCATCATTGAGAGCAGAGTTGTGTGGCAAGTGGCAGTGTTGATTGCATTTTTTTGCTTGGCTTAATGACCATTTTTTCATATAATTATAATCAGTGTTGTAAACATGAGCATTTTTAATGAAACAAATTCAATCATTGTAATGATTGTCGCTACAAGTGGCATACAGAATTTTCTATGATTTACATGCCACGCAAATTAAACGTGTCTGCATTTGCTTTTATAAAGAAAACTAGTGTCCGACCGAATATTCGGTTTCGGTTTCGGCCCAAATAAGTGGTTTCGGTTTCAGTTTCGGCCAAACTTTCTAGAATATTTTTTACATTTTATTGTGTAGCAGATATATAGTGAAAGGAGGAGTAATTTAGATGCCAGCAATGTAAATAAACTTATTTTTTTAGCATATAATATTAAATTGTTTAATTTTGAATATTCGCGAGAAAGGTACGAAAGGGTGATTTTTTATGTTTACGTTTTTAAAAAATGAATAAATAGTTTTTATTAATAAGTATTTATTTATTTATGCTATGTTTGTTTGTTTGTTCTTTATTTACTTAATGTAAAAATCGTTTGTTGAAAAAAGTGCTTGATATGGTGATTTTTATTTCAACTAAAAAGTTTCGGTTTCGGCCTAATATTAAAAAAAAAACCGAATATTCGGTTTCGGCCCAAGAAAGTGGTTTCGGTCGGACATTAAAGAAAACTTTAAATAAATTATTTTATTTTTTTTTATTGTGCTTACGATATAAAAAAGATTAATTACTAAACTGGCCATTAAAACCTGTTGCCGAGTTACGGACTGCTTCAAGAGTTTTCTCCAGGCACACCAAGAGCTGAAAGGGCATCTTCAACTTGGTCCTTTTTCCGCTGCGCTGTTGGTTCGATGTGTTACTTTACTGTCTTTAAACAGCTCATAATTAGGGCTCGTTGTTCAATCGTATAGTCATAGTCATAGTCATAGTCATAGTCATAGTCATAGTCATAGTCATAGTCATAGTCATAGTCGTAGTCATAGTCATAGTCATAGTCATAGTCATAGTCATAGTCATAGTCATAGTCATAGTCATAGTCATAGTCATGGTCATAGTCATAGTCATAGTCATAGTCATAGTCATAATCATAGTCATAGTCATAGTCATAGTCATAGTCATAGTCATAGTCATAGTCATAGTCATAGTCATAGTTATAGTTATAGTAATAGTCATAGTCATAGTCATAGTCATAGTTATAGTCATAGTCATAGTCATAGTCATAGTCATAGTCATAGTCATAGTCATAGTCATAGTCATAGTCATAGTCATAGTCATAGTCATAGTCATAGTCATAGTCATAGTCATAGTCATAGTCATAGTCATAGTCATAGTCATAGTCATAGTCATAGTCATAGTCATAGTCATAGTCATAGTCATAGTCATAGTCATAGTCATAGTCATAGTCATAGTCATAGTCATAGTCATAGTCATAGTCATAGTCATAGTCATAGTCATAGTCATAGTCATACTCATAGTCATATACAGTCATCGCTAATACCAACAGTGCCAAAGATCTTGCGAAGCACCTTTCTCTCAAACGCCCCAAGAGCTGCTAAGAAAGTTTGCTTCTAGACTTATTATCAATTTTCCCCCCATGAGTTCTCCATCAGTGCAATGAAACATGAGAATATTGAAAGTATTTGCCATAAAAGAAATTAGTTCCCCCTGCACTTTGTTGTACTTTTAATGCCTATTTGCCATTTTTTTAAGCTTTATTATAGAACAATATTTATTTTAACATTCTCGTACTGAATTTATCGAGCTGTCTTCGTCTTCGCTGGCTCCTTTGAGGCATTTACCAATTCCATTAACCGCACACACACACACACACACACTAAACTAACATGAGACGAAATCACAACGAATTCCTGCTTTTAAATTTACAACACGCACTCCTCGGCGCTAGACACACGCTTCAAACTCTAATGCACACATATTTATATACACATATATATGTATCTCTAATACATACATCTCGAATGTGTGAGTGTGTGGCCTCCGGTGGGTGTAGTGCGCCTGAGGGACCCCTCCCCCCTTCTTTCTGCGCGTTGTGTGCGTTGAACTTCTGCCGCATAAATAAATAAATTGATTTCGTTCTATTAGTGTAATTTCTACGCGCTGTCAGCCCCGCCCCAGCCGCCCAGCACCAAACAGTCTGCCGCGCTTTTACCGCCATTGGCAAACCGCATTTATTCTCCTTATTAATTTTCTAATGGATTTTACGTTGGCCATTTTCGACAGATATATAGATTTCTCGTCCTCGTCGTCTTGGTGCAGTTTGTGTTTTTTATGCTTGCTAAGCATTCAGTCAGCCAATATGTCGTTGATGTTATACGAGGAGTAGTCTGCAGGTCTGATTGGCAGGCTTTTTGCCAGTTTTTTTTTTTAATAGACGAATATTGATTAGTGTGAGCAGATTTTTGCCACATCAATGTGTGTGTTTGTTAGTTTAGTTTTTTGTCGAAAGGAATTGTTGTGTTGTAAAACATTTTGTCTACGCATTTTGAAATCATGTCTGTAGACACTGCAAATGGTTTTTATGTGTATTGTGGTGCGATAGGGAATTTTGAAGTCGACATAAATTTGGTTCAGGAAGAACAAAACATCAGACATGCAGTGGCGCACATAGGATTTTATTTTGGGGAGCAAGTTCTGAACAGCAAAGAATAATAATCACCTGTAATAATAATCATCAATAATCAGTTTTCAATATAAGTATTAATTCATATTTCCAATTCAATTCAATTTCAATTCACTGTTAAATTTCAATTAACTATCGAATTATTTTAAGTTATGTCACTTTTACTAAATTTAATAATTATAAATGACAGTTAAAAAGTTGAAAGAAAAATTTTGAAAATTCGAAATTAATTTTTTTATTTGAAAATATATACTAAAATTGTCACAACTTTACTTAAAATTAACTTCCACAAAAATTTATTTCGTCAAAAGTGTCACAATTTGAATTAGGACTCTTTAGGATATAATTCCGCCTGTTCGAGAAAATGTTGTTTGATTCACGAAATCTGAAACCAACTCAAATGGGTAAAATTTACTTCAAAAAATATGGATATCTTTTGGAAAATTATATGAGTCAGTGATTCCGGTGATGCCAGGAGAGGAGAAATGTGAATGTGGGATAAATTTATTTTTTTAAACAGTCCGAACTTGGAATCAAACCTAAAGCCTCTGGTATGAAAAGACGAAAAGAAGAATAGTTCACTACCCGCTAGACTTTTCAAACCAGTTGAAAAAAATTATATTGAAAATATTGTTTTTTGCTACATTTTGTCAAAGACCAAAAACTCTTAAAACTGTTTATAATTGAATAGATTCAACTCATTAAAAATATTTCTAATTTTTGCTATGTGTAAAGGATAAAGCCACCCAATGAAGGTTAGCCAATGTAACCATTTTTTATTAGTTGGACAATGAGGCAGAATTTTTTATACATTAATTAAAAAAATAGTACTGAAACATTGTCAATTAAATATCACAACAAAACCCATGAAAATTTTTGATAAATTAACAAACCTTTTAACCCTTTCGCTACATGTTTTTACTGGGGAAAGTTAACATTTTAAATTTTACGTCTTAGGCTTCTATGTGGTTATATTAGCAATATTCCATAAGAAATTTTTTAATTTTTATACTCGGACCCTGTATTTTGGAGTGGTTTTCTATGAGAGCAACCACATCGTTGTTGCTGTAATAATTACTTAAACATAAAACTTTTTATGGATAACGAAAATTTGAATATTTCTTCATTTACTTCAGCCAAAATTAAAAAAAAAAGTATCTAAATTAAAAAAAAACGTCAAATTAAAAAGTTCTCTAATTTTTTCTGCTTCTTCTTCCTTTACTATGTCAAGATATACCATTAAAAAAACGTGTAAAATTATACAAAAAAAAGTATTCTTTAAACTTAAATATTCAGTTTATTAATTTCGTATTTTTCCCAAAACTTCGAACTATTCTAAAGACCAACAAAAAAATGCATTCTTGCAACCATAGAGAATGCAGACGTCCACAAATTAGCATGTTGCCATATGGCAACAAAATAGCGAAAGGGTTAAAATAAATATCTATAATATTTTTGGAACGCACTGGCCAAATTTTGGCAAAAACATACAACAAATTTAACAAATATTATTTCAAATCACAAATTAGTGAAACGAACACCACTATTTAAAACGAAAGAAAAGTCAAAGTTAATTTTCTACCATCTACCATAAGTTTTTTCGTGTGCTTGGACAGGTTTTGTCTTTCTTCTTTGCCAACGGCCAAACATAAAAATCGCAGCTACAATGGGCCACATACTAAAACAAAAAACTAAAAAATCAAAAACACAGACATAGCGCGTATTTAGAGATAGGAAGAACGGTGGAGGACAGCGCACTCGGCGGGCAACTGAAGGCAATGAATGACTGAATGAATTGGCTGGATGGACAGACAGTGGCACACACGAATTGAAAAGCGCATAAACGCAGATAACTAGTCAGACAGCAAACCCAACAACCAGCACAAAATAAGCGACGGCGCGAGAGGGAGTGAAACAGAGCGAGGCAGCTAACAATAACAACAGAATAATGCGCAGTAAAGTAGCCGAAATTGTGGAATTGTTGATAAATTTTGGCGCCGCTGTGCCAGCCTACAGAACGCCTTTGATTTTGGCGGCCGACTGGCGCGCTGACACAGTGACGTGTTGCAGGTTGCAGTCGAAAAGAGAAGAAAACCTAAACAAAAATTGCAAAATTTTTAATAATAAATATGTGTTGGCGCGAAAATTTCAAAGCAAATATCGAAATTCGAAAACAAATGTAAAATTTTTGGGAAATCTGCGCAGATACTATATAGTTGGTTGGTATATACTATAAAGTTGGTCAAGAATAAAATGAGGCATGCGGATTTTTATTTAGCATAACTTTACGCCACTGATCAAACGAATCGAAGCCAATTGCCGCCGCCTCAGGCAATTAAAATTCATTCAATGTAGCGGAGCGAAAATTTAATAAAAAAAAATAAAAAAAAAATAATTCTGTGAAAAACAGTTGTGTTCGATTTGTCTTTGATGCGCTTTGACCACCTGTTGGTGCGTTGAACACACTACCGAGCACCCAAACGCTTCGCTAATTATTGCTGAAAGTTTTGCGCGTTGCCTGACACACACACACACACACACACATACACGTCGTGCAACTAATGAGCACTTAATTAGCCACACTGCCAGCGAACGCGCCGCACTGCCACGGCCGAAATGGCTCATCAAAACGCATATCTACAATTATTGCAGAAGTTGCAGGCGCTCGTCGCACACCGACAGACGCAAACACTTGGCAGCAATTAACAAATTGCACTTGTTTAGGCCCGCCGGCAGCCTCAACAACAACAATAACAAAACTAAACACCAACAACACCAACACACTTCCACCAGCCGATGTGTGAGTGCTTGTTTGTTTGTTTGTTAGTTGGTTGGTGTGCTTGTGTGGCAAACTTCCGTTTCCGGGCACTCAGCGTCGACTGGCTTTTCGGCCTTCACACTTTGGCAATTTCGGTTGACTGCATTCGTGAGGCGTGAATGCGCCCAGTGCCGGTCAGAGGAGCAAAGTGGCGGCATCCAGCAGCAATTGAAGGTGTGTTGAGATGTGGTGAGTTGAGGTTAATTGAAGTGTTTTAGGCGCGCACACATGTTAGGCTCCATGCCCTCAACTTCTCAACTATGAACAACACTCTTGTCGGTTCTGATGTACACTGACTGCCTCCACAGCACTTAGGCCCAACGACGTTGTTATTTTTCGGTTATTTTTTTTTTAGTTTTTTTTGTAATTTTTTGTTTGTGCTGTCTACAGCGAACGACAAACGCTGGTGTTGTCATCACCAGCGCCATTGTCCAAACTCGGACAACATTTAATTGCTCTATTGAGATACTGCAAATTAGTTAATTGGCAGCAAGCAGGACATGTGCTGGAAGCAACGATCATGGTATCGCTTTAGTAGCACTGAGAGAAAATTTTGTTTGTTTAGTTTAATAGGAAATATTCAATAATGATTCAGCTAAATATGAGCAAATTTTGTGGTCATGCTTAGTTTGTTTGTGGAAGTATGGGTTGGGTTATACAAAATTTGAACAAAGGCAATTAAATTCCAACAATATAACTGAGATACAGAAGTTTGATGCCGAAGCAGAAAGAGAACGTGGTATGAAGAAATGATGAAAATAGAGAATTCTAGAAACGGGCCACTAGTATACAAAGTCCACCTTTATTAATTAAAAAAATTTTTAAAAAATTCAAATCTAGTGGGAAATTTCCCTTTTTTTCTCTCAAAGGTTACATCCGGTTTGCCAGAATTGAAATAGAAAGATTTGAGGTCGGAAAGAAAGCATGAAGAAATTATGAGAATAGAGAAGACGAGAAACGTGCCACTTCTATGCAAAGTCCACCTTTGTTAATTAAAAAAATTTAAAACAAAATCTAAAAATCAAAATCTTTAAATCAAATCTAGTGGGATGTTTCTCTCTCTTTCGTTGAAGATGCATAACATCCCGATTTGCCAGAATTGAAATAGAGAGGTTTGAGGTCGGAAAGAAAATTGGTTGCTAATAATAGTTCAAATAGTGCTCAACTCTTTTTCATGTCTCCTGTCAGTTTTGGTTTTCTTTGACCCTTTCGCTACAGATTTTTACTGGGGAAAATTAAAATTTAAAATTTTACGTTTTAGGCTTCTATGTGGTTAGCAACATTCCACAAGAAATGTTTTAATTTTTAATTAATTTTAATTTAAAAAAAAAAGTATCTAAATTGAAAGAAAGCGTAAAATTAAAAAGTTATCTAATTTTTTTCTGCTTCTTCTTCCTTTACTATGTCAAGATATACCATTAACAATATTTCAATCAGTTCTTAATCAAATTTCCAGTGAAAACAATGCCAAATTTTACTTTGATATCGAAAGTTCGTTGGTACCATCCATGGGCGTACACAGCTAGTTCCCCCAAAAAAAATTGAAATTCAATATTCTAAATTAAGTTCGTGAAATTTGAGTATATATTTTATTCTTCCGAATGGCGTTTAAATTTTTTCAATATCTTTATTAGTTTTTCAGTTATATAAATTTCAATTTTAATACCGGTACTGTATCAAATAAGCTGTGAGTCACTGTATATATGTGTGTACATATATATAGAATTCTATATTCTTTTCTATTCAAATTCAATATTATGCATTTTTAAATGAAGTTATGTCTTGAGCCCCCACTAAATTTGTGCCTGGGAACTACCACGGTATCGTTTTTGGTATCAGTCGGTTCAGAGACGTACTGAGGAATGATCGTACAATTCCTCATCGCTTTTCTTTCCTATCTAATATTTTCCTCACTGACCACGTCTCAAGGTCTCACGCCGCAGGGTTCGGTCCTTTCTCCAACCCTTTTCCTTATCTTCATCAACGACCTATTGTCGTCGACGAAGAATCCCATCTACTCGTTTGCGGATGACAGCACCATTTGTCATTCATACTCCTTCACAAAGCGCCCCAGCTCTGTGGAGATTGAGAGAGAACGGCGCCGTATGAATGACACACTTAATAGCGACCTACAAACAATCTCCAAGTGGGGTCAAGCGAACAGGGTCGATTTTAATCCTCGCAAGACCCAATGTTGTCTGTTATCCCATAAGCGAGTCTCCTCACATCCCAACACATCCCTGGTTATGGGTGGTGTGGGTATTACGGAATCGGCAGCTCTTGATGTTCTGGGCATGTCCATTAAGAACGATCTTCGTTGGAATGATCATATTTTTGGCGTGTCGAAAGAAGCAGCCAAGTGCCTAGGCTTCCTAAAGCGGTGCAAAAAATATTTCACTCCGTCTGATCTCCGCATTATTTATACCACCTATATCCGACCTAAAATGGAGTTTAACTCGCACCTATGGGCGGGGGCTTCAAAAACCCATTTGGAGCTCCTGGACCGGGTGCAAAACCGTGCGATCAAGCTTATAGGGGACAGTAGGGCATCCAGCTCTATTGACTCCTTGGAGCATCGTCGAAACGTGGCATGTGTGGTGTTATTTTACAGATACTTTTTCGGTAATTGCTCAGTAGAGATGAGCAGCTTGCTGCCATCACTCCGGGTATTCCCCAGGGCAACCCGTTTGAACACTGGCGCCCATGCATTCCACGTTGAAACGATGTTCCAGCGCACTACGCACTACAGAGAAAGTTCGTTCCTGGCCCGTACAGCGCGATTGTGGAATGGTCTCCCTGCGGATATTTTCCCCAGCACTTATGATCTTGATGGGTTCAAGGCAAGAGTCCACAACTTCTTCACCCAACATCCTTTCTCCCAACCTATATATCCTTCCTGAACCAGCGCAATGCCTCGCATTTATAGGGGTATCCCCTGCGCGTTGGCTCGTATTTAAAAAAAAAAAAAAAAAAAAGTGCATAGAGCTTAAAAACATTCGATTTGTATATGAAAATTTCTCACTTTATCTTGTCACATAAATATTTCTGACTACATGTAGCAGAACAAATCGAAAAAAAGCAACACTGCGCCATGTCGACGCTCCCACCCATTGTTGCTTTCTTCGGTTTCTGTGCCTTTTATCTCTTGCCATCAATTTATTCAAATTCATTAAATTTTTTTCAAGCCTAAAATTAACACTCGCTCTCGTCGCCGCACCCCTCTTGACGGACACATTCACACGTTTGTTGTGTGTTGTGTGCGCGCGTACTTGTGCGTGAGTCCACGCATGCCTGGTATTTCTGTCGGATGGACAGTCTGTACGTTTGTGTGTCGTTGCTGAGATTGCGTGGTCACAGGTTTATTTTTCGATTTTTTGCCGCTTCGCTTTTGAATTATTTGCCATTTTATTTGTCATCTCGTATTTGCATAATTTTAATTTATTGCCCTGTGACAGTTTGGCTTTCGCTCTTTTTTGCCAACTCTATTGTCGTCTCTGTTGTGCGGCAGCTGTTGTCGCATGTAACGGCCCCGGTGATTTATTAGCCAAATTTGACTATATCGGCTATTGGTGTGTTTTCCGCTGTTTTTTGTTTACGTCATATGTGAATTACCTATTTTCAAATTAAAAAAAATTTGTTTTCATTTTTAATTTTAATTTTTATGTTTTAAATTTAAAAAAATTTGTTTTAATTTTAAATTTTATTTATTTGGCTATCATAGGTAGTGTCATAGGGAAATATAGAGAGTTGAAAAATAGGAGCTTCCTATAGTCAAAATAATTGACAACATTTTTCAACTTTGTGGTTTATAATGTGATTATTTGTGATTAACCCTTCCGACCCCAAAGTTTCCTAAAAGCAACTACACCTATTTGTCATCTTATAGCAAAAGCTGCGATTGATTTATGGGCTTAATTTAATTTGTCCTCTAGTACAAATGGTGTTTTTTAAAGTTTTTTTGGGATTTTATTTTTCAGAAATAGCAAATGCTAACGAGATAACTCTTCGTATATTTATTCTTTACATATTGAATTATAAAAAAAAAAATTTCCACGTGCTACCGCGAACACTGTTGGGGTCCGCCAGCTGAGTACCGGCCATGTTTTTTTTGTAAGGGTGCGTTTGCGCCAACCTAACTTTGTCCCTGTTCGTCTGAAATGTAATCCAAAAATTTTCTCTTAAAAAGCATTACTCCAATTAAAGGATGACTTATAATGAACCCGATCTGATCAAAATTGGACCCGCGGCATCGTTTTAACGTGTTTTTTTTTCGAAATTCGCCCTTTTTTTGCTCTAAAAACTCCCCCCAAAAATCGGCTAGTCAATGGAGCGCAATCTCCGTAGGTTAACCCGTGGAGCAAAAAGTTTTGAATACAGCAAAACAAGAATCAAGTGAATCGGTCAATTAGTTTCGACGGAATCATGGCGCAATGGTCAAAAAATGTGTTTTCGAGAAAAACGCGTTTAAAGTTTTAAAACCGTGTTACCGCGTAGTGAACGAGACGGATTTGAGGTCCTGTATCTCAGAGACGTTTACGAATTCGACAAAATCCGTTCGTATAATTTTTCTATACTAGTTATACTATAAAAATATGAAATAAAAAAAAAATAGATTTTTTCAAAATTTACAACTAGAGGACCCCCTTAAGTAGGCACCAACAAATTAATATTTTAATAAGTGAATTCAAAGTAAATTACAAAAATGTTACTATTATTCCCAAAATAATTTGCAATAATTTGCAGCGATATCAGGGAAAGTTTGTGTTCTAATTGAAGTCTACGAATTAGGCGCGTTTGATCAAAACCCTGTTTCTTAAAAATGGTTAAATGAAATCAAAAAGTGATAATTTTGTATTTTTTCATGACTATTAAATATTTTTTCTGTAATTAAAAAATATTGATACAAAATTTATTTAACCCGTTTTAAGCTAAAATTGTTCAAAAGCAAATTAGCTCTAGAACTCTAAAAAAGAGGCGTGGCGGCTTCAAATATCGTGTGCACACTTCTTAGGAACATTTTTCATGATTTAAATACCAAAAAGTAATATCGAGACACAGGGTAAAATTGGGATTCAAAGGGTTAAATATTGAAACCATTTAAGTGAGGTTTAAGTAATCACCAGGGAAAGGATTTTGAGGACCTAAAAACCTATAAAAAAGGCAAAATAAAATAGCAAAAAACTAAAAATTGCCAAAAAGACAAAAAAAGGCACTAAAAACTGCATAAAAAGGCAAAATAGGGCATTAAAAACTGTTAAAAAGGCAAAAACAGGCATTTAAAAATAAGAAAAAATACTAGAAAATCTAAAAAAAGGGTATGTATTTTTTAATAATTTTATTTCATCTGACGTATGCAACATACAATATTTATACCTCGTTTTTTGTAAAAGAAAAGGAACATCAAGGTTTTCAAAGATAGTTAAAAAACTAAAACTAAGATATTTTAATTGAAATGTAGGCACATATTTTAAATTCATATTTTAACTTCTCATATGAAAGCATAAAAGCCGTACTTGTATCACAAAAAAATTAAATAAAAGAAAGGATTTCAGCACCTCTCTCAGCACCACCAAACTCTCCTATCAGCGCGGAAATTTTTACGCTAATCGAACTTTTTGATTTTGGCATGTTTTTTTTCTTTAAATTTTCCACTGCACCACAAAAAATAACGGCTTAGGAATGATCAAATCAATGTAAAAACATCGATAAGTTAACGAAATTGCAATGTTGCCACTTAATTTTTTTTAGTTTCAAGGTATTTTTGCGAAAAAAAAGGTGGATAATATTAAAAACGAAAGAAAAATAAAAAGGCGCGACAAATCTTGAAAAAGGCATTTTGTGGCATTTAAAGGTAAAATAGGCACTAAAAAAGGCATTTATGGGTGAAAACGGCAAACTGCCTTTTTAAGGCAAAAGAAGTCAAAATAAAAGTGGTATATTTCTAATCAGGAGGACCTAATTCGTGCTCATTTTCAATCAGAAATGCTCTATCTAGCAGCAAACAAAAAACGCAATTTCCACAAAATCCTTTCCCTGGTAATCACTATAAGTAACTGATGTATCACAAACCATATCATCAACATTTTATTTCGAATTCGTATTACAAGTTTTTTATATGCATTGTTGCAGAAAGAATCAAATCAAAATGGGCATACTTCTTAAAATGTTGCAAAGGACATGCAAGGCACATCCCTTCAGTTGGAACTCTCTATATATAACTTTCAGTTCTCAGCTTGCTTCCTCTTGATCAAAGTACGTGTGTCTAAAATTTCCGCTTCTCCCTCTTACATAAATTTCTCTACTCTTTTGTTGTTGGCATTGTTCGTCTTCTGCTTCCGTTGCAGCGATTTGTCCCACTTTTATTGATTTTTCGCCGCACATAAACTTCGCTACCCAGTTACCCAATGCTCCACATTAAGCACGCCCCCCACCCCGCATACCACACTCTATACAATGCTTTGAATCCTACATCCCAAAAACAACAACTACACATACAACATCCACACATCTACGACTACACGGCGAGCGAGCGAAAAAGATTTACATAGAATGCCGCAAATTCAGCAGATGAATGCGTATAATTTTTATTTGATTTATTTTTGCGCTTTTCCCGTTTTTCCGCTTCCCCCCACACTAATACACACACACACAGCTTACACCGCAAGAAATTTTGGGGAAATGGCACTATGTGTGTGTGTGTGTGTGGGTAACGGCCGTGCGGCCACACGTTGGGCGCATTGGCGCAGAACGAGCGCGTATTAAGGCAAACTAAAAGGTTCGAAGCGAATCCGGCGAATCCTTTGCAACTGGCAAGTGCCGAGTCGGCTGCTGCTTTGTTGCTCACGGCTCTGCGGCCCACGCAAAGTGGCAGCAGCGGCAGCGACAGCACAATCGAGGCAACCCATTTAGCATTATTGCATTTACAACAGCAACAACAACAACAACAACAATAAAATCAGCCGAAAAGTGGAAAAATTGTGCCACTTTGTGCTGTGCTGTGTGTGTGTGTGTCGCACACAAAGCCACATTCGAAAAAGGCGCACAGACGCACACATTCCTCCTGTAACGAGCACATTAACGCACCAATACACACACACACATGCACACAAACATAAACACATACACAATCACATACATTAAGAGGCTCCAGCATAGCGTGGAAATCAACCTGCTGTTGGAAAAGTGGCGAAATGGTTTTTTGTTGTTGCCTTTTCTTATTTTTCCGCTGTGTTTTTGTATTTTATTTTGTTTGGCGTTGTTTGGTTCTTTTGCTTTGCTGCTTCCGGCCGCGGCGCGCGCACCGTGTCCTTTCGGCCCGTTCGCTTGGTTACATAATAATTCATGTTATCCCTTTTTCGCACATAATATAACATTCTCATTCGCATTCGTATTCCCATTCACCACCGCTTACCACAGTTACGAGTATTTTGCGTTTAATGCGAGCGCGGCGGTGCGGCGCGACGGCAACACGGCCGCTGCTCCACTGTGCCGCTGTGTGAGTGCGCTGCGTTGCGTTTGTATGTGTTTGTGTAATTGTTTGAAGCGAGCAGCTACCAAAGCCAAACTGCCGAAAACACTCATTCGAACATTTCGTGAGCTTGTTTTTCATTAAAGCAGTTTTCACAGCTGACATTGGAGCAAGGATTTTGAGAATTGTGGTCGGTCTTAAGTGATTTATGCCTTTATTGCATTTTTCCATGGCTATGAAGTTTGCAAAACTAAAGTTATGTTTGTAATTACGTTGAAAAAAAGTCTAGGCTTGTCCTTTCGGCACGTAGCAAAGTTGTAGTATGCGTAATAGTTAGTTGATCTGAGTCGGTCAAAAGCGTTTGAAACACGAAATGCACTTGAAGGATAAGAACATTCAGGGAGTATAAATTCTCAAAGTCTGTCTCCCGTCTGTCTCCCTGTCTGTCTCCGTTAAATGTCTGGCATACTCGATGACTACGGAACCTGTTTTGAGTTGGCAGAGGCGAAACCTATTAATATTAATATTATTAATATTAAATACTATTAATATTAAATATTATTAATATTAATTATTAATTATAGGTAAATATTATTAATAAATAATATTAATATTAATTATAAATATTATTAATAATTATTATTAATATTTAATATTAATAATTAATGTTAATAATATTCAATATTAATAATTAATATTAAATATTAATTAATTAAATATTAATTAAAATATTATTAATAATTATTATTAATATTTAATATTAATAATTAATGTTAATAATATTCAATATTAATAATTAATATTAAATATTAATTAATTAAATATTAATTAAAATATTATTAATAATTATTATTAATATTTAATATTAATAATGAATGTTAATAATATTCAATATTAATAAGTAATATTAATAATATTAATATTAATTATTATTTATAAATATTATTAATAATTATTATTAATATTTAATATTAATAATTAATGTTAATAATATTCAATATTAATAATTAATATTAAATATTAATTAATTAAATATTAATTAAAATATTATTAATAATTATTATTAATATTTAATATTAATAATGAATGTTAATAATATTCAATATAAATAATTAATATTAATAATATTCAATATTAATAATTAATATTAAATATTAATTAAAATACTATTAATAATTATTATTAATATTTAATACTAATAATGAATGTTAATAATATTCAATATTAACAAGTAATATTAATAATATTAATATTAATTATTATTTATAAATATTATTAATAATTATTATTAATATTTAATATTAATAATTAATGTTAATAATATTCAATATTAATAATTACTATTAATAATATTCAATATTAATAATTAATATTAAATATTAATTAAAATATTATTAATAATTATTATTAATATTTAATATTAATTATTAATATTAATAATATTCAATATTAATAATTAATATTAATAATATTCAATATTAATAATTAATATTAAATATTAATTAATTAAATATTAATTAAAATACTATTAATAATTATTATTAATATTTAATATTAATAATGAATGTTAATAATATTCAATATTAATAATTAATATTAAATATTAATTAATTAAATATTAATTAAAATACTATTAATAAATATTATTAATATTTAATACTAATAATTAATGTTAATAATATTCAATATTAATAATTAATATTAAATATTAATTAATTAAATATTAATTAAAATATTATTAATAATTATTATTAATATTTAATATTAATAATGAATGTTAATAATATTCAATATTAATAATTAATATTAATAATATTCAATATTAATAATAAATATTATTTATAAATAATATCACATATTATTAATATTAAATATTATTAATATCAATCCGTGGCTCTTTCAAGGGACACTTAAGGAGTTCAAACCCCTTTAAATATATGTTTATTACAAAAATTGAGGGCAACAAATTGGGCTCAAAATTTCCAAAAAATTAGTAAAACGATATGCTATGTGCTCCATTAATTGTAATAGCTACCAAAAAATACTTTTTTCACAATAAATAAAAATACTTTTGCTTTTTTTGTAAGTATACTTTAATCTGTTGTAAAATCAATGTTCCCGCCAAGTCAATTTAATAAAAATATTTAATTTAATTTAACAACATTTACATTTAGTTGAAAAAATGCCACAATCAAGCGATTAAATTTTTTCGCTTAGCTTTCAATTAACTAATTTATTTTACCACTCGTCATTAGTCTTTTTTGCGTACATATTAACTGTCAGTGCTTTTTTTTAATGGTTGTTTTGTTGTTGTTGTCCATTGTGTATTGTTGCCACCTGCTTCACTGGGGAATGCTGCGATAGCTTTGGAGGGGTGACGTACAATTAATTTTCCGCATACCCACACACTTTCATTCCCCACCCGCCCGCCCCCTCTCTCGTTGCCGCTCCAATCTTTGCTCAACTTCAGCCGCATCGCATATCCTTCGAACGCGCCCCTTGCGTTTTTTGTTTTTGTTTTTGCGTTCCGCTCCTTTTTTGCTTATTTTTTGTTCTTTGCTTTGACTGCTCGGTTCGTTGTGCTCTATGGTCGTTTTTCGTTTGTTTTCACTGTTTTTCGCATGGGCTTGTTATTACTGTTATTGTTGTTGTTGGTGTTTTTGTTGCTTTCAGCATGGCCCAGGGAAATCTAGGCTATTTATTCACCCAAATTTTGCAGCCATTTATCATGCGCCTTCAGCTGCACAAACGCACACACGCACCAACAAACACACCGACATACCCAAACACACACACACACACATTGCTACTGTGTGTGTGTGTGTGTGTCACACCCACAACTGCGCCAAACGGCCACGCACAAGCGTACACTGTCAGAAATTATGTTCGAAAACGTTGCGAACACTGGGGCGCGGCTGTGCCCCGTGTGCGGGGAGCGGGGCGCCGCGGCGTCAGTAGGTGCCGCTGTCGACGCAGTGCGTGTGTCATTTGCTGCGACGGCACATTAAAAACGGTTCGTTCTCCTTTAACGGCAGCGCACATTTCGCCAAATATCAAATGTTTTATATTGCTTTTGATGGTTGTTGTTGTTGTTTTGTATCATACATATATACGTATATGTTTTTTTTTTAACAAAAATTATACACTTCATGCGTACACGAGTGCGTACATAAAATTGACATTTTTCGTTGAAAACGAAAATGAGAAAAAAAAACTGTGAGAGGAAATATTTCCGGCGCACTTTTCACAGCGTACACAATAAATTTTGTTGTTGTTTAGTGTTATTGTTGTTGTTGTTGTTGCTTCTTTTTTTGGTAGTTAAGAGGTGCGTCTAATGGCAGTTGGCTGTTTTTCACTGATTTCCGTTGTATTCCCGCGCGGCCCTGCAACGAAGTGTTTTTTTTTCGAAAAATTTTTTGTTGGTACTTTACTGGCTTTGGCTCTACTCTCTACATTTTATTTTTGTTTGTATATAATTTTTGTGCATATAAATTTTATCAATTCGGCTGATGTGGCACATAAAATGGGCGAGCGAAAATATAGCTCAGCCCGGGAGCAAAGCCGGCGGAAAGAGGAAGAGCGAAGGAAGAAGAAGATGCAGCAGAAGCGGCAAATATCATTGACACACACACACAGGTACGCCCCCTTATCGGCAACGCATCACATCACATTGGCCGCAAATGCCGCGCGGCGCCGTTTTGAGTCGATGAGGCGGGGGCGCGGTGGCGTTGGAGTGCGGGTGATTTGGGCACTCGATGCAAAAATGCCGTCGATAACATTTCTGAGGGCATGAACTGATAACGCCGCACTTGGCAAACATTTTATTGTGTGATTTTTATTCTCTCCACTTTTTTTTTTGGTATTTTTATTTATATTTTTGTTCACATTTTGCTGACGGCTCGTGCGGTTGCTGCGGGCGTTCGGGTGCTCGAGCGCGCTTAGTCAGCATTCGCTGGGAGCGTTTAGCATTTTGCGCTTTGTGCGCATTGAAAACGGACTTTCAAACAGACATTTTCTTTAAGCATTTTTTACACAAAACTATCCAAAAAAAATGCGCTTACACAAGTTTCTTTGTGCAGGAGGAGAGGAATGAGCGTCAATGCACAATTTTTAAGTAAAAGTGGGGAAAGTTAAAATTTTAAATTTTATGTCTTAGGATTCTATGTGGTTATGTTAGCAATATTCCATAAGAAATTTTTTAATTTTTATACTCGGACCCTGTATTTTAGAGTGTTTTTCCACATCGTTGTGGCTGTAATAATTACTTAAACATTTAACTTTTTACGCATAACGAAAATTTGAATATTTCTTCATTTACTTCAGCCAAAATTAAAAAAAAAAGTATCTAAATTGAAAGAAAACGTCAAATTAAAAGGTTCTCTAATTTATTCTGCTTCTTCTTCCTTTACTATGTCAAGATCTACCATTAAAAAAACGTGTATACTTCTCTTCTTTAAACTTAAATATTCAGTTTATTAATTTCGTATTTTTTCTAAACCTTCGAACTATTCTAAAGACGCACAAAAAAATTTATTCTTGCAACCATAGAGGATGCAGACGTCCACAAAGTAACATGTTGCCATATGGCAACAAAATAGCGAAAGGGTTAATTCAAATGCTTTGTGAAAGTAAAAATATTTTGTTGTACATATTTAGTAATTTTTCCATAGTTAATTACTCATTTTTTTTTTAACTTTCGACACTCGTTTGCCACTCATTCGATATCAAATGAAAAAATTTTGCCGTTGGATCACTAAACTGAGCTCAAATTCAGGTAGAAACGTGCTGCCAGGTTCGTGGTCCGTTCATTGTGGCAGCCATAAATTAATGGTTTCGGGGGTTAAATTGAGTTCGAGTTCGAACTCAGACTGTGCACATGTGTTTGTGTTAAGCTAGTAGCGGGGAAGGGCACACAAGTAGCGGCATTGACCGCCATCTGTTGTCTAATAGCGGAAGTTGCTGCAAAAGCTGCGGCAATGGCTCAAAGCGGCTTAATGTCGAATGAAATTAAGCAACAAATTTTAATGGAATGAAAAGATGAAAGTCGGGCCAACCAGTTGGAAAACAAATTAATTAGTTGAATATTGGAATTAATTACTTAATGAGTTGCATAATTAGGAGAACAACTAGACTCATTTGAAAGCCAGCGAAATGCCACCAATCACCAACTGATGGCAATCTCAGCATATATGCTGAACACTTCTGATTTTTATTGTTATCAGTGTTGTTGTTGTTGTTGTTGTATTTTTATTTATGCAAATCACATATGGCGTTGAACGATGACTTCATTATTATTTTCGAACAATTTAAAGAGGTTTCTTTTTTCGAGCTGCGCACTGCAACGCGAGGCAAAACAAAGAACAAACAAACGCACACAAAAAAACGAGTACATTTGAGTAGGGTTTGAAGTTTAGTCAGTTGCAAGCTGCAAGTGGAGTGCAATGCAGCGTCGCACAGTGTCGCGAGTGTGGCCAAAAATGGTAAAAATCAATGTTACAAAATGACTAAAATGAATATAACAGTCGACAGATAATATCTCAACTAAGAAAAATCCGTTTTCCGATCTTCAATATCCTACTCCGTTCCATTTTTATGTAGCTTCAAAGTTGATGTTAAAAAAAACGCATTCGTTCCAAGTTTGTGGGTAATTATTTGTGCTGAATGAAAAATCAAATAAAAATATAATTTATGTACTAATATAGTCATGTTATATATTAAATAGAACTATGGAATTTTTCCTGTATGGCAGTACTATTTATTGGTTTGTACTTTGAAATAACTGTGAAATCACGTTACATTGAAAAATTACGTTTTTCGGTTTGCTTTTAACAAAGAACCAAAAGTTTGGTGGAAAAAAGTTTAAAAAACGTCAAAAAACACTTTTTTAGTTCCAACCCTAAATTACTCAAAAAAGTATGTATTAACATAATGCGGAGTAATTTTTTGCTTATAAGTGCTTATTTGGTTGTTATTCGCATTTTTATAGTGACACCTCCACTAAAAATACGTGATTTCTTCGAAGTGTGGCGTAAAGCTGAAGCCAGAAAGCGATCAAAAAAACTTGAATTTCTTATAAATTTACTTAAAGATAAGACGGTCGTTGATGTTAATCATGAACAAAAGCAAAGTTTGCGTCCCCACCTAAACATTTACTTTTTGCAGTGGCACCTACAGTCAAAAATTGTAATTTTTTCGAAGTATGGCTTCCGACATTCAATGAAAGTAGCGGCAAAGCAGCTGCTGCAATGATGAGCTATCTAAAGGACAAGGTTGGCACATTGTTGGTATCATCAAAAGTAGGCAGAATGCCACGCCCACTTTAAAAATCTAAACATTTATACCAAAATATGGTAGCACAAGCTGAAAAAATTAATACACGAATTCATAAAGGAAAAGTTTCGGCCACTTAGTAAATATGCTCCAGCTGCCACGCCCACTTTTAAAGTTTTAGAACGCTTAAAAATTCTACGATGTGGAACGAGTATCGTGAACAGCCTTCTAACAATACAGGTTTAGTTTTAGTGAAATACGAATATTTTTGAAAGTGGGCGTGGCAGAGCGCATTTTTAGTATGAGCTTTTAAGTCATTATTTTAAGCTCAAATACATAATGTTATAATTCTATCACTAATATTAAGCAAATTATTTCAATATTACAGTTCCTTTCGTATGGGGGGTGGGCGTGGCAGTGGTCCAATTTTAATGATTTTTTGTAAATTTCTTAATATCGACCACGAAAATGATCTCACCAAGTTTCATCGAGATAGGACAACGCTAAGTATTTTTGGCCACGGCTTATATGGGATCGCGACACTGTGCGTCGGGGCATAAACGCACAAGAGGCGAGGCTTGGCAAAGTCGAGTGCGCGATGATCAGTGAATACTTGGCAAACGGAAGATGTGAGGCGAAGGTGGCGGTGCAGGCAGCGCAGTTTTGGGCCACTCAGCCACACAAACGACTATTGTCGCAGTGTCAATGTCAGCTGGGCAGCAGCGTCGCACGCACACAAACGGCTGTCAGAGACAAATGAGAATTGACATTGAAATTTCTACTTGTTCGCTGCGGCATTTTAAGGATAAAAATGGAAGTTTTGTATTTTTGTCGGTGTGTCGGTGTGTGTGCACGATTTGGAAACTGAAAATTTGTATGGCATTAAAATGCCAAGCAGGTCCCACACGCAGAGGAGCCGTGGCGAGCGAGTTGTGTGTGGTGACTTTAGGCTTTATGAGGTGTTGGCTGCATTTTAAGCGCAGCGACAACAACTGTTTCGTGTTTGCGACAACATTCCGGCGACATGTTAATTGGTATGCGATACAAAATATTTACGCATAAGTGGTGTTTACAAGCGATCTGAGTGAGAAATTAATTCAATCAATGCTTCGGGCGGCCGCCGCCAACGTTATGCAATAAATTGCAAAATACAATAAAACCAATAAAAATAACTACAACAAATCAGCTTCAGGCCCAAGAAGAAGAAGAAGTTGAAGTCGAATGAGAAGAAGCGCCGTTTGTGGCTAACCGCTCGCCACTTGGTGTGATGCGTGGGCCATAAAGCATTCACATGTGCCATTGAATTCCCAATGGAATGACCCACATATAGAAATGCGGCCAACGGTTGCCGCACGCCGCGGGCCGCTTTACCGCCGCACCGAATTTGTGCTGAGTTGGCCATAAATTGGAATAAATGGAAGCTGCAACAAAAGGTGGTTTCATTGCCGCGTTGGCCGAAAAGGGCACATCGCGCGGCGAATAGGACAGCACAGCATTCGGGCGAATTTCTTTCGAGAAATGTGTCCAAAAGGAAGAAATAAAAACACGCTTATACTGACTTTTTCATATTTAACTCGCCTTTTGTCAGTCATTGTGCTCGTTTTAAATTCGCCGCAGCACTTTAACAGCCATCGCCGCAAGCAAAACAGCGACGGTGAAAATTTATCGATTGTCTAAACGGCAACAGACAGTTTTTTTGTTTTTTTTTTAATTCTGTGCTGCTGGTTTTTTGAAAATTTTGCGCGCCTCTGAAAACAAGAAAAATTATTTAGAAATTACTAAAATTTAAATACAATTCTAATACGGCTCTGTCTGTCCGTCCGTGCGTCTGTCATTTGCCGCCCGTTTTTTCTGGCGCTCTGTTCTGCGCCACTGCCAGCCGTCGCCCAACTCCCCCTGGAATAGCGAGAAGAGTACATTTTCCAATATTTATTGCCCCACATAAGAAAGCAAACAGGCGAATACAAAAACGAACGAATGAACCGGCCGAAGCGACCGAAGCCGTCGGAGCGAGTGAGCGCAACGCTATAAATTTTCCTACCCTGCGGCAATAAAGCATTCAATACGCGCGCGCCGGCTGGGCGCAGGCCAGGGGCCTGAGGTCTAACGGGGCGAGCGGGCGGCTCGACTGGAGTTGAGTACTTTTTGGTGTTCGAACTCCCTCCGGGTAAAAGCAAAATGATGGCAAGAAGGGAAATAACGGAACTTGCGCAAAACTGCCAACAGACACAAAATGGCAATAACAATCACAACAACAATTACAGTGAGTAAATCGTTTAGCAGACAGAAACATTTGTTAAAGTTAGTTAATAATTAAAAATGTTAACAAATAAATTTCCAAAAATTTGTAGGAATTTGCTGCTCAGAGTTTGAAGAAAACTTCATCACTCAAATTTTGCTAATGTAAAAAAAGAGTTGCCACCCAACTGTTGTATGAAAACTGTGTTAAGCTTAAGAAATTCATTAAAATTTTATTGAAAGCCTGCATTTTCAACAATTTGCTACAAAAACGCAACATTCAGCACACTGTTAAAACACTAATTTGATATAAACCAGATTTGTTTGGTGTACAGTTTGTCAAGTAAATGTTTGCAATCTTAAAAAAGGTAGAAAAATTATTTTGAAAAGCTTATAAATATAACAGAAATTGCAATATTTTGAAATTTGTTTAAGATATAGATTAATAGTAATGTCTATTTGATACGCGAAAACAGTGTAAAAATCAAAAAAGGAAATGAAGCTATACTTCAAACTGTCAAAAAATTCGTCTCCTTTCATAACCAAGATTGCATTGAAAATTTGGCGCCGTACAGTTCCAAACAGTTTCATGAGATTTATTTTTATATCCAAAGCTATTTCCCTTATTGAGATACGGGGGTTTTCACGAACTTTTCCGATGATTTTTCTTTCTTCTCTGTCAGACAGTTTTCTGGGTCGTCCAGGAGATACTTTCAAATCAATTCGCCCTTCAATACGCGAATCAAATATACATTACTTTGATATTATATGAGAGTGAAATATTCAACTAATCTACATTTTTCAAATAATTTCAAAATATTGCAATTTCTGTTATAAGCTTTTCAAAATAATTGTCTACCTTCTTTAAATTTGCAGATTTACTTGACAAACTGTATGTGAAAATTGTTTCGTTTTTAGAGAACTTTTCCCCGATTTCTCAATTGCTCTAGAATTAAATTAGTTATTCTCAGTTTACAGCGAACGTAATGCACTGAAAAATATTCGTTGCAGAATTTTATTCTTTTAAAGAAAATTTGAAAAAAAACAAATATTCTTAACATTAAAGAACAAACAGTTGCGGGCATATAATCTGAATATGTGATTATTTGTTAAATAGTAAGACATGGTAACAATAATTTCAGCGCTTCAGGCACATTCATAAAATTTTAGAAAACTATGTTTCATTTTTTTACAAGTCTTCGAGCAAATTATTAAAATTTTAAAATTTCTTATATCAAATAATTTTTTAGAATTGTTTCTATAACATGTGGCAACATTATTTGCATATAGTTCAAATGGCGTAGTTCAGCTACGCCATCCTCCCCCACCCCTCGCACTAGGTTTCCTTTAATAGCTCGCTTTTTCGCTTCGATTATTCGCAAATTTCTTCAAAACCGAAGAATTACAATTAAACAATTTAGCTCTTTTACATTTTCCGCCCACTGCTGCCGCCTCTTTCAGCTACTAATCATGCCGCATGTACCGATGCAGCGCATTCGGGGCGTAGATAACAAAGTGAAAATGCGCACTTGCACTTTTTGTTTTACTTAAATGTCTGCCAGAACCATATTAAAACAACAATAACACAAGCCACACAAATAAGCAAACAACACACATGAGTTGAGCACACACGGCACAGCACTCGCACAGTAAATTCAACGGCGAGCAATTTTGATGAATTTATTTTAATAATTTAATAGTTTTAATGCTAATGACTAGAGACGCGTTTTGTGGCGGAAAGACGTTGGCGTGTCTGTCTGTTTGTCTGCTGGTGCACGGCTGGCAGCGTGAAATATTGCTCATGCGTGCCACAGCGCTTTGCCGCAAATTTTGCGCCCATTCCCGCCGTCGCTATGACGTTTCTTGTTGGGCAATGAATGAGCACGTTGACAACAAATATGGCGTCGTAAATAAATTCGCCGCAACGCACACACTCACACAAACACATGCACACAAGCACGCTCAGTCGCACAAAAAAAACGGCAGCAATTCATCTTCCAATGGTGGTGAGACTGGCTCAGCAAAAGCCACTCAACTTGAGTGCATACTCATTGTGTGCGTGTTTCTTAGCAGCAATGTTGCGGCAACATGTTGCCACACAAAAATGAAACGAAAGTGAAGCAAGTGGACTTTTCGCGCGCATTTTCTTGCGCACGTTTTGTTGTTGTGAATGTTGTTATTGTTTTTGTAATTGTTTGTTGCACAATGTTATTGATTTCTTGCTAATGTTTGTATAGTTTCGGTGAGGGGGAAAAATTCTATTAAGATTTTTCATATGAATTTTTTTTATGCGACAAT
Source organism: Melieria picta (assembly GCA_964056695.1). NCBI lineage: Eukaryota > Metazoa > Arthropoda > Insecta > Diptera > Ulidiidae > Melieria > Melieria picta. The sequence goes on from OZ057398.1 coordinate 141,811,551, forward strand.
TGAGTGCGAATTAGATTGAAGTTTAGTAGTAAAAATTGTGATATCAATGTGATTTAATGAATTAATTAATAAGGAAAATAATTTCCAACTTTCCAAATTTTATCTACATTAGTAGATGAATTGAAATTTCATATTTTCAATGTCAATAAATTGTTGGTGTTTAGATATCAATTCTAATAATTCAATGTCATTTTGGAAAGTTGGAAATTATTTTGAATCTTCATTGTAACAAAGTAATTGAAGTGTTATTAAAAATTTATTTTCCAATTAAAATTAAAATAACCAAAATCATGAATAAGTTTTAGTCAAGGAAGTAATTTAATTAGAGACTTAAGAAATAAAGAAAAGAAAATGTTTTAATAACATTTCCAATTTAATTTGAAGAAATGAAATTTAATTTGAAAGTGATTGAAGTGTTATTAAAAATGTATTTTCCAATTAAAATTAAAATATACAAAATCATTAATAAGTTTTAACTGTAGCTATTCAATGCCAGATTGCTGCTAAACGAATAATTTAGTAATTTAAGAAATACAGGAAAGACATTTTTTTGATAACATTTCCAAGTAAATTTTCATTCCTTTCCAGGTAGGTGTACATGCTCCAGGGGAGTTCACTTAGGCCTTAGAGATCCAACCTAACTTAACACATTGTTGACCGGTCACGAGAACTCCTGTTTTCATGCCCGAACGTTGTTGACCGATCACGAGTTAACTCGTGTTTTCATGCCCGAACCTTGTTGACCGATCACGAGTTGACTCGTGATTGCACTTGCACTAGCAATTTGAATTTATTGAATTGAATTACTAATTTTAATTGAATTTTGAATGAATTTTACATTGAATTACGAAATAATAGCCGGTGACATGAGATAGTTTCAGCGTAAAATTACCGGTCAACAATGTGTTAACTCACATTTTAAATAGCTGTTAAGTTTATCTAACCAATTTATGGCACACAAATCTTTTGAATTTTGCAATTGCAATTTTAGATTGATTTAATTTTATACAAAAAACATAATGAATTATTTTATTTCATATATTATTAATTATTTCCTCTTAAATTTTGTTATCTAATTTCAATTCGAACAATCAAAGTCTCACTGTGTCACTGCCGTCGCACATTGTCACACACACGCTTCGCATTTAGTGTATCGGAATTTTTCGACTTGGCCACATTTAGTGCTCTCATTGCAATAAAAACACAATACCAGCAACTCACGAACAACAACAATGCATAGCGCCGAAAACAGCCCAACCTCACACACTCCATTGCCGCCGCAGTCCATTGCACTTGGCAAATTTATTTGTCATTCGTTAGAGCGAAAGCTTGCCATACTCGACGCGCCGCCGTTTCGCCATACATCAGCGCAACGCACGTGCCAGAGCGAGACGACGTGTCTATGACGGACACACACCGTACATTTCGCAGGCAATCAAAAAGAGCAATGAAGAAGAGGCTGGGTTATTTGTCTTCCAGCCACCGCCATTATTCATTTTGCAGTGCTCGCTCGCTGGTCGACCTCGACTCCTCAAAGCAAATTTGCCGCTCAACCGGTGCTGTGTTGAGAGAGAGATGGAGCTCACATAAAAGAGCGGCCATGCCAAATGGGTTGCGCACGCTCTCGCTGCTAGCCGCTCTCTCGCACTCAATGCGGGCTGGCGCTCCAAGTGCTGCGTCGTTGTTGACTGTGGAAATCAATGCGTGTTGTTGTTGGTGTTGTTGTTATCTGTGAGTGTGTGTATGCCGGTTGGTTTGTGAGATTTTAATGGCCGCTCTGAAGTGTTTATCGTTGGCACACAATATTCGCAAGTGGAATTGTGTGGAATGTCTTATGGCGGGCGAGTTGGTTTTGGGCTTTGTTGTTGTTGTTGTTGTCGCTTGTTTGGCATTTGTACAATGGCACTGGCTGCTTCTTCTTGCTCTTTCACTTGCGACGGCCGCCTGCAGTCGTTCTTCGGCGCTGCTCGCTGCTTATTGAGTCGAAGATTTGCTTTTCCTTATTGCCGGCGCGGTTACTATTTTGTTATTTTATATGCATTTGTTTTTGTCATTGCTACTATTATTTTTCCCTGCAATTGTCAACGTTTTTGGCCGAACGAAGTGTGGAAAATGCTCACGCGTCGTTTTGCCGCATTTGGGACCAAAGTTGCCGCAACTGGCAACTGTTGTTGTTGGTAGTTGTTTTAAAAATTGTTTATGGCCAAAACGTTGCGCATTTTGCTGCTGTTGGTGTTGTTCTTATTGTCTTTTCTCAATATGCGTTTTCTCAGTGCAATTTTTTGGTTTTTCTTGCCTTTTTTTTTGCTTTAATTTGCTTTTCTCTGTCAATAATTTTTGTTGCTTTTATATTCCACAACATTTGCTGACTAATAGTTTTATTTAGTTTTGGCTCATCAATTTGTTGATTGGGTTCTTGCTTCGCATTCGTTGGTTGGGTTGTGTTGTTTTTGGTATTTTTTCTTTTTGCCGCTGTAATTTATGCGTTTTTATTAAAATGTTATATTGTCTTTGTTGCCATTGTCAGCGTTGTTGTTTTGGCTTTGGTCTTTTTTTCTGCTCTTCTTCTTTCTTGTGTTCTTATTTTTTCCCCCTGTTGTTCTTGTTATTCCTTTTTTTGGTCAAAGTTATCTGTCAGCTACGCGGCATGATTTATTAGTTTATTAGTTGAAATTCTTTTTCGGCATTGGACCCTAATGAAGTCGACCGCGTGGTTGTCGATTTGTTGGTTGATTTTCTTTGTTGTTGTTGTTGTTTGCTGATGTTATTGTTGACGCAGATGTTTTCATTATTGGTGATTCGAAACGATTTTCGGATTATCAGATTTTTGTATTCAACACTTCTGTTCTTCTTGTCTTCTTCTTTCTATGATTAATTAATGAAGTTGCAACGGTTTGTGGTATTTATTTCTGCCTTTCGGTGATTGGGAAGTCTAAGTTTTTAATTCGTTGCTGCTTTCGGCCAACCATTGCGTGAAAGCAATAACAACAACAAACAACAATAGTTAATTTGGACATTTTCCAAATGTGTTATTTAAGATTTGTGCGTCCAAATGCTGACATAAATTATACAATGGAGCAAGATTTTATTTTCACATATTCAGCTAAGTTTTAAAATTAATTTTAATTTATTAAGGGTGTTTTAGAAAAGAGGGATCACACTTTGTTAGCCTAACCCAGTCGACTTCAGTTGTTTCAGTTCGTGTTTCGTTTGAACTCGACTTGGCCTTTCTCCTTTGCACTTTCCACAGCAACAAGTACAATGAATTGCCAATTTTTTCTCT